>OZ029917.1:24486504-24861504 GCA_964023275.1 Norana najaformis
CACCTTGCTCCACAGTGTTTATTATGTTTATTACAGTGTACCATTTGTATATGAATTTGTACATATTTTGCTTTTAAGTGCTGGTAAAATTATAATAATAATGATAATAATAATAATAATATGTGGTGATCTTTTGTTTTAGTTACAAGGGTTCGAACCCAAGGTATAATGACTCTAACATTCAACATTCTACTGAAGGATCTCAGTGCAATGGGTTATGACACACATTCATCAATGATTTCAGTCCTTCTGCCATCCTAGTTCTATCTGCCTTCCAAGAAGTGTTCAGGTGTTTATAGATTGAATGTATAAGTGATTAAAGTACAACTTGTTACTGCTAGGGTGGAAATCTCAGCTAGAAGTGAAATTGACAGTCACAAGCTTGTTTTCATTCCCTCTGCTTGGATACTGATTCAGTAAAAGCAAATAAAAAGTAATTACTAAAAAATATTAATAGTTTAATAATTATAATAATATAATACTGAGAATTATCCATAACGATATTCTCATGACTTCAGTCACAACTGGCTTCTCATTATATAAAAATGAAATGTTTTTGAAAATAAACATTAATTTGAAATTTTGTGCTATTCCATTTTTTAAAAACTAATCTACTAATATCCAGGTTTTATATGAAAAATATCACTTAACTGTAGATACAACTGTTTTAGCTGAGGACCTTACAAAAATAAGATCCTCACAAGTGATGCGCTTAATAACAACTCCTATTCCTATAACCATCAGCTCCTCTGCATATACTTTCTACCACACTAGGATCACACATGCTGTTCTGTACAAACGTCACACTTAGAGCCACATGACTATGGCCCTACTGCTGATTATTATCTTGCCAAGTGGCCAGGTGTGATTGAAAGATCTCATAAGTCATGTCAACCAAATGTCAAAATCTCCATTATAATTCTGAATATTAAGGAGGCTGCTATCATTATTCCTTTAGCACTGTAATTATGAAACCTGTCGATGGGTGACATCATAGTAACATAAATATAGTATGACAGACTATCTTGTGCAATTTTTTAACAATAGCATAGAAACCTGAAATTATCTTAAGTTATTTTAGAACATTTTCTAAATTAATGAAAGTAGGAACACCACAGCTAATTTTGTTACATTAAAAAACCTTTGTACTTCAGCTTAGGCAAGCTACCAACAATATTTAATGCTGTTAGAAAGCCATAAAATTACTTTATACAGATGAATTTTGTGATTCAGGAAGCAGGTGACAAAAAATATGTCTACCGTGGTTTAGAGTCTTCGCTGTTGTCAGTCCATCTTTCTGGAATAAGTTACTTAGAAACCAGAGACATGAACTTCTTGGCATTTCATTGCCACTTTTCTGTAAGCGCTTGAAAACTATTCCATTCCATGTTTTAGTTTATCAAGATGATAGCGCCTCTGGAGCTTTTTAGCTTTTTTAAGTGGCACCGTATAAATTAGCGAATACAATTGTAATATATGTATAAATATAATGTATGTTTCTATAAAAAGGTATCTGTATGTATTTATGTATGTAGATATGTATGTATGCATGCATGTATGTATGGGATAACTTGAATGCAAATTTGAAAGCTAAAAAGTAACAATATTTCTTGGCTCAACTGACTGACTCGTTGTCATTCAAGTCCAAACTCTAGAATAATCCTTTCCACCTTCCTTGTCTACCCTCATAGCCCACCTTCTGACAAATTGTAAAAAAGCACAAAGACCACGGTTAACATAAAAAAGATCTGTTTTACAGTTAGTCATGAATTAGTCAGCCTCTTCATACAAGCACATCTAGAAACTCATTAAAGCCATTATATTAGAATCTGTCCAAACTACAGATAGCAGACGAGTAGAATGGAATGCCATAGAAAGCTAGACTGACAGAATGATGTATGCCACTGTGAACAACAGAACGACTGAACTATCTTGCGATTGAAAGCCCTCGCTGAAAGTTACTTGTTGACCCAAAGACAAGGATTCATGGCCATGGCAATCAAACTGAAAGGGAAACATTAAAATTGATGAGGGGTAAGGGTGTTACAAAATCTCCCAAACATGTACAGTATGCAGTAAAGATAAAGCATGAACAAACTGACACCAGTAAATGCATGCATAGTTTGAATGCAGTTTGTATTTAATCAGTTTCCCTTCTGCTTACATAGTCTCAACGTTCTAATGACATCAGTCATTGTCACAAAACATTAAGTACCTTGGTCTAACTTAAATTGCATCAATCGGCCACTGTGACTGGATACAGTAGGGCTCTAAGACTGCTAGTCAATGTTTTATCCACACCTGAAAATATTTTGCAAATGCAGCAGAGGTATTTTGTTCTACAAGTCAGATCAATTCAAAATAACCATGATGTTTGTAATGTCTTTATGCATTTAAATAAGCCAGATTAGCAATTACTGAGCTCCAAAACCCTCAGGATCCAATGGCCCTCATTTTCACGAATTCACTTGGGCATGTTGTCCACTCTTCTGCTGCGCATCACTGACTACTGGTCTTCATTATGAAGTTTTAGATTCATAATCTGCCTGTCTTATTTTGCATTATTTCAGATCTGTTAGATGACCACGTGAGCTGTTTGAGAAATTCTGAAAACGTGTTATATTTTATCAGTATTGAGATACAAGTATACATATATACAACAGAAAAGTTAACCTCAACTCGAAAATGTTCTATCAAATATGAATAACAAGAACAATTAACCCCGCTAATGGCTTTAATGAGTAACCTGCTAATGGCTTTAAAAAGTAACCGCGATAATGGCTTTAAGGAGTAACTGAAAACTGCTTTGAAAATAGGAACACTGCTTTGAAAAACCTTAGTCATCTGTGCATTTGGTGCAGTGTTCCCTGTATTTTTCTTTGTCTGACTCGGGAAATTCTCGGTCACAGCGTTCACAAATCAGTGAAGAAGCAATGTGCAAACCACAGACCACTGCACTGGATGTTACTAATGGTGCATGAGTTATGGCATCATTTTTCTCTGTGACCTGTTCTTGTAATTCATCTGTGGCACCATCCATATCAAGTCCTTTATGAGATGAGGATGGAGATTGAGGTCTTTGACTGAAAGTGTTTGCTGCAAAAGTCTTTGTAGCCATTTTGTCTGATGCCTGACAATAAATAAAAAACAACCATGAATATAAGCAAGTATAAACACCTTTTCATCTTCCAAACTGTAGCACTGCAAGCAAGAACAATGTTCAGAAAAGTTTCTAATCTCTGAAGCTGTAGCCTGGTATCTTCTACTGTAGGCACTAGGACCTCACATGTCTTGCAAGTTTCAAATCTAAGCACAAGACCTTTTTACTGCTTGCTGGTTTCTTTGTAAGGCCTTAGTTGTTGGGAAGTACTTTTACATTATACTATTTAAATATGAAAATTCAGTTAGTAGAACATGTGCTGTCCCTTTGGTTCTTCACCAGCTGACAAAATAACTACAATTTTATAATGCATTTGTTAAAGTATTTGGCACTCAATAAAAGTTTAGTATTAAATTACATAGACATGAGAGACAGAAAGTGCAAGGGAAGAGAGTGCAAATGGTGATGTATTCCCAAAAAGAAAAAAATCTACTAACTGCAGTTTCTTGTGGTTTTCTGGAGAAACTTGATTCAACTTCCATCAAACTCTGCAGCTTCAACTGCTTTAATTGATGCTCCAGCTCCTCACATCTTTTGCTGAAGGCATCAATCATTGCCTGCTTTACAGCAAGTATTTTATTCTGTCTCTGCAGCTGAAGTCATATGAAACAGACATACTCATGTTATTGGTACTCATCTCTTTTTTCTAGTTATACCTCTCTCTCTCTCTCTCTCTCCCCCATTTCTTCGCAACTCTTCCCCTCTCCCATTCAACTCCCTTTACTTCTTTGCCTACATTTCTTCAGTGCAACTTCCTCCATCTCTCTTATATATTTCTCTTATTCAATTCTCTTTTAGTTGTTGTATAATTTCTCTCTCTTTCAACACTCTCTGCTCATCTTCTCAATTTCTTATCAGTTTCAAATCTATTAATTTCTCTACCCATTTCTATCTCCCCTATTGCTTTCCTACTCTTCTTCGTATTCTCATGTTTTCAGGTGACCACACAGTTTGAGAATTTCTGATCAAGACAATTTCTTCGTTCATATTGCATGGTTCAGCAATGTTTAGCCAAATTGAAGTGACAATAGAAGATAATTTACTCTTGAATAAATTATACATCCGTACACTACCAAAATGACATAAAATTTGCAAAAAAATTTCTTGGCACAATATTTGTTATAATTTCATCAAGGGAACTGCGTCCATCATTCTTACCATTTCCTGAAGCTGCAAATTATGCTTTCTTAGCCCGTCAGTGTCCTGGTTTCCTGTAGAAGCCACAAGCTCCTCCAGGTGTTTAACTCGACTCTGAGATAGTTTCAGCTCCTGTCTCAGCTGTTCAACCACACTGACATACTCCTGCCGTTCCTGTAATGTTATAAGGTAATGTAAGGTAAAGATTAAAATAAGTTACATACTCATTTTCTATTGCATTTGCTAACTTGCCACAGCACAAAATTTACTTTCAGGCCGTCTTAAATGTTGCTTCTTGTCTAGTTAGTTGAATTGAAAAGTCAAACCGCATCATACTAGCACAGGGAGATCAACTCCAAAGCCAGGAAAATGCTTACTGTTCTGACTGCACATCTGTGAACCATGCTATTTTGCAGACAGCATCAAGCTCCCCTTCCTCGACAAGTACCAGGACCTTTGTGGTGCTGATTTGGTGCTACCATTTGGGAACCAAGAAGTTTTGGCGAATATGTGAAATGATTGTCCACCAGCCTAAAGCATGCATTCATTCCTCTTCTCGGCCTGATAATTTGTCGGGATTGAACAGAGTCACAGAGATGACTATCTCGGGCGTGACTTTCTCTTGTACACTCAGCTCTGAAAACCATGTTGTCTGTGTTTGTGTCCCTGTATGCCTTGCGAATACTATGGGCACGTGGCCTATTTGGCTAGCGGCTCTATGTCATTCGAGCCACTACACTCACTAGGATGCTATAAGCCTCTAGCGTATGGTGGGGTTTGTTGGTGAAGGGGCAAGGGATCAGCTCCGTAGCGTATGGTGGGGTTTGTTGGTGAAGGGGCAAGGGATCAGCTCCGTAGCGTATGGTGGGGTTTGTTGGTGAAGGGGCAAGGGATCAGCTCCGTAGCGTATGGTGGGGTTTGTTGGTGAAGGGGCAAGGGATCAGCTCCGGCCTGTATTAAGGAGGTTAATATGTCTTCAGTATTTTCCAAGAGATTTCCATTTGCTGGATGATCTGTGTGGCTCAGCTGACACACAACTCTTCCATGCTGTACTGTTTAATACAGACCATGTTCTCCATCAGTTACTTCCCCAGTAACGAACCTTAAATACTTGCAGCCACGAGCATAAGACTGTGATATTCCCCCCGCTGACAATCTAATGTGCAAAACTATTATGACTAGGATGTTATATACTTAGTGGAACTATACACTTGTACAATTTTTGGTGAATGAATGAATGAAATATTAAGAGATTAACGTGCCAGACATCAAAACAAAATTTGAATCAAAGGCACGGTCAGTCACTCTGGGGAGACAGCCAGTAGCAACTTATTTTTTCCTCATGAAATATGTACATCAGTGTGTGCTTAGCTGGTGGTTTTCCAATAAAGAATATACTTAATTATTCCAGTATAAGCTTATGTTACTAATATTCATCCATTATTATTCTCCAATGGATTATGATTTTAATTATGATTTCACTTGAAGCGACCACTGATTGATGCCTTGGGCATTATGATTACCCTGCTGCAGAAGTCATTAGATTAGATTATTATTTTCACTTTAACATTTTCTCTAAAGTTCTAGAAAAAAGATGTGTATAAACAACATGAAAAAGCTGTATATAACTGCTAATAACCCCAGTATGGCTAGTGATAACCAATTTATTAAATTTATCGATTACTTACAGTATAAGTAATAGCACACAGTTTTTATATGAACTAGTTAGCAAGGCTCTGCACTCAGGCATTTGCTGGTGTTTATCCGACTGTTACAAAAAGTCGTTAAAGCTATATTATAATCAGGCTTGGGTCTTTCATCATCAAAAACTCAGTTAACCCTCAGAGGTAACCGAGGGTAAAATTACCCCACCTCCAAGAATTTGGGTTATTGTAACAGGCTGTTAACAACATTTTTAATCTGATCTAATGACTTCTATAGCACTGTTATCGTAATGCCCAGGGTATCAGTCAATGGTCGCTTCAAGTCAAAATCGTAGTCAAAATCATAATCCACTGAGAAGCCAGGTCGAATTCTGATAGGTCAAGCCACAGTCGATGAGAGTACATGATGTTTGGGTGCCATTGCTTGTAGTGTCTTTAGTTTGTACCCAAATAGCATCAAAGAATTGGAAGAATGAACTGAACTGGGCAGTGAATTCCAAAGCTTAATAGTTCTTAATTTTTGACTTTGTATGTATTTGCAAAAGGGTCAGTTGGATGGTGATTTTGCTGATTTGGTTCTATTTTTTCATGCTAAATTTTATTTTACCAGTATTTGAGTACATACTGTAGCTGCTAGTAGCAGTCACAGTCTGAAACAAGACACCATTTAGGGCACCTCCCAAATGACGGCACCCAAACATCATGTACCTTCATCGACTGTAGCTGTGACCATCAACCATTGATGATGTCTTTGTCCATGTAACCCAAACTAAAACCAGTGATCTCACAGCTTTCATCCAAGAGACTGAGAGGGGGAGAGAAAGGAGAGCAAGTCGCAATTCTCAAGGGAGACAATGGTAGTTATGATATTTTCAAAAAACTCTTGAATTCGCACTTAATACACAGACCTTTTGCCACTGACAAGTTATGACTGTGTGAACCATTCTAGAAGTAGCTTGCTATTTATGATGCTCTAGAAGTAGTATTTTTTTCAATAATCTTATATTTAATTGCACACATTTATTAACAGCTGTCTTCTCAGATATGGTCTGCTGGTTAATACCTGTAGGTCCATCATGCTGAAGAGCTAAACCAACTACCTTCGTCTCCTTCGAGAATTGTGACTTGAGCTCCTTTCTCTCCCCCTCTCAGTGTTCTGCAGGCACCTCTGTTGAGTGTATCCTCTAAGAGGCGCTTTATAAATCTCAAATTATAATTACAATTAACATACAAACTTCTCTTACAGACTACATTGCGTAAGAGCTCAATATCAGCTTTATGAGACTATGAGACACACCAGGATACGAGCAGTGGTAGAAGGCCGACACATTTGTAAGCAGCTGGCAAACAACTTGGCCGATTATAAATTATTCTTTTGCAGTATATGGTAGCTGATATCGTCTTTGTTAAACATGAACATACAGTTAACAATGCATTGCTGAGCTGTGTAATCTGTGGAAAGTTTGTCCTGAAGACAGGCTTGTAATGAGTAACTGTACCTTATCTACTGTGCTACGATTGAGTAAGATCTCTAGCTGACCTGTAGTTTTATTTAAACCTCAAGGCTAGGGTTTGAAGAGAGTTCATTTCCAGATAATTGGTGCTACTGTTATTTTACTAAGTAGTTTGGCAACATTTTACTGAAATGACTTTCACCTCTGCAGGAGTTCAAATCATGGTACATCATATGAAACTGGCAATCTGTTTTACAGCCAAGTGTAAGTAATGTTTCTTAACTCAAAGGTTGTCCCATAAAAGGATTGCTGTAGTGCTTGTGCTTCAGCCAAAGGATCCCTCAGACATGGATTCATGACTGAGGATTAATGTTGGGATAGTCACGTACAAATACCAGTACAATTACCTTATATGTTACTTACCAGGTAATCTTCCACGCCAATCCCTCGACTGTTCATAATCTGACGCAGGACCAGCTTTAGTCGTGCATTCTGCTGGATCAGTTTGCTGACCAGATCTTGAGAGACCCCAGGGAATTTCCTGGGCTGCACATGTGTAGGCACAGGCAAAGCCCTTGGCTTTAGTACTTGCTGTTGCATACTTTCTACCCGGTCTTCTTGTTCAGTTGTCTTTTGCACAGCATCACCAGTAGCATCCCTGTTCACTGCAAGATCTGACTCTTTTAAATTTGGTTCTAAATTTGTGCAAGTAAAACCAGCCAGAGGCAGATTACTCTGAAATGATACCTCATCTGTTTCTAGACTCGTCTTTTCCTGTGCAGTTTCCTCATTGAGCTCTACGGCATTTCCTTCACTATTCTGTATCTCAGAATCTTTTGGCAAAGTCTGCTTAGCACTAACTCTAGGTTGATCCATTTCTGAATTATGAAGTGACGGCATCTCATTGCTTTCACTCGAGTCACTCATTTGCTTTGCAGAATCATTTATTGAGCTAGTCTTGTGTTTTTGATCAAGATTTGAACTAGCACTTTCTTTTGTAAATCGTGTTGCCATCCGCAACAGCTGGCAGTGTCGCACCTCAGACATCATAAGCGCATCAGCATAAGTCTGGTTCTTCTCCTTCAGTGAAGAAACTTCCTCATCTTTTTCTTGAATTAGTAAGTGAATATTTTTCAATGCCTTCAGCTTCTGCTCCTTTGACTTTAGTTCAGCACAAAGGTATTCATAGTTTTTCTTTGAGATGGTGATTGTGGGCGACGTATTTCCATCTGTAACAGTTGGCAACATTTTTGGGTTCATACTGCTGGAAAGCTCTGTCTGCAGATTATCCATATCACTGGAAAATTGAGTCACAGGAGCTTCAGTAGCACAGGCACCATCTGTGCAGATGTCATTCGCATCTTTATCTGACATGGTTGAATGAATGACTGAGTGGGGCTTTGCAGAAAAATTCACCCGTCATCTATTTTAGCCATATGACAAATTTCAGCCTGGATCAGAACAACAACCACTAACATTACCTGCACAACCATATACTTCTTTACATATACTTCTTTAAATACTCTGTGTACTTCTTTTAGTTTTGTTTAGGACTTAATTTATTTATAAGCTATTTCCATCCATAAGAAAACTGAGTAATTCAGATTACATATTATTGTTAAGTGGTGACTGAATTCTTACATTTTAACACAAAGCGTGCAGGTTCAAACCTCTCATTACATTCGCTGTTTAGAACCACGAGCAAGTCCTTAGTGCACAACTGCTTTGCACTATCAACTGAGACTAGTGTATGCTTTAAAAACATAAGGCATAAATCAAGAAATAAACTGACAGTTTAGTTTATTTGTAAACTTCTTAAATCAATTGTACATAATTCCAGAAATACAAACTTATGACCTTATGATGCATCAGGTAAGTCTAACAGCCAGACTTCAATACAACAGCCGCATACTGGTTAGTAACTTGTCCAGTGTTCTCATTTTATCAAAAAACACAAGCTCAGGATCAAAAGTTACCACAAAATTCTTTTACCACAATACATCTGGTTCAAGTTTCAGCTTGAAACTTAATTTTTTCAATATTTATGAATACCCCTTTAGTTTTGTCATGAACACTCTACACTAAAACACTCCTATTCCCACATGAATATCATTGCAGTCTTGACTTTTCACGTTTGACAAGAAAACTCCTTTTATTGTGGTTTTAGTCTTGACTAAATTTACTTTTTATCCTGATGTGAATGCTTTGGTCCTGACAAAAACATGAATTTATGTCTCCTTTAGTTTTCATGTGAATAATCTTTTAACACCAATATGACCTTTTTGGTCCAACTATGAATATTCTTTAACCCACACCAGAATAATCCTATAGTCCAGCCTGTAGCAATGATATCAATAAAGTCTTGGCATAAATGCTCTGGTTCTGACACGAATAATTTTCACACAACAAATAACATGCCTAACTTAATAGTTTCACATAAATATTCATTTGTTCTGCCATGAATATTCTTTAAATCCAAAAGAAACACTCATGAAGTTAGGGATCAAACTATGTGTAACAGAATCATGATGCCTGAAGAGTCAGTAGTTCAAATAATAATAATTAACCACTACAAATTAGTTACTGGAAGATAGTTACATTTATATAAATACAAGAAGTAATTTTGTTAAAACATACCCGTGTAAGTCTCTATGTACATTCTACTTACAAAATAATTAAACATTTAAGCATCTCAGTGTACAGCTTTTTAGTAAAATTGCTACGTTTCAGCATAAACTGAAATCCAGAATGAACAACACACAAGCTGATCTCAGGTAAAGGTCTGTGTACGGTTTTAAAGAACAGATGGTGCCAATGTATATATGACAAAGGAAAACATGAGCTGGAAAGGGTTTCCATTTTCAGAAACTCATTCTCAACCATATGCACGGATGCAAACCCACTGAGCTGTACAAGACCATCGACGATTATGACCGTAAACATAACTGTAAACCAGGCATTCCAGAAATAGGAACCTATATGCCTAGTTTCGTCCTCGACGACGCTATTTTCTGACATGTCGCCTCTTGCACTGTCTGCAAATATCCACCGCTTTCATTTGGTTGTGCGCGCCATGACCTCATGTCAACGCAAACGAAATAGTGGGATTCTACAGCAAGCATAAAATGATGACACGAGGGGTCAAACTCGTCAGCTATAAAGGATGGTATAGTTGCATGACTTGCATCCTGTATGGAATGCACAAGTCTTTGACTTTAACTTCTTATCTAGGTATCTTGCTTTCGTAAGTCTCCTGGTAAAAAAGAGCTACCAGGAAATCCAAAAATTGAACGTAAAAATGGAAAAACCACAAAAGATACCAACGTAACACTTCAACACTGGCCAATTTAAAAATGGCGCATGCATCTAAATCTGTGGAAATATAAATATTTAAACAAGTTTTATGCCAGAATACAAAAGTACAGGTAATCAAATTTAACGATAGCGTAAATTTGTCACTTACTACGACGATTAAAACTGTCATTAGTCATAAAATCGACAAGTTCTGTTCAAGACAAACCAAAACTATTAATTTTTAATGATGTTATCATCCGTGGATGAAAGCATCAATATTTCCAACTTTCGATATCCAAAGCGTCGGGCAGCCATGATAGTTTTCTAGCGCCATTCTCAATACCTTGTTTCGATTTCAAATTTCTAATTCACGCCACACTTTTAACCAGTGGTGCAAAAAGTAGGTTGTTTTAAGTTTCACTTTCTAAAATTTTCTATAAAACCAGCAAAAATCCTAAATTAGGTTTTAGATTTTCTTTAGAAATGAAAGAAGAAATTCGATTTTTTATATTTTTACGAAAACAATTATAATTAAATAATATCGCGGCGATGACGATATTTATACAGATCACGCTGCACCAGCTTGCGCTGCAGCGCTTGACTCAGATTTGGATAGCCTGTTCTATGTATTGTCACAGTTCTGCTTACGTCGTCTGGAAAAAAATAATAAAACCGATAAACCTTAACAACCTCATAACTTCAAAAGCTATTTTTCTTTTCAAAATGTAAGTATTTGCACCTCTCCTTTTAATCCTCTTTAACCCATTAGAGCCCAAGCTTTCCCCCAATTGCCAATCATTGTGATACTTTGGAATATGACAAATGATGCAAAGGTTAGGTCCTAGGAACTTACATTTATGTGATTTGGCGATCAGCCGCTAGGTGGCGTGTTGTTTCCATTTGGGAACAATGGGCACATATGGTACTGTGTTCCCATTTGGGAACAACATGCAAAATTATCGCAGAGTACCTATTAAAGTGACAGTTTTCAGTTACTACCAAAGTGTATTTTATGCACAGCAAAGGCTGCTTTGATAGAGTATTAAAACCACACATCAGCGTTGAAGTAACTAGTTTTTAAAACATCATAAAGCAGTGTCAGTGTTAACTTTGTCATTTGTGACAGCCTAATCCTGCGACTGAACACAATGATCACACCTTTAACATATTCTGGATATTTCTCAGTGACCTGCTGCAGACTGCAAACTGTCTGTCTCAAATGCGAGTATGATACTGCTGCTCGCAGTGCAGGTGAAGTGGAGCCATGCACTTTGTGCAGTGAAGCCTTGTGTTCTTCTTACACGAGCTTGTCTGGCACTCGGAACCAGAGGATGGTCGGCTCCATCGTAGCGAGTGTCACTGACTGGGTGGCTAGCTGGTCCTGAGAGTGCTGTTGGAGGCTTGTGCGACCATTGTAGCATTGTTCGGACAATGTGCCATCGGAACTCCAGGTGATCAAACTATCCACTGACCTCAACGTGAAGACGCCAAGCAGCAACAACGGCTTTGTTCAAACCGTTGATAAAGAGTCGCCAGCACCACTTCTTCAGCGAAACACTGGGCGATAGTTAGACATGAGGCGGTCCGGCTCATATGGTGACATGCCAATTAGTTCAGGATGCTTATTGCTAACCTTCTCAATGTCAGTAGTGGCTATTTCATGCGTATTTGCTCTTTTCTTGACCCATTTTGGTTGCGATATAAAGTCCACCTTCGGTTTCTTTACCTTTGGAGTGCATGAGATTCTTGTACCTGACTCGCATCGTCTGCATCTCTATGCACAAAAACAGTAACTGGCCCAGAAACATCAGATGGAAGAATCGAAGGCAACAGGTCATCTTCATCCGCAAATTCTTCATTGGATACACCATCCACTATCGCTGGTGGCATAATAACTATGTCAACATCTTTGTCAATAGCAGACATTGCATCTGAAGCCCCCGTTGGGTGAACAAACTGCTCAGTGTTATCATCTTCGCTATCTGCATCAGGCTGTACCATAGCAATTGCCTCAAACAAGGAGAACTTTCTTTTCAACATCTGAAAACTGATGCATAAAAAAGCGCGATTACTGCTTAAACTAAAAATTCTAATCTATCTCATATTGTTCTATAAATGTGGACAGCAGTAATTCTCTTGGTATGATGCTTTCAATCGCTCTATGCATTTCCTCTTGATGTTCCCAAATGGGAACACAGTACCTCTTGTGCCCATTGTTCCCATTTGGGAACATCAAAGATTTATCAAACATTTCTACCTCAATACATTTCTTTTTTAGAATCATCTCTGGCATAACTATAGCTAGACTATGTTACACTTACATCACATATACATTTTCCAAATTAAAATTTCCTTACCTCAAATGCAGATGAGAAACCGGACGCAACCAAATATTCACAAAAACACGCAAATTCAAAGATACACATACAGAAATTACTGCAAACTCATGATTAGGCTAAAAATTAGTATATGGACTATCTAACAGTCAAAAGCTACCCACAGCAACTAAATAAAATAACACACTTATTTTATACTTAAATTCATCCGCGTGTTCCCAAATGGGATCAATGGGCGCTAATGGGTTAACGAATGAAATACTTTCATCGTCTGAACGGATGCAGTAAGCTCAATGTTCGCATTTTATTTTTTAAAATATAAATTATTTAGCCTGTATCATAGTTCTAGAGTTCTTGCAAGGCTTATTGCCTCTAGGTTTTCCGAAATGGGCACCAGGAATTTTCAGTCCGTGGCCACTGTTGTATTTAGGCCTATTACTGAAATGGGCCCTCTGGGCCTGTTCGTATAGGCTACTTTCGGGCTAGCACGGTCCGTGCACGGGGACTTTAAATAGCGTGGTGCCCATTCACACGGGCAGATGTGAAGAATCTCACTCGATAAATTCATTGAAAAATGAGCAGGGTCGAGGCCATAAGTCGCTATATAAAAACGTGTAGGCCTACATTTACATTTAAGACACGTTAGCGTTATAGTCAGTGGCCCTAAAGTCAGTAATCTAAAGCTCTGATGTTTTACATTAGGTCTACGTGATTCATAATAGTCTAATGATCAAAAATTCGTACACACAAGTAAGCAAATTGCATAGATTATTGTTATTGGCTCATGTGTCATCATATTTATTAAATTAGTAGCCAGGAGCGGAGACAAACAAAAGATATGTAGGACCTATGCAGTGGCGTCGATCCTATGGGTGCCCCTGGGGCCCGGGCCCCGGCAATATTTTGAGCCTGGGGGCCCGGCCATTGCTTGGGCCCCGGCAACATTTTAGCTGTAAAATCAGTACAAGGCAGCTCTGGACTGACAAAAGTTGTCATTCTTCACTTAAGATTTTAGTAAACAATCCCAGTCCGTAATTTCCGATTGTACCTCTCTAGGTATTGCTTGGGTTGGGCAACTGGTTGGGCAACATCAGGGCATGGACTGGGCTAACAATGGAGGAGATGCTCAGGCTGGTGGAAGACAGAGGACACTGGAGGAACATTGTGCATGATGCGGCCGAATCTCGGAACGAGGAAGGCTGAGAACAGAACAGAACAGAACAGGTATTGCTGTCTATGCCTACTTTTGCTTAGGTAGACAAACGGACAGACAGAAAGACAGATACATGAATATGTACTACAACAGTCCATAATTATATGCAGGTCGACCAAGCGAACTGAATCACAAGCAGTTGGATATACAGACTTTAAGCCACACAGGTCGCCGGGGGCACAGATCTCTAGCAATGTTTGACACAACCCTGAAAAATTAATGGAATGCAGGTCATACAACTTGCTCTCACATCAAGGCCATCGCCATCTGGATGTCATCTTCGACTAGTCAGGCAGTACGGATGCAAGCCGACCCGCTAAATTAGTCTCTTCAGTTACAAAACCATATATATACATGTACCTTATGTTCATATGGTTTTGTAATTATGGGGTGGATATATATATATATATATATGGATATATATATATATACCCATATTCGTATAGTCGCCCTTAATATTTATAATCCCCACACAGTCTCTGCATCGCTAGCCGAAGAAAGCGCCCTCTGTTAAGTATATATATATATATATATATATATATATATATATATATATATATATATATATATATACTTAACAGAGGGCGCTTTCTTCGGCTAGCGATGCAGAGACTGTGTGGGGATTATATATATATATATATATATATATATATATATATATATATATATATATATATATATATATATATATATATATATATATATATATATATATATATATATATATATATAAGATTTCGTTAATTTTGAACAAGTAAAATTTAGACACATTGGGTTTGAATTGGTGATACGAAAATAGATAAATTTGGATTAAAACATAAGCGACTAGATGACAATATTGATGGTTAAATTGCACTTGTGGAGGTAGGCTCATCAGCTTTTCATCACTGTTTGGTGTAGATGCAATGAGGTGAAATTGAAAGCCAGTTACTAAGTTTCCCAAGGTTCAACTCCAGTTATAGAAAATTTTCCTAGTTGACTCAACTATCCGTCCCATCTGTATAGGTACAAGAAAAGAATGACGTAAGCGGATTATATAGTGCCTCAATGTGTTGACATACGGTTAGAAACGAGTAATTCGGTTATAAATGAGTAATTAATAAATTTAGAGCGTTTTTGAGAGGTTATGCGAGGCGCTTTACAAATGCTGTATTACAACAATGTGAAATGTAAAATATGAATTTGTTTTCATTTGCACAATCTGCATTTAAGGCAAGTGACTCAACTCTGTTCTGACACTAGAGTCTTAAACCAAGTTCAGTCATGGCTGGCAGAAAATGGATTGCTCTTAAACTCATCCAAAACCGAGTTTCTCCTTTTTGGAACCTCACAGCAACTGACTAAATTTAATTCTTTGACTTCCTTCTATCTAGGCATCTGTGTCGTACAACGCAACTGTTCAACCCACAATTTGGGTGTTGTATTTGACTCCAACCTGTCATTCGATGAACATATTAATTCTATATGTAGGTCTGCCCACTACCACATTCGTGATATCCGTAAAATTAGGCACCACATTCCCTTCTCTGCCCTGGTTTGTTTGGCTAATGCTCTAGTCTCCAGCCGTCTTGACTACTGCAACTCGCTTCTTACTGGCATTTCTAAAGCTAATTTGTTGAAGCTTCAAAGAGTCCAAAATACATTGGCAAGAGCTATCACTAAAACTCCAAAATATGATCATACATCACCAATCTTAAATGCGTTGCGCTGGTTGCCCGTAGAAAAGCGCATATTTTTCAAGACTGGACTAATTGTATTCAAGACTCTACATTTCAGCCAACCTCCCTATCTTCGCTCTGTACTGACTCCCAAGACTTATCTCTACTCGACCAGGTCTTCTAGCTGTCTAAATCTGACTATTCTGTGGAAAAGAACAGCTCTTGGCAGGCGTGCATTTTCTGTCGCTGACCCTAGACTCTGGAACTCTCTTCCGGCAAATATTCGCTCGGCAAAGTCTGTTTCGGCCTTCAGACCTCGACTAAAAACTCACCTCTTCCTGAATTCATTTCCTCCGTAGGCTGTCTCTGTGTCTTCTGGACTCCTCTTAGGCTTTTCGACCCGGACTCACCATGGAATTTGACTTGGACAATGATTTTTTAGCAGTGACCATTGAATGATGCCTTGAGCATTATTACATAGGCGCTATAGAAGTTCTTAGATTAGATTAGAGTGATAAAAACTGAAGTAGATAACAGGCAATCTGAAACCTACAATAGCGGCTAAGTTTGCTAGAAGAAGCACAATCAGGAAGAACATTTTGGGCAAGTTCATTGTCGAATAAATAATTATGTGCTCATATTGCGCTGCTTTAGCAGTACTGCCATATAACTGCTGTGTATAGGCCTACTTAAGTTGACATTCCATTGTAAATAATATTAGCGACATTTCTCATTGTTTGTCTTCCGAGCTTTGGGCTTTGTGTCTGTCTGCATTAGGCCACTTCGATCTTGACCCCCATACCAGGGGCTTTGCCCCTGAAACCCAATAAGGCTTCGCATCCAGACCCCATTATAGGCCTGGGCCCCCCCAATGTTTACGACGGATCGACGCCTCTGGACCTATGCTGGTAGGAATGCAGAAGCACAGGCATACAAAGTGATTGCTTCACTGAAACTGTGGATATTTATCAATCACGATGGACGGTTTATGGGCTAGATGACTTTGTTTCACATGAATCATCGTATAGGTTGCCCCTACTTCATAAGAACTAGTGTGACCAAAACGAACAAATACATTACATAGGCCCTAAAGACAATTTTCTGATTTCTATATAGGCCTAAGGACACGCAACTGTGTGATTATATATCGCATATGGGCCTATGCCTATATGTGATTTATAACCACACACTTTGACAGACTTTATTCATATGAACTTTCGAACGACACTAGTGTCTGCTGTTAACCGACGCTGCAGTAGTGTTGAACATCGGACTTCGTTCAGCTAGGCTCACTTTTCCGTTATACTCTAATACTGCTTAGGGGTCCTAATACGGATCTTCCGTTACTGTTGCTCTTAAAATGCAGAAGAACGTGCCACAAAAGATTCAGAAGTGGCAGAAACTAGTGAAAAGAAAGATCATATTGGCACACTGTTAAAGATAATGTCTAGTAGGCCCCTACAGCCAACACTACTGTTGACAGAACGCTCATGTTTACATACTGCGCCTTATGTTTCGACAGTCAGTTTCAGGCACCCACGTTCTTTTGGCGCATAGCTGGTTCACAATGTGCCCCATGGGGTAAATGGCGGCCAGTGATGGGCCTAATGTGAGCCCAGCGAAAGTGACTGTCTGGGGTGTGACTGTTCACAGTAGCCAAACAAAGAGGCTCAACTGTAAGCTGTGCTAGCCACAGCATCTGCTCTTGCCCGTCATTACTTTTAGCAAAAGTCTAAAACGTTTCTCTTTTGTTTGGCTCTAAGTTGCTAACTAGTTGTCACAGATGTTATCCAAGAATTGTTGGATCTTTCGGCTTGAGCACAGGCATGACAACAACAATCCAGCAATGGGGCCTAGTGTCACGGCACGGTGAATTTAAATGACGTCAAAGAAAACACACCGTATACAGGTATACTATAACTCAAACCGTTATGGTACAAGGCATTTCTTATTTGCAATCCGACCCACTGAGCGTTGATTAGTAGATGAAGACCTAGCATTGGTGGCGCCTCTAGCGACGTCCGATTAGCTGCGTGATACGTCCTACAAACACCGTTCTTGCATGCTAGATGTAATTGATTGAAACAAACTGCTAAGCAAGGTGACATTGTTTATACAAATTCCAAGCAGGAAATGCTCGTCTGAATAATGTAAAAAATGCTTGCGGCACTACCTAGAAGGCTATTTGTAATAATTATTACAATTTTAGGACGAGAAAGTGCAGTGGCAAAAAATCAGTCCTTATTGTCCAAGTTGTTCGCTGGCGGAGTCTTCCGTTTCTCCCAAACCAGGATCAACTTCCGTCTGCCGATTCACCGTCTCAATACGCCATTCCAAAAACCCTTGAGAAAATGAAAATATACAGCTTTTCATTAGATCAAGCTAGGGCTATTGCCAAGAAGAAACTGAGCTGTTTTGAGTTATAAAGCGCGATATCGTCAAATTATAGGCTTGACTATGCTTTTGGTGCGTTTTGTGATTGCTCATTCAGTTATTGAATCAACATCATCTGCTTGCATGTTATGATTCTATATAGCCATATCGTAGAACCTATATGTCTCGTATACATGCTTATAAAATCTATAGCTAATTATTGAGTTAATTATTATTATTGATTTGCACATTATAACGTTGCTTAATAGCATAATGAGATACAATTGCTGTCGCATCCTATATAAGCAAGGTTGTGATGCAGACATCTATTGTGATAGCAGGTAATAATGTAGAAAACTGTACAGCTTAAGAATTCGTGGTAATGGCAGACAAATTACAATGTGCAAAGCGAATAGTGAAGGCAATATTTCTCGAACTTTACTGCAGAGATACCCACGAGACCCTTGGTACCAAGACCGAGATACGAGTCATACGACCCAAGACTGAGATGAGACCAAGACAAGACCGAGACCGAGACATAGAATCTCTGAGACGAGACCAAAACGAGACTTAGTCCCAGACGTCCGTGAAAGTATATTTTAATTTTAGCAGTCAGCAGTTTTGCCACTGTTTCAATTTAGGCCTATAGTTGAAGGTACTTCTCACTGTTTTACACAAATAAACTCGGATCTTCTATCTGACGGGCAGATGTAATGTTATAAAGCAACGACTCGACGATCGCAATCGTAAGCTCGAGATTTTTGGTTTCTATGGCGATCAAAGAGAACAAAGTTGCGGGAACAAGCTTATCTACAGTCGCTCAGTAAAACAAAATTGAAAGGCAGATTTAGCCAAGTTCGGTTATTGGTCTACTTGAGAACGTTGACCCGTTTTAGTAGGTTTTGGAGTGATCATCCAATAATTGATAATTTGCTTGGAATCTATTTATGACAGGTACAGTTGTTACATTAGTTTGTTACATGGTTACTTCTAATATTGCAAAGCAACTTATTTACTTATCATCATCTCATCATCATCATCATCGTCGTCGTCATCAATTCCTGACTCCAGCTGTTTGTAGTCGATGGGTGCAAATAAATGATCGCCACTGTTTTCGGTCATTTGTCAGATTCAGTGCCGTTTAGTCCAAATCTTGTTATGTCCTCGTTTAAATTGTCTATTCATGGTAGTCGTGGTCGTCCTTTACCTCTCTTTCCTTCGCTTCTTCCATGTAGTGCATTGTGTGGGAGTTGATCAACTGACATTCTTTCCACATAACCCAACCATCAGAGTCTTCGCCGAACAATTTCATCTAACAGAGTTGTCTGCGCATCCAATTGTTGTAGTTAATTAGTTATATTTTTCGAATTCGTCAGATTCCTACAATTTTCCGTAGCCAGCTCATTTCTTTTCGAGGATTCTTTTTTCATCTTGCTTTGCCATTGTCCAGCATTCTAATCCCTATAGAAGAAATAAGATGCATCATCTTTCCATATATCCTTGCCTTTGTTTCTTTGTTATTTCCCTGCTCTCCATATTTTGACCGTTCTTCAAATGCTTGTGACTTCCTGAAGAATGGCTATAGATGAACTTAGTTAATACTACTAGTAATAATGCACTATGGCAGACCGTCACCAAGCAAACAGAGAAACCACAATAGCATTTCGTTTGTCAAGGGCCTATGACGCCAAGTCATCCAGCAGTGAAATCAAATTATTTAATTGAACAATAAAAAGTTACAATAGCAGAAAGTTAAAAACTTTCTGTTATTGTAACTTTAACATTAAAAATGAGACGCTCATTTGAAATGCACAACAACTGACTGCAGTTGATGAATTAATTATCCCTATAGTAAAATTATTTTGGTTTTTCAGATTCTACGACTGGTACCAATGAGCAGTATTGCAATTTTTCAACTTGTTACAAACATCGGGTCTCGGAACCTGTCCATGAGACCTCAACACGCGAGGCCGTGACGTGACCCGAGACTCCCTGTATACCGAGACAATTACGAGACCGAGACATTGGCTAGTCTTTCCGAGACGAGACCGAGACGAGTTCCTAGGTAAGTTTCTAGACCGTCTCAAGACCGCGAAGCCGAGACAGAGACTAAATCCACGTTTTACTACAGGGGCAGATGACCAGCACAAAGTTTCAAAAGTAGCGATGCTTAATATTTATTGTTTTACATAAATAACCAGATCTCTTTATTGCTTTATTAAGGTTCTACGAATAGTTAAGGGTTCTTAGTCATGCAGCCATTATCAACTTCTGGGCCAAACTTCTGCAAACTTCTATGGACTCTGTCAATGGTGTAATTTAAATCTCGACTTATGCTTAAGATTGTTGAAAGAGTGATGGGCACTAACTATTTTACAAGTAGTTTACCTCCAATTACTTTATCACTACTATATGAGTAGTTTAATTAGTAATTAGTAGTTAGTAACTACTTTTAGAAAAAGTAGTTAACTACTTTTTAAAACAACTTTTGTAACTACTTTTGGTCATTCTGTAAGCTGGTAACTGAGTTGCTGAAACAGTAAATACTAGAAATCTACTAAAACAACGTTAAGAAAAACTATTAAACTATACTTTATTAATTCAAAATCAGACGACTTTTCTCGAACCCGAAATGCAACCTCACAAGCAGTATTGCCAAATGTGACTGAAAAGAAAACCTCACTGGAGATAATTTGGTAAGTAATCAAGTGAAAACTCTTGCTGAAAAAGTAGTTATAAAAAAGGGGTAAACTAAAAATTAAGATTTGGTAGTACTGGTTACGACTACTTCTTATAAAGTAGTTAGCTATAGCTTATCTGCTTGAAATGTAGTTTAACTACTTGTTAACTACAGCATTTAACTACTGATCATCACAAGTTGAACGTTTTTAAGCTTTCAACAAACGTATAATACTGTAGTTAGCCATCACTGACTGACTGTTTTAGCGCACTAACCTCCAGATAGTTTCTATAAATTTCAGCTTGTTTATGAAGAGCTGTCGGTCGATGCCTTGTATATAAAACACGGGACTCATAAAAGTTACTGTCGTTAGTGGTATTACTATTTCTAAAAAATACAGTACAACAAGGAGTCGATCTATAGGAACTTGCCTTCCGATCTATTGGACACTGCACTTTTCAGTGGCCCCTGATACTGTCGTCATGACGTTGCCTGGCAGCTCCTTCACTTTTGCAGACAGATCATCAAGATTTTTAGGAAACATGGAGCCTGCAGTAGCAACACATAAATAATCATATATGACGCCAACATTTTCTTCAAGCGTTACACGACTTATACGTTTCTTTGAACGTTTGTTTCTAATTGCAGCTTCTCAATTCACCTTAATTCTGTTCGGTTACTTTTTAAAATTTGCCTTGATTAAATAGGGACTTAACAAGTACACCTTCTAGTTGGCTCCTTGATGTGCTCAATAGATTTGCCAATTACCCACTTATCTTTGGAAAATGCTGCTCTGAAAGTGAAGGTAAATAGTATTTTGGGGCTTAACTGTTGCATTACACTAATATGTATGGAGAGCAATATGTTGATTATAACCTACTTCTTCTGTTATGCGAATTTGACAATACTGTGCTGAGCCAACTCAAAAACGAAAGGCTGTCTGGCCATTGATTATAGGTATTGTATTTAGACGTGAAGGATTACCATATCCTAGCATAACAAGGATTTTAACTGGTACAGAAGATATGTAATCTGTGTTAGAACTACTGCAAACTAACCTAGATGCTTAATAGCGAATCCTCCTTAGCTTCCTCTTAAAAGCTGCGTTAGTGACCACTGAGACAGTACTGTCATTCAAACCCTTCCCCAAGTCCACAGCTCTTGCCCTGAAGAATGTCTGCCTAATTTTCCTTTGGGTCTCTTAAATAATTTATGTCTATGGCCGCGTGTCGCCATGTTTGGCGCTCATTTATGGGAACTTTCCTACTGTGCTGCCTCCTTCCATGGATAATCTTTTAGGCTTCAATTATGTCTGCTCTGCTTCTTCTTCTCTTCGATTTTCTTAACCCTCAACTGTTCAGCCTTTCCTCACAGCTCAGCTCCTTCTAACTCTAATTCATAGGCTGCGCTAACGTTCGCATGGTATCCGACGATACTGGTGTGTTTATTATAGGATATCAGTTAGACTATAGCCCACTCTGTGCGTTGGGGTCCAGTGATTCCCCGTTGGCTTCGGCTGCTAGTTCTTCCGGGGTCTTCTTCTTCCGGCCGAGCCTTCCCTCAAGACCAGGATCTTCTTTAGGAACCTCTTTTTTCTGAATTCCGTACTACACGAAAACAATGCACTATAGTCAGATATCGTCCTTCAGTACACTGTTAAAAATTATAGTGCAACACAGCACTTAAGCTAAAGTTTTCCACGCGCCATCGGTTCATGTCTTGTGCGTTAGTTACGAGATCCATACAAGTTATTATATCATCAGTATCATCATCGTCGTCATCATCATCATTATCATTGTTATCCTTACGTAGTAGTTCCTTATTTGCTCATTCATTCAGTATAATGTGGTGCACTAGAGTGGGACTACACCATTGAGATTCCGAGATACGTAATTTTCGGTTTTTATTGCATGTGATGCCCATAACATCACATGTTGGGAGATTAGAAAAAGTGTTTTACTGTTGGATTACTGCCATGCATTTGCGCTTCCGTGGAAAAATCTTCCAACTCTTGGGACCCATTTGCGCGGAATTCCTTCAGAGGAGTGTTTGTGTGTTACAATTTATAAAGTACATGTATTATTCACTACATGCTTCATATTAGATAGGATTATGAAGGCCTGATATATTAAGAATCGATTGATCGACTTAGAAACCAGCCTGACTTTCTTTTTCATTTACTCCCGCCCCTCTCTTTCCCTCAGTCGCTCACTTCCTGTCCAGCTAGCTTCACTGATCGACCGACCGACTGACCAACACGCTGACTCACTGAAGATGGGATGGTGATTGTGATGATGATGATGATGATTTCTTCTCTTCTAAGTCTAAATAGCTGGCCATGGCCTGCAGCTGAACTCGTGACAGTGGCCATACAGTAGACTGGTGATGCCTACCTTGTCTCGGATGCCTTGCCTCATGACTTCTCTCTCCTCTTCCAACTTGCGATACTTTTCGTTCCTCTTCTCTTCAGCCTCCCTCTTGGCTTCTACGATCTCCGGATCCTCCTCCTCCTCGCCATTGTCTCCTCCCTTCTTCTCTTCCTTGTCCTCTAGGGCCCCTGAACACAAAAGCACCTAAGTTCAGAATTACCTAAAACGACCAAGCATAGGGTTGCAACTGCACTTCCTGAACCCGATGAGGTTATTTGCTGATCAACATCATCGGCATCATCATCTTCAGCAACAGCAGTAGCAACAACAACATCATCAGTAGCATCATCTTCATCATCATCGTCAGCCTCAATTATCATCAGCTTCATCATCAACATTATCATCGTCATAAATATCAACATCGTCGTCGTCGGCGTCGTCTTCGTCGTTGTAGTCGTTGTCATCTTTACTCTCCAGCAAGAAAGACACCCTGTCAATGAATTTCGACTTCCTGCTCTCAACCATCTCACCTGAATCAATGGGATTGTTTGTACGAATGATGACGACGACGACGACGATGATGATGGATGATGATGATTATACTTATTATTATTATTATTATTGTTGTTGTTATTGTTATTGTTGTTGTTGTTGTTGTAAGTAACTTCTAATGCGCCGGTTTCTAATGCACAAGGCATCAACCGATAACGTACCAGAGCCAAGCCGTAATCAGGTCAATAGCCAGAAGGTCAGTCCACCAGACAGCCGTCAAATGCCTACCTGGGCCTACCTCTCTCATAAGTTAATTAACGAAATATTGTGACGGTTCAGACCACGGCATACGTAGTGCACAGTTTATTAGTGGGAGGATTCTGGATCTAGTCTGTTTGTCTTTAATGCCTGTGGCCAGTGCGTCGTGCTCCAACCTCTAAAGAAGGATTGTCCGTTTGAATTGTTGTCTGCGCCTTAGCCGGTTGATCCTTCGGCCGCTGGAGAACAATTCTGGAGAGCTTCTGTGGAGGCGTGTAATCAAGTGCCTTGCATAAGTACTGCAACCTTTGCCTTTGACCTTCACTCATATATTTATATGCATGCCTTAATCAGGATTGCCCTAATCATCATCAGCAGCAGCAGCATCTGCAGCAGCATAACCCTGACAGACAGACAGACAGACAGACAGACAGACAGACAGACAGACAGACAGACAGGCATTCGGCGAGGCAGGCAATCACAGAATCACAAACATTGTGCCACGTGGCAGTCACTGTAGACGACTAGCGACAGTCATGCCATCTATTTTTTAGGGAGTTGCCAGCGTCTCCTGATCAGCCAAAGGCCGAGTTGACTGAAGTGCCGACCAACCACCGACCAATCGTTCGGCTCATAACCTTCGCATGAATGATGATGTCACCGATCCGAGTTCAGAGCGAATAAACGATCCATGAATCGCAATGGGATTTCGCTCGGAGAAACGGAATGGGTGATAAGCCGGAGCAGGAGTAGGAGAAATGAAGAACAGGGGAGGGAGAAGTCGAGGAAGGTAGAGAAGAAGAGGGATGGGATGCGAGAGAAGAATTGGAGAAATTGGAGGAGAAAAAATATGAGGGAGAATTGTGGAAAATACGCATGGAAATGCAGTAGGATAGAGGGAAATAGAAAAACGAGTATGATGATGGGGAGAAGAAATGAAAACAAAGCCGGAGGAAGAGGCGGCAGAAAAAAGAGGAAAAGGGCAGAGGAAGAATAACAAAAGAAAAATGGGAGAATGATAATCTAGAAAGGATAATAGAGGAGAACCACAGGAACGAGATGCAGTGGAGGAAGAGAGACAGAGTGGCAGAGGCAGGGGGAGTTCCGCTCTAAACAGTAGCAGTAGAAGGAGGAACAGCATTAGGACACTGACATCGAAGGCGATAAGAGTTGGAAGAGGAGAACGGAAAAGGAGTGGAGTTAAATAAGACGGAGATAAGTGCTAGGATGGCAGGTAGCAGCGGAATAACGAGGAACTGCTCGGCGGCGCTGGAATGATAGAGGCTTCCAATTTCGTCTTGTCAGTCGACAAACGGGCGCCTGATCGAATGCCAGTCGAAATGAATGTCGGTCGAAAATTGGAAGTGGTATCTTGGAACATGTCGTCTTTTCCACCCGTTCCATACGTCATCCACTTGATGGAAATGCCGGCCAATTTACGTCTGTCCTTCTGTATGTATGCATGCATGTATGTATATATACATATGCATGTATGTATATGTGTAGGTATGTTGTAAATATATATAGGCCTATAAAATAAATGTGTGCATGTGTCTACGCTATTTCGAAGTTGTCAACGATCAGGCTTCGAACCGTCGGCTCTCTCGATTTGCTTGTAATTGTGTGTATGTGTGATATTTAGTTTTGGACTGTGTATGTAAGAAACCAATTCTTCTTGCGTTGATCGAATTTTCTTTGTCACTCGTATTTTGATTGCGTTTGCGAAACGTTTTGATTCTCCATTACTATCGACCCTCTAAGTTGGACGCAGCTTTTTCTAAATCGGTTGGATATGGCGTTTCGGTTCGATCCATAAAAACTCGATGTATTGAGTTTTTCTCGTCAAAATCCGAGAAAGGCCTCATACAAATACCCTCACACATCTATGGGCCTAAGCAGCCTGGCAAAGGCTAGTCTTTGCCACTCCCTTTCTGTTTTTATTCATATTTATACGCCGACACGTGTGTGCTGAGCCAATTAGGAAAATTAATTTACACTATTCGGTTAATTAATAATCACTGGTCAACATAGAAATCGTTACTGACTGGAAAAGGCCCTAATGTGTAGCATCTTGGTGTGCTGAACACGAATATAACCATAAAAATGTTTTATTGGCTCTCGTTTTGAAAATATTTCATATAGTTCATTTTTTATGTTTCACCATGTAAATTTATGCAGTAGGACTGCGACAATATCCTAAATAAGTCTAGAATGATGTAATATTCCACCTCATTGCATAATCCCATCATGGACACATCATGCACAGTTGATTACGTCATTTTCTGATGCAATGTAAAATTACAGCCAGTCGGCTGCTGACGTAAGATGACGTCAGCAGTGTACTATATAAAGCGAGTCGGAACGGTTGAGCATTTACAATATTACAGACTTTGTGCGAGACAGTTTAAGTTACTGTTTTATAAAACTATTATTACTTTATCCATTTAGATACAATACAGAACAGTAATGCCTCGGAAGTGCGTAAATACTGTGGACAACTTTTGTTACATTTGTGGGGAAGTGACATTTGCCAACAGAAGAAAAGTATCACTTATCAAGTCAAGAAGGCATATCATGCTTACTTCGAATGCAAGGTTGGTGACCAAGACAAGCCATGGGCCCCGCATATATGCTGTGCTACATGTACAACACAGCTTTCACAGTGGTTGAATGGCAAAAGACCATCAATGCCGTTTGCAGTTCCCATGGTGTGGAGAGAGCAAAGCAACCACGTAGATGACTGTTACTTCTGCTTGGTTCCTCCTCTTTCCGGTGGAATAACGAAGCAAAAGAAGTCGACAATAGTCTACCCAAACATTCCGTCAGCATTGAGACCAGTTCCACATGGTGATGGACTTCCTATTCCAGAACCTCCAGCAGAATATATTTTCCTTGATTCATCTGATGAGGACAAGGGTGAGCCGACATGTTCTTCTCCTGGTCCGTCAGCGTGCAGTGATCCCGATTTTCACTGTGGTGCATCATCAACCCCACACAGAATAACACAGGAAGAACTAAATGACCTTGTTCGTGATTTGGACTTATCCAAAAACAAGGCAGAATTGCTAGGATCAAGACTCCAACAATGGAATCTTCTAGAAGAAGATGTCACAATTACTTCATATAGAAAGCGCCATCAGCAGTTGGAACCTTTCTTTATGAAGGAAGGTAATCTGGTATTCTGTTCCAATATTGACGACCTCATGAATGCCTTACAGATCACTCATGACCCACAAGAATGGAGACTCTTTGTAGACTCTTCAACACTGAGTCTTAAGGCTGTGCTTTTGCACAATGGAAACCGTCTTCCATCTATTCCATTAGCGCATGCTGTCCACATGAAAGAGACATACGATAACCTAAAACAGCTACTGCATTCCATTGACTATAACAGGTACAAATGGCACCTGTGTGGTGATTTGAAGGTAGTTGCCATTTTAATGGGACTGCAGCAAGGATATACAAAATATATGTGTTTCTTGTGTGAGTGGGATAGCCGAGCAAGAGAGTTGCACTACGTGCGGAAGGAATGGACTCCCAGACAAACATGGCAGTTGGACAGAAGAATATCCAGCACCCAGCTCTGGTCGAGGCTCACAAAATCCTACTACCACCCCTTCACATCAAACTAGGTTTGGTGAAGAACTTCGTGAAAGCCATGGACCGCACTTCGCCAGCTTTCCGATACCTGCATGAAAAATTCCCTCGACTCAGCGAAGCAAAGATTAAAGAGGGAGTTTTTGTGGGTCCTCAGATTAGAGAACTCTTCAAAGATGACCGCTTCAACAACTTGCTGGAGGGTGATGCGAAACAAGCATGGAATGCTTTTCGTCTAGTGTCTACAGACTTTCTGGGGAATGTTAGGGCAGAAAATTACAAGGAACTAGTAGAAGACATGCTCAAGCAGTACCAGAAATTTCGCTGCAATATGTCTCTGAAGATGCATTTCCTTCATTCCCATCTGGATTTCTTCCCTGACAACTGTGGTATGGTTAGTGACGAACATGGCGAACGTTTTCATCAAGATATCGCAACAATGGAGCAAAGGTACCAGGGAAAATGGTCCACTACAATGTTGGCTGACTACTGCTGGACACTCCGCAGAGATGCTTCCGAACAGCTGTACAAGAGACAGGCAAAAAAATCTAAGAACTAGTCTATGACCTGGTTTTTACAAATATTAACTGTAAGTGTATCACTATTGGCATGCATTGTGCGATATAAAATTACTTCATTTCAGATTACAAAAAAACTAGAGCCAATTCGGCATTTTCACTGTCATATTCGTGTTCAGCACATACAAATTGATAAGAACTGACTAATTTCATTTCAGTAACATGACTTTTGTAAAAATTTGTTGTCCAGTGTAATTTAATAGGCCATATCATAAATAAACTGATAAGTCAGTTAGGAAAAGTAATTTATGAAGTTCTGTTAATTAATAATTAATTAGGGGGCAGCCCATTTTGACACTTACCACTTAATGGGTTGCCGAGAAGTCCCCCCGTGAATAAGGATACCATTTTAAGGTCGGACGAATTGTGAACTCTGCCTCAGTTAAATCTACAAAGAAATCACACATCTGCCATATTCCAAACGAGGCTGAAATCCTCTGAACCCATACTTTGCCTATCTTCTACAGTATGGATAATTTGTGTACTACTTCTCACTCTTCCTTCGCCATTAGTGCCATTTTGGTGAGACTATAGAAGGCGACTAAAAATTCAGAAAGCCATTGCGTGTAAGAGGCTACTGATTACTTCTCCAATTTCATACAGAGCATTCTACAGGCTAATTAGCCCTTCGCCTCTCCTCTTTTTTGTCCTCTCCTCCTGGCCTGTCCTCGCCTGTCCTCGCCTCACCTCTCCTCTGTCCCTTCTTCTCTGTTACTTCTCGTATATATCCTCAAGCACAGCAAAACATGCGTGCACACACACACGCTCACATGAACTCCAAGAGATTATTATGACGTGGTAACCTAATATAGAAAACTCGAATTAATATAGCGCCAGTTGACAGGGAAACTAATTATTTACTTTGGGATAGCGACACTACAGAGAGGTATTTATTGCTATCAAGAGCATTGTCATTACTATGAACAACCTGTCAGCGGATGCCCTCTTTGATCCGTCGAATATTCTCCCTCGTGCGACTGACAGCCTCGTGTCTTTGTTAAAGCACTTTCTGCTACGTGCAGCGCAGTCCGTCTTCCTGTAAATGTAAATGTATGGGTTTTATATAGCGACTGTATAGCCTCGACCCTGCTCATTTTGCAATCAATTTATCGGGTGAGATCATTCACCACCGCTGCCCATTTGGATGGGCGCCGCGCCATTTAAGGTCCCCGTGCACGGACCGTACTAGCCCGAGATTTAAATATTTGAAATAAGCCACGATCGGGACGCGAACCGGGGACCCACACGCATAAAGGTTTCCCTGGCGTAGGCATTTACCGATGTAGCTAACTAGGCCAGTGAAGAGCTATTCACCATTTATTACATTAGCGCATCATTATGTGTTTCAGTTTTGAACAAGAAATTGAGTTAACAGCAAAAGGAACATAACTGGCAGGCGGACAGAGACGAACAGACAGAAAAACAGCCAGCCAGGCACACAGACAGAATTAATTTATTCATTCATTAATAAGAAAATTACAATTATTTCATGGCAATTAGTCAACTAATGACAATCTAACAGACGGACAGAAATTATTGCAAGAATAACAAGATGCAACGCGCTCTATTTGCCAGATTTACTACATCAAGAAGATACCTTCTGCGCCGTATGTCCCGTCACACGCACGCACGTACGCACGTACGCACGCGATGTGACGCACACATGTGGAGATAAAGATGTCAAGATGCGCTGCTAAAAATTCCCCTCGCGGGCCAAAATTTCCAAGAAAATACGATTAACTGTGCTTTAAAGCGACCGCGTCTTTTGGCCGACTGAGCTGTTTCATAATTGACCGATAAAATGTAGTTTTGCGGCGGCGTGAAGGATTGACCACCACTGGCATGAGTCGGGCGAAAGGGCAGCTGTTAAAGCACTCGCTCTGACCCTGGTACAAATCAGAGCCAGCCTTCAACGGCTTCCTCGTTCAACTGCTCTCTAAGTCTGGATTGATTAAGTACTGTTTACTAGTCGGAGGTTTTCTAACGCCAGGAGTCACTACTGAGGCAGCCATCTCTCTTCCATCGTCGCCGCAACCCACCAAGAAACCATCCTCTTCTTGTTTATCGTGACACTCCTTGTCTGTGTCTGGTACGGGTATGAGATTACCTGCCTCTAACGACTACCAACAAACATACATGGCTATAAAGTATCTGCGACTTCATTTTCTCGACCTCATCATATAAGCTGGTTGCCCATCCCCCGTCGTTTTATCTCTCCTTAAGTGTACCCGAGCAGATTGTAGTCCCACTCGTTTTAGTTGAGTTCACTAGAGACTGATATTTTCTTATGGTGAGAAAGCAGTCCACGACTAATTGGCAGTTCAACCTACTTACTATGAACTATCCCTAGCCACTCAATTACTATCCTTCACAGTTATCCCCAACTCTAACCTAGCCCGAAACCTAACCCTGCATATACGGCTGAATTCCGACAGAGCCCTTATCAACTGTAGTCAGGTAGGTAGCCTTGATCACGTGAAGTTTACATAAAAATCGGTAAAAATAGCTCGACATGACATCTTAAATTGCTCCATTTGAAATTAATGATGTCTGAAGGGAGAATTCCTTCTGGCTACGGAATACACGACGTGCGGAAACATCAGGTTTCAGCGAAGCTGCGACGGAATGCAAACCACAAATTTGACAGCTGGTTAGCAGTGCAGGGAGTCACACGAGCCCTGGCGGAATGGAGGAGGCATTGAATAGGCTGGCATTTAGCGGAGAATGGATGCCGTTGGAGTGCTCGCACTCGGAAAGCTATCTGTGGCGACCGTTGTATGGCCCTCACGTTGCATGAGATCTTTATCAATATTCATAAAAGCGACGGAGTTAAGCGCCGTCTGTCGACTGGCACCCGACAATTATATATTCAACGGCCATCTAGCGACCCGAAAGCAGTTGGCATGGCGACGGCGACGTTTCTTGAATCGTGCAGTAATTCGACCGTTAGGTAAACATAGCCTAGGAGACGCGGGGTGCTATTAGGATAGACGAGTCTTGGGAGGAACACGTGTATGGGCGCAAGAGGCAAGAGAAAAGAGGATAAACGGAGAGTGGAATAAGGACAGAGGAGGAAGAGGACAGAAAGAGGAGAAGCGAAAGGACCTGGAAAGGGCATGGGGCAAATTGAAGAGCCGATGGGGGGGGGGGTGAGACACGCTAGAAGGATAAGCCGTCATTCAGGATTCAGATTCAACACTTGCAGGCTGCCTGCCTTTCAGTCTCAATCGATAGGTCTGGAATTGGAACGGATTTACTGCTAGGCCCTGGGGCGGCATCGATCGATGTCCTGCACATCACACAGCGGCGCCACAGAAGTCAAGGGTTGGATAAGGATCTGTTAAGATCCGTTAACCTCTACAGCACCCCTTCTACTCCGCGGAATTCTAGAATAATCTAAGCATAGAACATTGATTCCTAAAGTCGTTTACTGTGTTTTCTTTAACTGATCGCTTAACAGTTATTGTTGTTGTTATTATCATCATCGTCATCATCGTCGTCGTCGTCATCATCGTCATCATCATCGTCATCATCATCATCGTCATCATCATGACTATTATTATTATTTCATTACTTATTTATTTATGCTATCACTATTACTATTATTATCATTAGTAAAATTATTGTTGTTGTTATTGTCAGTAATGACGACGACGACGTCGACGATAATGATGATGATGATGACGACGATAACGATGACTATGACGACGACGATGATGTAAATTAGAGGTTTGAAATGATGCAGAGCAAATGCATGGGGATCGTTCGTGGCGACTTGTTCAGCCCCCAGAAGAGCCGTTTAGGCCAAACTCAATTATAGCCGAATCGCTACGACTATTTTCCGTCCTTCCATGACTTATACACGCTCTGCAGCCTCCGTCGGATTAGAGGAACCATTATGGCCGCCTTGTCCCTCTGCTGGCACTAAATCCGCCTCCTCCACTGCTGCCCTTCCCTCGCTGCTCACCCGCAGGATCTGCTCACGGAGTCTGTATCGGGCGCCCTCTATCATCGGCGCTTCCTCGCTTAGTGCGCTGCGTAGATCGGGACACGAACGTATCAAGGCACACGACGAGATTTAGTACACAACTACAACGACGACGATGAACAGGGCGACGACAAAAATCGATTCAACGAATTAGAAGCGAATTCGTATCGGAATATTGGAACGAAGACACACACACATGCATGCCCTTCCCATTCCCGACTCTCTGTCTGTCTTTCTCTTTCTCTCTCTCTGTCTGTGTGTCTGTTTCTGTCTGTCTCTGTCTGTCTCTGTCTGTCTCTGTCTGTCTGTTTCTGTCTGTCTGTCTCTGTCTGTTTCTGTCTGTCTGTTTCTGTCTGTCTGTTTCTGCCTGTCTGTTTCTGTCTGTCTGTTTCTGTCTGTATGTTTCTGTCTGTCTGTTTCTGTCTGTCTGTTTCTGCCTGTCTGTCTGTCTGTCTATCACTGTCTTTCTGTCTCTCAGAATATCTGAACCATGTCACATCTGTGTACACCTCCTCTTACAACTCTTCCCTATCTCTGTTTATATATATATATCTCTCTCTGACAAAGTATCTGAAATGGGGTGAGGTCTAAATGCCTCTCCCCTTTCCTCCTGTCTGTCTGTCTGTCCTCTGTGTGTCTCTGTGTGTGTGTCTGTGTGTGTGTGTGTGTCTGTCTGTCTGTCTGTCTGTCTGTACCTTGAATGAATATCTGAACGGGGCCAGATCCATCTACCTCTTCGCCGCCTCTTTCAGACCGAATCGATTTCGCCTTAAAGTCAGTTTAAGCGATCACAGTCCGTTGGAGCCGCCGTGACTTCGCCAGGGACAGCGGATACCAAAACTAATGTCTCCAATCACCAAGCACTAATGCGACTAGACAGCCCAATAGGCATTCATAGGATGGCAATGAATCACGTGGTTTTAGACAGTTACTTGTGTTTTTTGTGGCAGGCAGATGTAAGAACCTCTGTTTATGGATACTGCAGTGAACGTGTTTGAGTGCCAGGCATTTATGTTCATGATCGCTCAAGCCACACTCGTTTTAGGCGATCATGATGGACAGTAGTGCATCCGGTTATAGGCGGAGGTCACTGGGCAATGGTGATGGAGGTAGGAAAGGAAGAAGGAGAGATTGAGAAATAGAATGAATGAAAGATTGAGACAGGAAAGAGAGGAAAAGAGAAAACACGAAGACACGCTTTAAATGCAAAGCGCCGACGAGACCTTATCAATCTGCTACAGATATCTGCGATCAGCTTTTTTATGGTCGGTCGGTCCTCGGACGGTCGAGGCCCTGACTAACTAGACCCTCCGCCCCTCCCCACTCCTTGCCCCTTCCCTTCCTCCGAAACTCTTTCCATGCCTCCCAGTCCCAATCCCCGGTCGGGCCTGCATAATTCCCTACAAAATTGCTTCTATATACATGTCCTGACCGGTCGATCACCCGAAGTGAAGGAGAGGCGATGGAATAAGTACGACTCCCCGAGGACTGAAGTTATATAAGCATACACATATTGCATTATATAGGCTAGCCGTATTTGTTACATGGAAACTGTGTGCAACTGTAGCACATACATATGCATGTACTATGAATATCTAGTTATAATCATAGTATCCCGTCTATATATGGGGTCATTCCGGGTGTAAGTAACGCGCAATTCATGCCGGTCATGTTATGCTGGTCGGCCATAGTAAGGCTATGTGACGTATGCAGTCGCCGGGGATCGCTTATAAATTCATGCGAAAGTGTTGATGGAGAAATATCGTACGAGAGAATCTAAAAAACATGATTTGCATTCGTTGTCGAAAGGCACTTCCATCATTTCATGGATTCCATATGGTTTCTGGAAATTCTTCCACACACGGAGCTACACTGACCTAATCGGAGAGGTATATGCGATATGAAACATTCAGAATATGTCTCGTATGAGATGACACAAATGTAGGTTACGAAGACTCAGACAACTGTGCGCACTACACAACCAGACTACATTCTCCGAATTTATTTATTTATGAATATCTTTGATAGCACGTTTTTTATTTATAAATTTCTTTGAAGTTAGTCAAGTAAAACTGTCCCTTATACATGTAATTGTGTTGTGCTTATAAACAGAAAGCAATAGCAATAACCTGGGACGTCACAGTCATAGACACCGTAACAACCTCTTGTGTCCACTACCTCGGGGTCGGCCGGTGGGGTTGCTGAACTTGCTGCTGTCAGAAAATGCGCAAAATACATCTCGCTGATTCACACCCATCAGTTTCTTCCTTTGGCTCCTGAGACGCTTGGCCCAATAAAAACAGTGGCATGGCATTTCTCAACGACCTTGAGCGTTGTCTCTCCCGCATTTCAGGAGACTCTAGAGAAACAAGCTATCTGTTCCAATGCCTTGATACAAGTAAGCTGTCGAATGCTTTAATGCAATCGATTTTCGTGGTTCCTTTTCACTGACGGATAGTGACAAGTCACAGCCGTTCCAGGTACCTTTTTCTACTTCGGACTGATTTTACACGGCCCTTGGGTGCATAATACTTTAGGGTACTAACATTAAAAAATAGTAGTAGTAGTAGTAGTAGTTGTTGTTGTTGTAGTGGTAGTGGTAGTAGTAGTAGTAGTGGTAGTGGTAGTAGTAGTAGTAGTAGTATTAGTAGTGGTAATCCAAGAACTTCTATATCGCCACTATAATAATGCTCAAGGTATCAGTCGATGGTTTTCAAAATTGCTTCAAAATTGTTAAGCAAAGTCGGTGTATTTGCAAATTATGTCCGGTCAAAAGCCAAAAGGGAAATCCGCGAATTCACAGAAACAGCCTACGGAGGAAATAAGCCCAAGATGGCTCTTTAGCATAGATCTATAGGACAACACAGACTCTGCAGAGCGAACGTTTGTCGCAGGAGAGTCATAGAGTCTGTTGCCAGCAATAGAAAAGCACGCCCACCAAAGCCTGCCCTTGTCCATGGACTTATATAATATTAGGGCGAATTTATAGACGTCCATGCCCTGTCGTATGCTAGGCTATGCTTACTAGTTACTGCAATGATTTTGCTTTCGAACCAAATGAATGCGCCCTCTGTTGTACGAAGAATCCATCAGTTAACCAATTCCTCTGACACCCATCGACTCCAACCAAGAGACCCCGCATATCTCTAAACTAACGAACAGCCTATTAACCCGAACAACAGCTGTTGCACTGATTAATCCATTAAGCCTAACCATCAAGCTCAATTGTCTCCATCTCGCTATAATCTTCCATTAACCCTTCAGACATTTCGAATATCTATCCAACAACACATCCACAAAGTTATAATTCTCAAATTCCAGATCCAACCAACCAATCCATCCACCCACCCATCCATTCATCCATCCACCCATTCATCCATCCACCTATCATTCCTTCCTTCCTTTCTTCTTCGTTGCTTCCTGCCTGCCTGCCTTCCATCCTTCTTCCCTTCTTTCGTTCCATCCTTCGACGTCATTGCAAAGCCAAAACAGCCCTCCACTCCACGCCTCCATCCATTCTGACTTTCGTCCACTGGCGTCGTCCATCCTCCTGCTGTCCCTTCTCCTCCGTGCTCTGAATTCCATCTTTCCATATTTGTCTTTCGCTTCTGTCGCTGGACGACGAAGAAAAACTCTCGGATCATCCATCGACGTTTAGAGATTATCGGACGTGCGTTGCTAGGGACGCCGTCGCCAGCGACAAGCGCCCGTCTCTTCGCCACAAGTCCCTTCGCCCCCGTCGCCGCCCCGCCGCACCCGCCACCCACCGGCTTTCCGACGGATCGAGCGAGTGCGTCGTCTTGACAAGTTTGCACAGGACTTCACACATGTTCTGCCAGTCCAATCAATACCCGACGCTTCACGCTCCGTTTGAACTTTCATCACTCTTCTCAGTTTTACCCCTCTCTCGCCGTCTCTGTGTTTCGGTTTCTGCCTTCATCTGTCTGCCTCTGACTGCGTGTATCTTGGTTCATCCTCTTCACGTGCTTATTTCCTTTTATTCTGTTATTCGCCACTTCTGCCTCTCGAAGACATTTTCTCGGATCGCGCTCACCCCTCGTTTTCCGCGTGTACATTACCCTGCTATTTCTTTTTCTTGTTTTTTTCTGTTTGTCTTTCTTTATTGCTCTCTTTTCTTTGATTGCTTTTCGCATCGCCTCTTCCTTTTGCTCTCTGTATGATCCTATATACTGATTGATTGATTGATTGGTTGGTTGATTGTTTGACTGACTGAATGACTGACTGACTGACCGACCGACCGACTGACTAACTGACTGACTGATTGAGCTGTTTATTGAATCGCCAGCAACAGTATTAAGACACCTGAATATTTACAATAATAGTTTTGAATCATTATATAGTATTGTTGAGTTATCAGAAGGGCAAACCTAGTAGCCTTTTCTACTAAGAATAGGTGAGCCTATTCAACGCCGGTGTAGTGCGAAATTTCTTTCGGCGACAAAAATCCTTCCGGCCACGCCCACTGCCGTTGCCAGGATGAAATTTTGCACTGAATACGTGCGAAATCTCTCCCGTGGAAAAATACTTTCCGGTTGGGAAGGCGAATTGGTAAATAATTGTTCTGTTGATGAAGGAGATAACTCGCCATGCAAAGAAATATTGTAAAATAATGCGTGAAAGTGGGATCCCTGGCTAATTACTTTAGGGTCATCCAATTAAATTTAGGACAAAACGTGATTCTGAGGGACGAAGCTGCGCTAATTTGGTCGTCGTAGTTCTATTTTTGGGAAAATGTCCGCGTCTGAAAACTGAAAAGTACACGCTTATCACGTGGAGTCTAGACTAAACCAAGCAGCTGGTACTACGACTAGGCTAAGACTCCGGCTGACCCACTGAGATGATGACCGATTTAGCCATGAACGCAGCAGATATTTGACTCACATGTCACACAACTCGTGGTGTGGGCTTTCAAAACTCAAGTCGACGATTTGCTTCCATTTTAATGCCACTCATTGTAATAGCAAATACACATTCGGGAATTCAAATTCTTCAGTATCTTTTGCATTTATCCGTATTTCATCCAGTCTTTATCGTATATATATATATGCATGCATAATATTTTTGTGTTTATATATATGTATGTATGTTGTATGTATGTGTGTGTAATTATATATATATATGTTTGTATATATATAAATATGTGTGTATGCATGTGTGCATGTGTTCGTGCATTACGTTTTCTAACTCCATCTCTCCTCATTTTGTCCCTCCATTCGTCAGTCTCTTTTTCTTCGTCTTGTGATAGCTATGCTTGCGCCTCCTAAGGTGACTCGCTCAGGCGTAATCGCTCCTTCATCTGAGTTTGCTGAAGCGCTGACAGCAACCCTTCCCACTCTCTTCCACCGCAGCAGCCGCTGGCGTCACTCCATCTCAGCCAAACGGACCTAGAGTTCCAATTGACTTCACAAAGCACTTTGCCGAGTTTCGCTTCCTGTCGGCCATACCCGGAACCCGCCAGTATTTTCTCCGCTGGGGGCGCTCTCGCTTCCCGGATAACCTTATCCCACTTCCGGTCAGCGAACGGAAGGGCCCTCTCTTTTTTCTCTTTCTTTACCCCGAACGACGGTGCTCCCCCTACCGCCATCGATCTCCCTAAGCATATCGGGATGTAGGTTCATCGCTTTTTGGCGTTTTAAAGCCTTTGCACTTGGCTGCACTCAATTTATTCTCAATGTACTTCACGTTTCACTGCACTGATTTCAAGCTTAAACTGGCCGTGGTTTGCTGTCCTCTTGACAATCGTGTCCACTTGGACCTCGCGGTCGCTTCAATTTCTAGCTCTGTCTCCCTGCATTGGAAGCGATCTGGATTAAATTGTCTTCTTGAAATTGCGAAACGGTGGCTGCCTTCAAACGATAATCACAGTCTTCTGTCATCGCTGTAACATTCCAATAATGCAATAGCCATACGCTGTCCTACTGTCAGTGTGAAGGGCTTTATCATTTTGAGACATATTGCACGTGTTCTTGTTAGTGCTGCTCTATTGATTTATTACTTTCAGTTCTGTTTGATTTGTCAGTGCTATTTGCTCTACCCAGTCAGTCAGTGCTGTTCGTTGAACCTCTCTTTCAGTGCTACAGTAGTTGGCAGCACTTTCACTCCGCTAGTGCGATTTGCAGGATCTGTCATGCTTATTTGCTGTTCCTGCCTTTGTGCAATTTGCTCAACCCTTATTATTACTGTAGTGACGTCAGTGCCATATATTGTATCTATGCCCAGTGGCTTAGCTAAAGGGACGAGTGGAGCAGACCCCCAGGCCGACCTGTCCAAGGGCCGGGAAAAAGGCGGCAAAATGAAAGTTTTGCAGACGTAATTATTTTATTCATCTGCAACCAAAATTTCAGTGGTGCTCACATAAAGACAATGACAGCCTATGTTCCAAAGATCCAAACAGCCTATCAACTTTCAACTCCAGAGTTGAACTAATCCAGTCTCTCTCTCTCTTTCTGAAGCGCCTTCTCTTAAATATCCCACCCAATGTTATACAGTATACAGTATTTAAGCTTATAAGTCGCTCCTCTCAAAATAGCCCTCTCGACCACCTCTCAATATACCTCTCTCCTCCTCCCCTTCTCTCTCTCTCGCTCTTTCTCTTTCTTTTTTTTTCTCTCTCTCTATTCTCTCTGTCTCTGTCTCTCTCCCTTCTCTCTGTCTCTGTCGCTCCCTTCTTTCTGTCTCTCTATCTCTCTGTCTGTCTCTGTCTGTCTCTGTCTGTCTCTCTGTCTGTCTCTGTCTCTCTGTCTCTCTCTGTCTGTCTCTCTCTCTGCCTGTCTCTCTCTGTCTGTCTGTCTGTCTGTCTGTCTGTCTGTCTGTCTGTCTCTCTCTCTCTCTCTCTCTCTCTCTCTCTCTCTCTCTCTCTCTCTCTCTCTCTCTCTCTTACAGGATGAAACACGGCGCCTGTCAGATCAAAACTTCATCCCTGTCTGCCATGGACGCTGATACAGTATTTCGTCATCGATTGATGTTCAACACATGACTTTTATCTGAATTGTTGTTCTTCGTTAAAATTCAAATTTTCTCTGCTGGACGGGGGTAGGCGATTGCCATCACTCGCCCGGGCGCCAAAAATACCTAGCTACTCCTCTGCTGTCTCTGTCAGTGATAACAATAGTCTTGTCACGTCAGTGCCATACGTTTCATCAATGGCATTGCTTTGCATCTGTTTCTTCTGGCGCTTGTCAGGGATAGACACAATCTGTTTTCAGCTGTTCATCTGACGAAATGAATATTCAGTACAATTAGTGAAACTTAATACTGCGTTCGAATCCTTGAAAATCTTTCAAAGTTGACAGTATTTGTCAACTTAGTAACGACGGCTTTCCTAATAGTTTATCTGTAATCCGATAAAATACTGTTTTCGTATGACCCTGTCTGTCTATCTCTGCCTGCCTGCCTGCCTGCCTGCCTGCCTGCCTGCCTGCCTGCCTGCCTGCCTGCCTGCCTGCCTGCCTGCCTGCCTGCCTGCCTGCCTGCCTGCCTGCCTGCCTGCCTGCCTGCCTGCCTGCCTGCCTGCCTGCCTGCCTGCCTGCCTGCGCCTTGGCGGTAAATTGAGCAACCCCGTCATATTGGAAATAAGTTTCAAAATCGTTGTATAATTAGAAACTTATGAATAGACCAGGTTCGACTTTAGCAAATAAGCGCCTACCAACTGTCATTAAAGACATTACTGGGGAATGAATTCAAGGACAGAAGATACCCATTAATATTGCGCCCGAGTTTCTTGATCCCATCACGAATGCAATTCCCGACGGAGTTATCCTACATGCCTTGTACGCTGGTGCCCTGCTTCAGTTGTAATCTCGCACGCTGTTTCCCTGTGCTGCTGGAATGGCGTGCTCACACGAAAACGCTGGCGTCCGGCTGATGACCAATAATACGTGGACGACTGTCAAGGTCGTCCTGGCGAAGCCTGTGATCAGCAAAGGTTATTATTTGTTAGCCTGTACAAGTTGATCTCTGTGCGTCTCTGTATTTGTCATTTTGTTTATCAGTGCATATGTCTGTTTGTGTTCATCTTCAGATTGTCTGCTTAAGGTGCTGTGCCGCCGCCAATGTCTCTGTGGCTCTCGATTTCAAAACGCTACGTCTATGTTTGTGTCTGCGTGTTCGTCAGTGTGTCTGTGTTTCTCTGTGTGTTTCTTCATATCTGACCCTTTGGAAACCTCTCTCTGTTATTGCTACGCTGTATATATTTATTCTATTCCTGTAATATACTCTCTCATTATCTGTCTCTCCCTATCAGTTTAGTTCTTTTCTTTCCCTTCATTTATGTTTCTCTTCCTTCCTGTCTGCCTACTTATCTGCCTGCCTGTCTTTCTCTCCGGTTCTTCTTCTGCGATGCGCTCTAGTTACTCATCTTTTATTGTCCTGCCGATGTCTTTCCTCCTCCGCCAGGGGACAGCACCGTCCTGCTTCAAGTAACGACAAGTGGAAGAGAAAGACGCTAAATAATTGCCCGGAGGAACGCAACAAAAGGAGGAATTCGATCTGGTCTTCGTGCTGGCGCAGTCGACTCCATTTCACAAAATCGATTTCTGACGTGACTTCGCTTACGAGGAGTTCATCCTTCGGCCACAGACGGCGACGAATTAAGCCACAACAGATTAACACGAAATACGTCCAAGTGCGCATCATGTCCGTCGAGCAAACTGGAATCGGGAACGCATGAATGCACAAATCTATGTAGGCTTATGCATGTGAGTATCATATATACTTGTGATGTATGACTGCTGCTTGGTACTGTTGCGCCATCGGTTGATGATTTGTGCATTAGACACAGGCGCTATAAAAGTTGCTAACTAACTACCTAACGAATAATAATAATAGCAATAACAACAACAATAGCAATGCTAACAACAACAACAATAATAATTTTTATTATTGTTGTATATATTTACGGGTGTCTGTTGTGTACCGTTCCAGATGAACTGAGTTTTGGCCGGATTCCGTCTCAGCCGATTTGTCGACACCATCCCTGAGTTAGCGGCACAGAAAGCTTTAAATTCTTTGATACGCAAAATATATTTTTTATATCGTGAGCGTGATTTTTCCGATGATGACTCAGCATATTTGAAGCGCGGGTTTGAACTTGAAGTCTTCGTGACGTAATGCCGATGAGTCATGTTTGTGATTCGAGCGCGCAGTAAATTTTCCACAACATCGGTGGGAGCGCAATTTATCACTTGGACGCTTGCGAAGGAAATGACGCGCTTACGTTGCATCATGTCCGGTTTAGACCAGTCTGAGCTGGTCTGTTGTCGTGGCGGGAAGTGCCTATAAAACAGCCGCACTGTACTGTTGAGAGAGCGCGAGAAAGATTTTTGTAGTAGTGGTCTATCGTATACTCAGTTGATAATTTGAGCTACAAATGTCGTTGAAAGATTCGTGCATTTACAACTGTACGTTTATGTTTAAGTTAAATACTGTTGTCATTGAACTGTTCAGTCATTCAATAATATATACGAAAATCAAAGACTGTCTGTCTTTTCTCGATTCACGGCTACGATACACATCGGGCGAGTGACAGTTCAAAGTCGAATTGATTCACACTTCATGAGATCGTCGGCAGATATGTAATTGATGGTAACTTTGTTTTCGTAGAATGCATACTGTATTATACTCAATGTGAATCACGGTATAACACGTATTTTCATATTTTACAAATGAATTTTTCAGCTCGATTTTCCAAAGTAGGAAATAGTCCTTTCATAGTCCTTTCTGTTAAATGTGCCACATTGTGACCAAAAGCTCGAAAACGACTGCCCTATAGAATATCCTTAATTACTCCCGGTGGCACACAAGTTGGACAGCAAATTCGGTTTTATCGTTAATTTGTACCGAATTCTCTCCTTGTTTAAACAGTCGATGCACGCGGCCTCTCGCTTCTATCGTTAGCTATTCTAGGAACGGAAGTCCCGCGATCAATCAAGATGTCGGACTTCTGCTAATGGCGAAACAAACAAATGGCGCATTACGATATTTATTTGGACCGACTCTGCATATTAAGGCGAGATTGAATGAACGGGAGGAACTCGCCACAGGGCTCGTTAACGAACTGGTTGCTCTGCACTTAGATTTCAAATAGCGCTTTAGAAATTTTCGAGATTATGACTACGACTACCCCTCGTAGATCACATATGACTACGACTACCCCTCGGACATCACATATGACTACGACTACCCCTCGGACATCACATATGACTACGACTACCCCTCGGACATCACATATGACTACGAATACCCCTCGGACATCACATATGACTACGACTACCCCTCGGACATCACATATGACTACGTCTACCCCTCGGACATCACATATGACTTCGACTACCCCTCGAACATCACATATGACTACGACTACCCCTCGGAGATCACATATGACTACGTCTACCCCTCGGAGATCACATATGACTACGACTACCACTCGGGCATCACATATGACTACGCCTACCCCTCGGAGATCACATATGACTACGACTACCCCTCGGACATCACATATGACTACGACTACCCCTCGGACATCACATATGACTACGACTACCCCTCGGACATCACATATGACTACGACTACCCCTCGGACATCACATATGACTACGACTACCCCTCGGACATCACATATGACTACGACTACCCCTCGGACATCACATATGACTACGACTACCCCTCGGACATCACATATGACTACGACTACCCCTCGGACATCACATATGACTACGACTACCCCTCGGACATCACATATGACTACGACTACCCCTCGGACATCACATATGACTACGACTACCCCTCGGACATCACATATGACTACGGCTACCCCTCGGACATCACATATGACTACGACTACCCCTCGGACATCACATATGACTACGACTACCCCTCGGAGATCACATATGACTACGACTACCCCTCGGACATCACATATGACTACGACTACCCCTCGGACATCACTTATGACTACTACAGCGAGTCGAACGCATTAAGTGTACAATGTTCCGCGTTTCATATATGATTTTTTCGTTAATATTGACAATCGTATTTTGTCGCAGGGAACAGTGACCTTGGCACATGCGCTATTATACATTTTATATTAATCAGACCGAGTTTTATAGAAAACTAATATCTACTGTGGTTGAACTGTCTGGGGTTGCGAGGTTAGAATATGAGTAATGTGTCATCCACTAGTCTTAGGTGTGCTGGCAGTCCAATAGGCTAAAGGTTGATGTCAACAGGACGCCTGACCGTACAATATGACGTCTCCCAATGCTCGAACAAATACAAAGGCTGGACAGATATTAAAGTCTGCTTGCTTTAGATGATATCAAGAACAGTGAGGGAGTGAATGGTATAGTTGGAAAGACAGCCAAATATTGGTAAACGTACTGGAACATGACTGGTTACATTGTAACAACTGAAAAGTAAAGGTTGCAATCCATTATTCGCAGACTTGCAAAAACTCGTTCTTCAAATGTAGGAAGAAGAAACAACCTTCGCCGGCTCAGATCATCTATTGGGATGCATTTCCTCTTCCTCCATCATTACATTCCTGTTCAGTGATCTTCAACCAACTGGTAACACTGGTCAACATAGAAATCGTTACTGACTGGAAAAGGCCCTAATGTGTAGCATCTTGGTGTGCTGAACACGAATATAACCATAAAATTTTTTTATTGGCTCTCGTTTTGAAAATATTTCATATAGTTCATTTTTTTATGTTTCACCATGTAAATTTATGCAGTAGGACTGCGACAATATCCTAAATAAGTCTAGAATGATGTAATATTCCACCTCATTGCATAATCCCATCATGGACACATCATGCACAGTTGATTACGTCATTTTCTGATGCAATGTAAAACTACAGCCAGTCGGCTGCTGACGTAAGATGACGTCAGCAGTGTACTATATAAAGCGAGTCGGAACGGTTGAGCATTTACAATATTACAGACTTTGTGCGAGACAGTTTAAGTTACTGTTTTATAAAACTATTATTACTTTATCCATTTAGATACAATACAGAACAGTAATGCCTCGGAAGTGCGTAAATACTGTGGACAACTTTTGTTACATTTGTGGGGAAGTGACATTTGCCAACCAGAAGAAAAGTATCACTTATCAAGTCAAGAAGGCATATCATGCTTACTTCAAATGCAAGGTTGGTGACCAAGACAAGCCATGGGCCCCGCATATATGCTGTGCTACATGTACAACACAGCTTTCACAGTGGTTGAATGGCAAAAGACCATCAATGCCGTTTGCAGTTCCCATGGTGTGGAGAGAGCAAAGCAACCACGTAGATGACTGTTACTTCTGCTTGTTTCCTCCTCTTTCCGGTGGAATAACGAAGCAAAAGAAGTCGACTATAGTCTACCCAAACATTCCGTCAGCATTGAGACCAGTTCCACATGGTGATGGACTTCCTATTCCAGAACCTCCAGCAGAATATATTTTCCTTGATTCATCTGATGAGGACAAGGGTGAGCCGACATGTTCTTCTCCTGGTCCGTCAGCGTGCAGTGATCCCGATTTTCACTGTGGTGCATCATCAACCCCACACAGAATAACACAGGAAGAACTAAATGACCTTGTTCGTGATTTGGACTTATCCAAAAACAAGGCAGACTTGATAGGATCAAGACTCCAACAATGGAATCTTCTAGAAGAAGATGTCACAATTACTTCATATAGAAAGCGCCATCAGCAGTTGGAACCTTTCTTTATGAAGGAAGGTAATCTGGTATTCTGTTCCAATATTGACGACCTCATGAATGCCTTACAGATCACTCATGACCCACAAGAATGGAGACTCTTTGTAGACTCTTCAACACTGAGTCTTAAGGCTGTGCTTTTGCACAATGGAAACCGTCTTCCATCTATTCCATTAGCGCATGCTGTCCACATGAAAGAGACATACGATAATAACCTAAAACAGCTACTGCATTCCATTGACTATAACAGGTACAAATGGCACCTGTGTGGTGATTTGAAGGTAGTTGCCATTTTAATGGGACTGCAGCAAGGATATACAAAATATATGTGTTTCTTGTGTGAGTGGGATAGCCGAGCAAGAGAGTTGCACTACGTGCGGAAGGAATGGACTCCCAGACAAAACATGGCAGTTGGACAGAAGAATATCCAGCACCCAGCTCTGGTCGAGGCTCACAAAATCCTACTACCACCCCTTCACATCAAACTAGGTTTGGTGAAGAACTTCGTGAAAGCCATGGACCGCACTTCGCCAGCTTTCCGATACCTGCATGAAAAATTCCCTCGACTCAGCGAAGCAAAGATTAAAGAGGGAGTTTTTGTGGGTCCTCAGATTAGAGAACTCTTCAAAGATGACCGCTTCAACAACTTGCTGGAGGGTGATGCGAAACAAGCATGGAATGCTTTTCGTCTAGTGTCTACAGACTTTCTGGGGAATGTTAGGGCAGAAAACTACAAGGTACTAGTAGAAGACATGCTCAAGCAGTACCAGAAATTTTGCTGCAATATGTCTCTGAAGATGCATTTCCTTCATTCCCATCTGGATTTCTTCCCTGACAACTGTGGTATGGTTAGTGACGAACATGGCGAACGTTTTCTCAAGATATCGCAACAATGGAGCAAAGGTACCAGGGAAAATGGTCCACTACAATGTTGGCTGACTACTGCTGGACACTCCGCAGAGATGCTCCCGAACAGCTGTACAAGAGACAGGCAAAAAAATCTAAGAACTAGTCTATGACCTGGTTTTTACAAATATTAACTGTAAGTGTATCACTATTGGCATGCATTGTGCGATATAAAATTACTTCATTTCAGATTACAAAAAAACTAGAGCCAATTTGGCATTTTCACTGTCATATTCGTGTTCAGCACATACAAATTGATAAGAACTGACTAATTTTATTTCAGTAACATGACTTTTGTAAATATTTGTTGTCCAGTGTAATTTTCTGCCAAACTTTGGGAGCCTGAAACAATCCTCTAACGCCGACACATAGATCCATATGCGTCAGTTCACGACAGTCAACTTCCTGCCATGGGAATCTCAAGTCGTTCACTCATGAACTTCCCTTTAGAAGTAAAATTTCTTATATAATTTCTAAAATACGCTCTAAAGTCGGGCATCTCTGGTAATAAGGTCAAAAGTCAACTACTGCAGTCTTGGTCGAAAAGTTCATGCCGGTGGCAGCGAACCCCAGTCATTTACGGAAATTTCCCATATTTTGAAGTCGAAAAATTTATATAGAAATGTTCAGTAGATACGCAGTAACACCGTTGACGATGAAGGCTGTGCCCCGGATCCCGCGGGTAAGCTTGACGACTAGGTCAAAAGTCAGCTACCATAGGTTTTATAAAAAAATTCATAGCGGGTTATCATTTTTAACCCATGTAACCTCCTTTCGTTAACACATGAATCATCTTTCATAAGTCCAACGTTCAAAAGAACTTTCATACAGCTATGAAATCAATGGACAAGCGATACGGAAGGCGCGAGAACGGTTAGTAGACAGCAATCACTCTGACATTGGCTTATGTAGGAACAGGAGGAGCACAGGAGGAAAAAGTAGTTCACAGATAGACTAACTGTCTATTAGACTTACATGCAGCCTGATGTCATCCTGCAAAGTGCAAGTTAAAATCAAAACAAATATTTCCTTTTGATCTTAAATGCATCTTTAAGCTAAGAAGTGGTAGGCAAAGGAACTTATTACCTGTCTAGATCTGCAAGCGGGTGATGTGGCCCCTCTGCCCCTGATCCGACGCAGATATAAACATCGGTAAGGCAATTTAATAGTTTATTAACAGTGCACCATGGGCAGTTTTTTATGCGAAGTCTTTAGTTGTCGAAAATAGACAACAACTGCAGGGTAACCTTTGTTTGCGGGTGAAATTGTTTGGACAATGTAAAAGCCTCGATGCCAAAATGGGATTCTAATGAGCGCCATCGGCTTTGTGCTAGCTAAGCCAAAGCAGCTGGTTCTCTCATGGTCATAACAGTATTGCTAATCGACCAGATGCCGGATTTCAGAAGCGCAGATCGATCGCGACCGATCGATACTCAAGCGGTTGTCCACATATCGCTGTAACAGATCAGTAGACACCGATTCGAGCTTCCGACCAGAAGCCCTCTCCTGCTCACCCGCCCCTCCCTCCCTATGACACTTGGCACGTCCGGCAATAGACCATCGGCGAAATTTCGCTCAACAGAAAAATGTGTTCTGACACGCGATCAAAGCCCGGATAACGAATGATGATTGGGAACATGGCTCCCGGAAGCGGAAGTGTGTTGTATTTTCGGAGCGCTGCGCCGACATCTTATTTAGTTTGGAGGCTGCGGCGGCTATGAAGACGAATGGAGGCGAAATAGATTTTCACAGTAATATAGTTGCGTTGAATGAACGCAATTGTTGTTTCGATAATTTCATTTCGCTGCTTTTCCAAGATCCGAACCGGCGCATCGCAGGTCATTGATTGGTTAAACGATATAAAAATAGTCTCACTCTCCCTTCCATCCATATTGGTGTATGTTTCTATTTCTGTTTGTGGACTTGCTTCTGTGTCCTTGAGTGTCTGTATAGATCTGTCTGATATGCCTTCATTTTCCTGCTCTGTATATCTCCTAAGAGCTTTCTGCTTGTATAGTACTTCAATCTGTCTGTCTGCCGTTTGCCGTCTGCCTACTTGTTGACCATTTTTGACATAATGTCTGTCTGTCTCTCTGCATGTTTGTATGTAAGCATCTAGTTGTTTTGTTCCCGTTCCTCCTTGTATACCAATCTCTGCCTCTGTCTGTCTCTGTCTCTGCCTATCCCTGTCTGTCTGTCTGTCTGTCTGTAGAATTTCTTTGTCTGCCTATGTCTTATCTTTAGTGTCAGTATCAAATTATCTTTCAAGTGTACATCAACAGTAGTGTCTCTGAACTCCTTAGGCCTGTGATACTATTAAAACGTAATTAATTAGCATCAAATTAAGGAATAACGTGTTTGTGGAGAGGTAAGACAGCACATCTCTGTTGTGTCTCTGGTGTTAGTCCTGGTGCCATCTTCTTAAAGCTGACATGGTCTGTGGTGAAAAACGACGTTATCTGGGTGGTTAATGCGCAAGTACCTAATTATCAGACAAAGGTTCCAGGAATCTCGATGGATGGACTGTGTTCTGATGCACTGCACATTTCTTCGTTTCACTACCTTACAGTAATTTTGACTTCTTACGTTGTCAATTGCTTATCTAACTAATTATTAATAAGTTGTTATATCACTACCTTGCTGTTGCTACTTTACCCGCCATGGTTTTGCCTTTTAATTGGTAAACATGTTGCTTCATATATTACTTTATCTCACTTTAACCTAATCTCTGATCTAATCTAATGACTTATATAGCGCCGATCAATAAAGTGCGACCGTAGCCAAAATTCATAATCAGTTGGAGAATCTCATTCAAAACCTGATGGTTCAGGAAAACTAGAAGCCAGGGTGCGCTGGTTAAGCACGTTGAAAGAGATGAGTATCTAGCCATATCGTACCTACTCTAATCTGTTTTTCCTTATCATAATTTAAACGCAGTTGCTGATCGCTGTTGCAACAAGAAAATAGCAGCATTAATATCCGATATTGCATTGTTCGATTTGTGATGCCGTAGAGAGAGGCTGTATTCGTTCCACACAGCTACAGGCGTTTGCAATACAGAAGCATGAGAGATATATTCATGTGCTTTTTAGACAAAACAACATTGTATCAGCTACTGTATTTTCATTGCACTTACAGTCGTCGATCTAATTTTTGTTGGTAGTTTTGTTTCTGTTATACATATAGCAGTAGTGGCAGCCGCAGGAAGATTAGCAGTGATTCTTCTTCTTCTTCATCATCATCATCATCATCTTCTTCTTCTGCTTCTCTTTCTTCTTCTTCTTCTTCTTCTTCTTCTTCTTCTTCTTCTTCTTCTTCTTCTTCTTCTTCTTCTTCTTCGATAAATGGGCTCATCCCTCGTCGGTGTCTATCGCATGCTTCACTGTAGATTTCCACTGTCCTCTGTCATGTGCCAACAGACTCAGTCTGTGCATATGTCCCTGACGTCATCCAGCCATTCTCTGTTCCGTCTACCTCTCATCCCTCCGCCATCCATCATTCGAGAAACAACTTGTTTGACCATCCTGCTGTTATCCATTCTGGAGATGTGTCCAGAGAGATTTAGTTTCCTATCCATTACTTGCTGCAATATGTTTCTTGTGAAACCTACTAGTCTTCGCGCCTCAGCGTTTATGATATTCTGCTGCCATCTGATGTCTTATATCGATCTGTAACATCTTATCTCAAATGTCAGTTATCGACTTTGTCTTGTTTGCGCATCGCCCAAGTTTCACTTGCATACAGCAACACACTGGATATACATGTTTTGATAATTTTCACTTTGGTATGCACATTAATCTCTCTGCTCTGATATTTTTGAAACCCGTCATTGCTCGGCTTCTTTTGCTATTCTTCTCTTTATCTCTTTGATACAGTCATTGTCCAATGTCAGCAGGCTTCCCAAATACACTTTCAATCTTTTCACCATCTACTTCCACTGGCATCTCGTTCTCCTCAGCACCAAATATCATTAACTTTGTCTCACTGGTGTTAATTTTTAGTCCCGCATCCTTTCCTTCTTTGTATAGTTTTCACGTTCTTCCGAATGTGAATGATTGTTCTACATTGTTATAATTCTTTACTTTACCCGAGATAAGAATGATCCCTCAGGAATGGAATTTAAGTTTCTAGTACATGGGAAGCCAATCTCTATAAAATCGGGCCTCGTTTCAGATATGAAAACGTGCCTCTAAAGGCGATAGCAAAGTGGCACTGGACACAGATGGAGAGGCGTTGGAAAGAAACTGTAACCTCGAGTCGTCTCCCGAGACATTTGTGATACGACGGCCCAAGTGTGACTCAAATTTCATACCCCAGGCATTTCAATAGGGCCAAGAATTTCGAGGGCGATAGGTCATATATGCGAGTTTTAGGCAACAGGGCACATTTAGCAGACTTATGGTCTGAAGCCTGCTCAGCTGCACATGCTAGTATTAGTATCATTATTTTAGTTTTATTATTATTTTATTATTATTATTATTATTTCTTCTCATAGATATTTTCACATCAATCTGGCAGATTATTTTCAAAACACTTACCGATAGATGGCGTACGGAGCGACGTCGTGTTTGCTTACTCTTCCAAAGGGCGACTTCTCCACTGACCGTGGTGTTCTGCTGCTGAAGCTGGCTATCTACGCAGCTCGATGCCATTTCCAGGCCACGCCCCCTGCTCCATATTAGGCCACGCCCTTAAGACCGCCTGACTTACAGCGTGCCTGTACGCGTGCTTGTTTGTCTGTGTGTCTCTATATAGGCCTATCGTTGTAGAACGATCCGAGTCAGGCAAAGACATTTGAATAATTGATCCGCATTTTGGCATCGATTGATTTTAAACAGCGCAGCTGAGCGGGAGAGAGATATGGAGGCCTGGTAGGGATCGTCAGGGCCGTTATGGTCCGTTAGTCCTTCGATTTATCGTCCCCTTTTGAGCCGAGTCTATTTATAAGGGAACGACTGCGATCAGGCACGTTTGATACATACATACATACATTCATACATACATACGTCGTTTTCATAATTGTCGTCGAGCTTTTCTATTCTTATTAGTATCTGTTATCATTATAATTAATGTAGTCGACAGAGGTGTTTTGCTGACACGTGACATGTTAACAAAGAGGCTATTGTTGCTTCGTTGTCTACCTGTGAGCACAGTTCGTAATCGTAATCCCGAGATTTCTACAGCATCCAACGAAAGCCACGTCACGGGGATCAGCTTATTCACAAGTGCTCAGTCAAAACAAAATCGATAGGCAAAAGGGTTCGGTTCCATGTCAAGATCCAAAAGTCCAGTTAGTCTGAAAAGGCGCTGTTTAGATTTCAATGTTAGATTGCAATATGTTCAATGCTGGTGTTCGATTGAGTGATAGGTGAATAAACAAAAAGCAATCATCAGAATGGGCAGCTCAGTCACAGGAAATAAGAAGCGACGTCAGCTGGCACCATGTAGTCTTGACAACTGTAGTCACGGTAAGAGAAGTCGATATTAATAGTATCCAGTGTTTAACGGCGTCTTATGTGGCTATGGAAACGTCGACCATAGCTTACAGTGACCAGGACCATGCCAGGGCCTTGCGAGCAATGATTTCCGGTCCTCCGAGAGGCCAGAAGAGACCTGTCGGACGCCCTCGCCATACATGGACAAGAACAGTGGAAGCTGACCTGCACTCACTGAACTTCGGGCTACATTCGGCCTGGAGATGAGCACAGAATAGAGACGGCTGGTTACTCGTTATGGAAACGGCAACGCTCCAGAGAGAAGCACGCCACAGATGATGATGATGCTGATGCTGATGATGATGATGCTGATGATGCTGATGCTGATGATGCTGATGCTGATGATGCTGATGCTGATGATGTTTCTGCCGCTGCTGCTGCTGATGATGATAGTCTACGGTAATTAGTAAACAAAAGTGCTAGCTTTACCTTTTTGCATATTTGCTATTGGAAGTTATGACAAATGGATAGCTATGACACGCAGATGGTATTAGTTGTAAGTGTTCGCCATTGTAGTTGTAATTGCTTATCACGCAGATTAGAAGGACAACTGTGCCAGTTCTAAATTGCTTTTGTGGTCAGAACTGCTGTGTTCGGGTGCTACCAGTTCCAAGCCTGGATGAAGGAGGAGGGCGACGCTAATCGATCATCTTCGATATGGCACAGCCTCGTTAAATAGAAGCTACACATTTTGTGGTCCTCTCTCGCTTATACTCGCTAGATGGCGACAGTGAACAACAACAGGCGTCATTTACATTAGCGTTAATACATAGCGATCATAAATTATTGTTGTTGTTGTTATCGTTGTTTGGCAATAAAAACGTCAAGTATGTTATGACAACAGACAAGGCAAAATGCTTCACGCATTATATTTCAGATTACATATGCAATTACTTAGGTACTACAGCGCGTACGCACATGCATAGGCCTGTCCTTGTAGCCTACACATATGCGCAAACATGCATACATATATACATGCATGCATATATACATACTTACATACGAACATGTATGTATGCATGAATAAATGTGGCCAAGATGGCCGCATGTTTGTCAAGCGTCACATGCAGGTTTTCTTCGAAAAGTTTCGTTTGCTTAGACTTCTAATGTGACTGAGTTTGTGTTGTCTGCCCATAATTTTACCCGATGAAATAGACGACTGAATGTTTGCTCGTAGATAGACTGTGTTTTGTACCATGATGATCTTGTAAATGCAAGCCTCTTTAACGGAAAGAAAACTTCATTTAACAACCAACCAGCAAACGTTTCGAAAACTTCGCGGAAACGTAACACACAAAACGGTTAGGTTACAAAAGTTTGGTCAAAGTATTTAAAACTTTCGTATGACATTCCTGTTTAAGTCGCATACAGACGACTTGATTACATGTAGACCGACTGCATCTTGTACCGATGAACTTATAGCGCCTAAATACAAGCTTCTGTAGCACAAAGACGATTTATTTAGCATCCAAATCACAAACGTTTCCGTAACATTTCAGACTCGTGTTTAAGTGAGCGGCAAGGCTACAAAAGTTTGCGTAATGTTCCAAGAGTATTTGAAATTTTTTATTAGTTTATATATATACGACTTGTTTGCACGTAGCTCGACCGCGATTTGCGTTAGATTAGCAGAGAAACGTTGTCGTCTTGCGTCTTTACTTTTGCCATTGTCCGTTTACTCGGGAAGTTTTAGAGAGGTTGTTTCCCGTTGCCTTCCTCCCGGTGTTTTTATTGAGACACCATCTCTTCCGTCGATGTCTTCCATCGTCAGTCCTTCAGACTCTTAGTCTCTGGGAGCTCGCTTATACCGGCGGGTACTCGATCGTCCACCACGCACTCGGTTTCTGACAGGGTGACCTATATAGTGAAGGTGGCATGGCGGGTATTTGGGTAGCAGAGGCTTTCTGAGACGCTTACTGTCCCCATTTCCACCCCTACCCCGAATGAACCTATCTGCCTGTATTCGGCGCAAAAATGGTTCAAGAGCAGTTTTCTTCTGAGGCTTAGAAATGCTGAAGACAGACAGGCAGACAGATGGCAGACGCATAACGCGCAGACACACAAGTACACACGCAAACAAAAGATATAGACGAACACACACAGACAGACTGAAACGAAAGACACACACACAAACGGAGATAAACATACAGACAAAGTGTCACACACAGAAAATCAGACGATGAAATGGAACGATACACTGAAGCATACAGACGCCGACATAAAAAGCAGAAGCACAGACACAGAAGCACGCAGACATGTAGAAGCTTTCAACTGACGAATGATATAATGCATGTACAGTTGGCCCATTTGCGTATAATAAATCAGTTATTGTTCATCCCTACGAGACACGTGACCGGAAATTTGGCGGCGGGCGTGGGAGGAATGAAGTGAGTGATTTTGTAGAGAACCGCGACTGAGCTGATCATGTGAACAGAACCGTTTCAACACATTTGTCATATACTGGTTAAATGAGATTAGACAAATCAGATAGCATGTAGATTAGCAGATTTTAAGATTAGTAGAATGCAGATGATAACCGACGACTCTTGCAGTTACAAAAATCTTAAAAATGAATTCTAAGCGGATGCAGTAGAGAATAGATAACTGCTAAATTCATAAGTGCTATGTGTGAGTATCAAGTTTGATCCAAGAATAAGCTCAGAAGAGAGTTACGACAATCCGAAAACAAAGGCAGAACAATAATAATGAATCGACTTGAAGCAACGGAAATTTTTAGCAAAATATGATAAACGTGCTTAGGTCGCGAAATAGAAATAGCAACTGACATTATGCTATATATTTTGGTTGCAAAATGCATCGATTGCTGGTGCGAAGCGAACGTTTCATTTCGTCTCCTCACCAAATTGTGGCTACTGTCATTCAAAAAGCATGTCGTAAGGCCTCCCAAGAATGCGGTGAGAAACATATTGTTGTTGCTCCAGTAGCTGCTGCTGCTGATGATAGTCTTGACGACAATGGTGATGATAATGATGATGATGGTTGTTGAGCATAACTTACGGAAAATCCTCACTGAAGCAATAACAGCAGCCCCGTAGCCAGGATTTTGTCCCGTTTTGGAGATGGAGCATACGTACAGAAGGTGCAAAGCTACAAGTGTAGGCTAAATGAAAGGCCCGATGACCCTAACAACTTGTAGCTATGGGAGCATCGTAAGCACCCTCAGCGGACCCCGGGGCTGATCCCGGGAAACCAACGCAATCTGGAGTATTTAATGTGAAACAGAACACATTTCGGCTAGTACGGCTACTTGTTTGTGCTATATCTTGCTACAAGTAAAATTAAGCTGTGTTTTTGGCTGTTACCTCAATATATCCCAAATTAGTGAGAAATAAAATTCACAAATATCTCATGACCTTTTTGGCGAAAAGTGAGTTTCGGATGCTGCCTCTGGCATCATTATTGTTGCCACAAGTCTTACGAAGTACATTTGGGAACTTTTAGATTATGTCACAAGAGAGACCAATTATTGATTAATAACATAATTTCACCTTTCGAGTCTCGACAGCTGAGAAATTTTTACAAAAAGAAATAAAATCTTTAGAGCCTCTCAGAAGCACTCTACATTTGTTGTTTACTCATTTACATGTATACCAAATTGTTCTGACAATGAGACAGCTATTGCTGACAGCAACGATGCTGCTGGAGATCTTTCACCCACCCCGTTGGGATTAAAGGTTGAATCAGTTTAGGAACATTTGCTACCTGAGTCGAACTCGCTTTCAAGCCCAACTCGTTCCATATATACTGTAAGTTTGATGAAGAGCTGATGACTTTATCTTCACTGCGGCAATTTTATCAGCAGTATTGACATTTACTCGTTTCATTTTATAACAGATTTGTCCATTATACCGCTGATGATCATGATGATGATAATGGCAATGATGATGATGATGTTGATTATAATGATGATGATGATGATTATGATGATGGCAATGATGATGATGATTATGATGATGATGATTATGATGATTATGATGATGATGATGATGATGCTGATGAGGGCGACGATGATGATGATGGTGATGAAGATGGCGATTAGATGAAAGGTGACAACTGAGATAGAAAGTTAATGATTATACCTAATGACGGTAACAATGACGACGCTGAAGTTTACGATGGTGATGATGATGATGATGACGTCGACGACGGCGATGATGATGATCATGAAGGTGAAAACTGAGATAGAAAGTTAATAATTATACCTTAATAATCTGAAAGTTGTCTTGTAATAGATGTTTAGAAATTGGTAAGAAAGAACCAAGGTCCTGTTGTTGTTTCCTTATCTGTCAGGGTCAGCCACTGAAATCCGAAGTCAGTTTCTAGTCGGTCCAAAACTGTCTCCTGACCAAAACGCAACTGATCAACGCTCAAAGCTTTTCTTCCTTTGTCCTGCCATATGAGTTAAACCTGCATTGATCCACTGCAAATCAAGCTCTTCCCTTCCAACCCTAACCTTCTCTGCCTTAATGTAGCTAGATATGTATGTATGTATTTGTATGTATGTATGCATGTATCAAAACACTCAATAAAGCGCCTTTTATGTACGTATATCTCTCAGACGCACTGCACACACGGCTAAATTACTTATTTGAATAATTGCGTTTATAGTTGCTTGAAAAGTAACGTTTCCTGAACAGACATAAAATACTTTGCTGAATGGATGTTTTTAGGTTCTTGTCTTATGTTCTGTTTGGTCAGCCGACGCTACGTTCCATCAGAATGAGTGAATGGATTAGATGAATAGAGGAGGATGAAGGAGATGAACAGGAGATGAAGCTCAAGTTGCTGATGAAAGAAAGATTGGAGTTGGAAAGAACATCAGCCGTGCTGCTAGAGAAGGTCTCCAAGTTGGAAAATGAGGTCAATTATGAGCTTGCACATATTTTGCAATTCTTCAAAAAGAATTTACTTAGTTAAAGAACCAGAAATACTTAGCTTACATAAAACCATAACTCTTTCATCGTCATCATCAGCAGCAGCAGCAGCATCATCATCAGTGTTAGCACAACGGTTGTCGTCAAAACTCGATGTAATTAAAGGCATTAATGCCTGTCGGAAAGTCCAAAATGAAATATTTTTAAATTCAGTTTTCGGATAAATTCTTCTACTGGAGCAACCGTTGTTAAACACGACACCAATTGATAGACCAGATTATACGTTCCCGTAGAAGGTCTTCGAGTTCTCCTGTCGTTGAGGAGCTTCTTTGAAGGATTCGACAACAGCGCAATATAAATGACAACCTTTCAGAGTGCATTGCTTAGCACTATGTGATTGTGTGTGTGGATTTTAATCGTTGATACCAGGACATTTGATTACAGGGCAGTTGCTGTTCTATTTCGCCAGCTGTCTGACGTCATTGAACGGGAAAGAGATTTGAAGGAGAGTATTTGGGAGCTAGATGAACTCATTGATACGCAGGAATTCCAGATCAGGAAACCAGAGGAAAGCATTGAGGAAGTAATACGTAGCTCTGATCTCCTTATATATTAGTGCCAAACAGTTTCATTCCATATGTACTGCAATTCAATGTAATAGTATGCTAAGAAATGTTATGTCATGGCGTGGCATGTCATATCTCATGTTGTAATGCCATATGAACCATGTGATTTCATCTCATGTCATCTCATGACATCTCATGACATCTAATTTCTGTCTTACCGGCGTAGAAGACCATTTAAAAAAATCTCGGTTCTCTGAAGCTCATGTAAACTAGTTATGGCATAGCATGACATGTTTTAATGCAAAAGAATAATAATGTTAAGTAATGCAATGAACAGCATCAACACTGGGCCACGAAGGTCATAGTTCACGTGGAAATCCTTGGTTGCAGAGTCCTTTTAGCCCCCACTTTCTAGCCTAAAGATTTCACTTTAGCTGCTCCAAATACTGTCATATTGTCCAGTTGAGCATAAAAGCATATTTAAACTGTCCTTTTGATTTTAACTGTTACTTTAATGGCATCAGAAATAAAATGCATGTAAGATTAACGACAGACTATAAATAGGAGTGAATAGGTTTTTATTGGCACAGTGGGTCCCAAGGGCATAGGATTTCACTCGCGAACCGTAAGACACAAACCCTTCACTCACTTTTAATCGATAGATTTAAATTTATATTCGCAAAAGACATTACAAATACATATACGGTTAAAGTGGGGCATGTGACCAGGTCTTTTGTGTCAATGTATTCCAGCATTTATTTGCTTTTTACCGTGTTTCTACTGAACAAATAAATTACAAATATGTACTTGCATTTAAATGAAGTCAATTCAATGAAGAAACTGCAGTAAGGGATGAAGGAACATGTTTCTTACTTATACAGTAAACAATGGCTTAGGCCTATAGTCCTACAATCATCCATTGCATGCATATACTTACATTCACGCCAGAACATGGGGAAAATGACGCCAAAAGCCCTGGCCCCAGTCACAAACATTAAGCGCTCATGTCCTTTTGGTCCCCTGCTGTTTAACATTACCATCCTAAATATTTTAAACTATTACTTCTACTAAATAAAACTTTATTGCTATATCTAGGATACCTGTGATGTGAATAAAATAGTATTTATCTTAATTAAGGCCGAAAAACACTTGCAAACTTGAACAATGAATTGCAAAAAAGTATCAGTTGATTTAATTTCGGTTCTTGCTCCGCGCACTGCATTCAGAGTCACCTGATGAATGAGTTCTTACCCCGACTTTTTCATCCGTCCATAAATTTTCATCAAACCTTTCGAAGTGGTCGTGTTCAATTGAACAGTAAATGGAACAGAAGGACACTTGAAGGAGTTAAGTAATTTATAAGAACACTCGAAAATTGCCTAACTTATTGTCACTGAGAAACTATTCGCTTCACCTCTGAACCTCTTTGATTAGTTTCCATGGACGCCATTTGAGGGCTTTCGTTCCTAATAAGGACCCTAAGATGTCCACGCTTTGATTCCTAAACCCTGCCGACACTTAGGCCTACAACGCGGTTCTGTGTAAAATAACTCAGCCTTGCTATATGTAATTCAGTGTGAATTGTCTCACCAAAGCCTATACAATTAATGCATTAAATACAAGTAATACAATTCTATTCGTCACATGCTTCGCCTCAGTTTCGCCACCGTATAATAAATAGCTAAATTCCTTTGAATATTGTGTAAAGTTACAGTTTGATCCAAAACCGCTGCAACCGAGTGTTCCAATGCCATGTAGCTCCTCGCGTTCTTGAAAACGGGTATGTTTATGAAAGTCTATGACCTCATTTTTAAGAACTATAATTGTGACCTGACCTTATTTCAGGTGCGTAAAGCTGGAATTTGGTTCATTGGAGGTGAATATGATGTGCCAAGCGAAACTGTGTCGTCAATCACTGGACTATTTAACATTACCCGTCATGGTGCAATTGCAAGAGACTCTATAGAGCAAATACGCTTCGCTGGTCACCCTCAAAGAAGTATATATCGATTAGTTTCGAAGCCACTTTGCGAGTTAATGTCTGCGGTGGTGCTTCATCGATTTGTGACACAGCTAATCAATTATGTATGGCTTCTCGGCGCAAATTCGCCGAAAGCGAATCGATAATCAGTCGAGATTTTCAGGTGTAGAACTAGCGCCTCTGAAGTGTGTCACGCTGGACATCAATTTCATTTCGCCGATCCGTTTGATTTTGATTCCTTTACTCCTCGAAGTTATCTCTGCTGTCGGGTATTTTTTGTTCTTGCTTAGATTCGACTACTACTCGTTGAGAAGAGTCGGCAGCTCAGTGAGACAAAGAATCATTTGCTTGAGGCTGAATCGGTTAGTATGTGATGCAGTAAATACAGTACGCGATCTAAACGCTATACAAGTGATTTCGTATGATCAATAGAGTCAAATGCAGTGGTGGATTCAGAAGTTAGAGAAGAGCAAATTTTACTATAGACTAGGTATAATATGGCCAAACATTACTGCTGACCTTTTTTAGTTCTCAAGACTTTTTGTATCCTGACTCCTGACTCATGGTTTCAAGTTGCCAAAATTTGTGATGATCTGTTTCTTATAGTCATTCACCTTTTCCGCAATTTTCCCGACCGTTTCGCTTTTGTTGTCTTATATTTCGTCTTTATTTATATTACTAATTTTATTAGAGCTTTTTTATTCTGAACTATTTCTGTGGGCAACTCTTGTCGTAACCGATATGGAGAACCAACACAGTCGTGTGGCTCCTACGATCAAATGGGGTCACGTCTAGATTGGTTCCCTTGGTCCACCATTTTCACGATGTTAAGTAGACTACATGTATTAGAATCTCGATGCTGATTAAGTTAATGTATTTTAATCGCGAATAACGTGATTTCTTATGATCCAAAGATTGGAAACGTAAATCTGTATAATCTAAACGCTAATTAAGTGAGTTTATTTGATTAAGACGCTAGATAAATTAGTAGGACCTCGACCCTGAACAATTTAATATATTCTAAATGCTTAGTACATGTAAGTTACTAAATTGCCAACATAAACGGCAAATTGAGAAAATGCATTACATGTTTATGGTTAAGCCTGTCATTCCTCTTTCGCAGATCCTATCCGTCTTCCTCTCATCTCTCTTTCCCCTCCAATCCAACATCACCCACCGTAGCTGCCACGCTGTCTCTCTGCCTCACTTTTGGATCTTGACCTGAAACCGAACCCTTTTTGCCTATCGATTTTGTTTTGACCAAGCGCCTGTAAATAAGCTGGTCCCCGTCACGTGTCTTTTGTTTGGCGCTGTAGAAATCTCGAGATTACGATTACGATTACGATTCATGTCACGATTGAAACATAGTGATGATTCTGATAAGCACTACTGTTTACTATACAGCGATTGATACCATAAGGTATTTACGACAGAAGGCCCGGACTTACAGTATCAGAATCTGTAAACATAGACAACTTGCATAATAAAATTTAGAGGAATAAATTTAAGAAGCTGGTTGATATTCATAATGTTGCTTTGTTCAGCAAGTTTTCTTTCTGACTGGAACTAACGCAAATCTCCAGTACCAAATAGAATTCTATCAGTCGGAAGTTAAGGAAAGGAACGAGTCGAACAGCTGGATTGCTTCTCGCAGCGCCTCATTCGAGGAAGAATATTCTTATGAATTAACCGCGAAGGAAGGAATTTAAAAAAAACTCGACTGAGAACAGCACAGACTTTTTCCAGGGCAACTCTGAAATCTTACATCCGAGAGAACAATTCTTGCAATGGACCTGAATTCGACTCATTTAGTGATATGTTAGAAGGTACAAAAACAACTAATGCGGAAATGCCGACTGAGAAACTCATACGTGATTCCACAGCAGTTGGACTAAAGTCGGAGCCCAGTCGAAGCAGCGCCGTTGGATCAGAGGCGTCGGTTGGAGACTTCGATCACTTGAGAAGAGTCCAAGACCTGGCCAACGTACTCCGCGAGACTCACCAAGTAGACCGGAGTTCATGGAACCGACTGGCAGAAGAGGAAAAGAACAGCAGCTCGCGAATACTCGAACTCCAGCGCCAGGTGGAATCTATGGAAAATAACAAGACGAAGATGGAAGAGGCTATCACAGAATTACTCCAGATCGAACAGGCCCTCAGACAGCATTCGGAAAACGGCGGAATTACTGGGACCGTCGCTTCCGGTTCTTCGTTCCGCGATGTCAGTACCACGCTGCACGACATAGTAGATCGATTGCATTCGCCCGAAAACTATGTCAAGGACCGTATCCGAGAGGCCACGGCAAACGAAGAAGTGATGAAGAACAAGCTAGACGAACTGGAGAACTACCTCGTCAGAAAAAAGTCAACTGGTAATCGAGAAATATTTATTTATAACAGAAAGAGGGATACATTTTTATAGCTTGATTGGTTGAGGCTGTAGTTCGCTGATTGGTCGGTCGGTTTATTGATTAGTTGACAAATACAACTCTGTTCATTAAGTTTTCTTGTTCGTTGGTTCGTTTATTCCATCCTTTCTCCTTCCTTCATAAATTTCTCCATTTTCTCATTCATTAATTCTTTCGTTGTTCGACTCTTCGTCTTATTCAGTTCCTTAGGTATTCATATGGATTGAACTGCATGTGTGCGTCTCTGTTGCCTGCCTCGTGTTTCTTTTGTCTTCATTCAGTCATCCATCATAAATTTCGCCTTATTGTTACCGTCGTATCGTCTTTACCATCGGTGGTCGTGGTGGTAGCAGTGGTGGTGGTGATTATTTTCGTCATGGTATAGGTGGTGGTGGTGTTGATGACTGAGTGCTTTAACACTGCAGAGTTGACTCCTGGTGAACTTTCGTCGGAGCATTTGGCCTCGAAGTCTGAGGGGCTGGACCGGCTAAGCGTGGCCTCGGAGGAGAGGACGAGCTCCGCAGAATCCACTGTCCTCTTTCGCCCGCAGTCCACAGATATAGAAATCAGCTCGAAGAAGGAGCCTTCGAGAGTCCGAGAGCATTCCATGAGAATCGTCAAGCTGGAAGAAATCAACTCTGAACTGAGGACTGAACTGGACCGGTATAAGGAATCAATTCAGCGACTGGAGGATCTGGAAAAGACCGAAGTTCAGCTGAGGGAGCAGCTTGCGGAGCAGGCCAGGCTTAAGAGTCGAATTGTCGAGCTGGAAAGCGTTGAAGAGAGGCTCAGAAGCCAGCTGGAGGAGTCGGAGAGCAATCTAAAGAGCCAGTTCGACAAACTCTCGCACACAGAAAGAAGCGTTGGAGAGTTGAAGAAGGTTGAGGAAGAATTGAGAAGTTCCCTTGTGAGCGTGCAAGAAAAGCTGGGAAAGGAATCAGCTGAAACAGACCAACTGAGGAAGAGTATTTCTGAGCTGGAACTAGGTCAGAGCGAGCTTCGTGGACATCTGGCGGAAAAGGAACGCCTAATTAGCTCTCTCCACGATTCCAAACACCACTTGGAGCTCGAAAGAGGAAGACTGCTGGTCCAGATTGACAACCTGGAAAAAAGAACTGAATCAAAGACACAAGAAATGGAAGAGCTGAGAAAGAAATGGAAAGTCGAGGAAGAAAGGTTTCTCGATGAAAAGATCCGCCTTGAAAGAAGGGTTGCTGAACTCGAAGATGAATGCGTCAGTCTGAAGGAGACTCTGGAGAGTATGACGCGCAAGATGGACACCAAACAGAAGATGTTTGTCGAGAAGGAGAAGGAGACGAGGAATGAGTGCGAGACGCTCCGAGACCAGCTCAACGTCCTTATGGGCACCGAAGAGGATCTTCTGGATCGCCTCAACGACCAGTACACAAAGGAAAGGAACCTCAAAAAGGAACTCGATGACCGTAAGAGAGATCTTGACCTTTGCAAAGAGAAGGTGAAGACCATCGAAGCAGAGCTTGACGAGGCGAAGACTGAGGCGATGCATGAAAAGAAAGACTTTGAGGATAAGCAGAAGGAGTGGCGCGAAGTGGAAAAGCGTCTCTTATCGAAGAGCCAAGCGCTGGAGAAGTCTGAAGCACTAATAAGCGCCAAGCTTTCCGTTCTCGAGACGTCCAAAAGCCACGCCGAACGTGAGGAATCGGACCTGAGATTAAGGCTGAAGGTCCTCAGAGAAACTGAGGTCCAGCTCAAGGAGCGCATCGCCATGCTAGAAGGCAGCGAGTCGAGGCTTCAGCAGAAGGTGGCAGAACTCGAGTCGCTCAACTGCGCTCTGAAGGACTCGCTGAAGAGAGCTAACAAGCTGTCGACGCCATCCCAATGCCACATCTACGTGACTGATCTAAACGACGTTCCCGATAGCCTGGACCCAACATCCGGAGAATCCGAGGGCCAAGAACCGGTGCCTAAATCTTCCATATCCACGGGATCCGTCATCTATCATCACGTCCCTTCCGGAAAGGTACACCAGATGGATAAGATGACGAAGGTGGACATGCTGTCGAAGATCTACCAGCTGGAAAGGAAGGACGTCATGCAACGGACAAAGATCCAGGAACTTATGCAGAGTCTAGCAACTTTCAGGGAGGCAGCGGATGTAGCAACAATCACCATGGAAGCAGACGCTCTTGTGCCAACACTTACAGCAAAGGTTCTGTAATAATCTGATGTATGCGTCATATGTAAGTAAGTAAGTAAGTAAGTATGTATGTATGTATGTATGTATGTATACGTATGTACTACGTAAATGTAGTTTTAATTAGCAAATTCTGTAGCACCGGTGTCTAATGCACAAGATATCAGCCGATGACGTTCCAAATCATGCTTCAGTCAGGTCAATCTCCAGGAAATCAGTCCGATGAAACAGAGGCAGCCTATCATCAACATCATTATTATTGTTGTTGTTGTTATTGTTGTTGTTATTATTATTTTTGATTAATTGTATTAGCTTTTATTTATTTTATTTATTTATACAGAACACTTATATAGCGCCCCTTCAAGAAAACTACTCAGAAGCGCTCCCAAACCAACCTCGGCGAAAGAGAACAGTCTTAAGAGAAGAATAGAAGATAGAAGTAAAATCCCGGGGCAGAAGACGTAGAGTAACAGGAAGTCCATTCCAGAGGAATGGTAATCTTTAATAATTTAATAGTAATCTTAATAATTGCGAAATTGTTTCTTCCCCCCAAGAGTCTCCGGGAAGCTGTGACGTGGCCCTTTGCCCGAAAATGTTGGACGCCGCTGGTTTAGAGTGTAGGCCATGCTCCTTCCCCAGGTTGTTGTGTAGTGGGGCAGAGATTACGTTACTGAATACGCCTTCTCTTCGTCTCCGCAACGACCCACTGCTAAGTAAGTATAGAGCTAATACACATGATGGAATCGACATAGCAGGTATTAAATGATTTGCAATTTCAGGATCTCACCCTAGCAACCACCTTACCCGATTGGGCCAAGTGTGAACTGATGTGGAAAATGACGGCTCTCGAACTGAAGAAGAAAGAGTCTTACCTCAGGTAAAACTCAGACTAAATAGACAAATTTGATACCTTATTATTTCATCAGCTCAGATGTATGGCCGCTGTAAGATAGCTTATAGTATCTTATTTCCCCCAGAACTGCGATAGTTATCTGACCCATCATACAAACTCCCCTATAATCCACCGCTAGCAATTTCTGCATTGGCCTTTCACTAAAAACTGAAAACATTCCTGTTTCACAGATCCTCTATTCTGACTCCCCTTCTTCTCCTTCTGATCTCTCTCTCCTCTCCAACCCCAAACACCACCTACCGTAGCTGCCACTCTGTCTCTCTTGACCTGGAATCGAACCCCTTTTGCCTATCGTTTTGGGTTTTGACTGAGCTCCTGTGAATAAGGTGGTCTCCGTGCCATGGCTTTTGTTTGGCGTTGTTGAAATCTCGGGATTACGATTACAATTACTTATCTCCTTCGGTAACCTGTTTGTAATTAATGAAAGTTTTAATATGGTCAGGCAAGAATTCATGCACGAACCTTAAAGTTTTTCTTAACAAAAATACTGAGGCTTCCAAGATTAAATCAAGTTATAATCATTTGCGTCACAGTTTGGCAAGAATAGAGCCAATGCATCAAACAGATCAGACAGATCGAAAGGACGACAGACAGACACAAACAAACAAATAGGCAGACAGACAGATGACTTGATAGTACAGTGGTTTCTTTAGGTCACAGTTGCAAGACGCAGTCGTAGCTTTCCAGGACCAGGAAGCAGACTACAAGAAAGAAATACAAGAACTGGAAGAAGACCTTTTGAACGCAAGAAAACGAGAATCCAGGTAAATTTTCAAATCGGCGCCCATGCGATCGAGTGGTTAATGCGAATCGAATCCAAATGCATCGTTTAAACTGAGATTTCATTGTCAAGTTATGTGTAAGTGATGGTTGTCTTTAAAAGTTTCCTAAAAAGAGCGCACACCAATGACAGGCATGTGATAACTATGGGCCAGCGAGACAAGCCCGGGCAAGCTCAAAACTTGCTTACTAAGCAGCGTCAACGCAAAATCACGTGATACATGCTTCACGACTCACAAGTTCTACGTTCGTGTCAACTTAAGATCACCTCCACATTGATTCCCTATTAATGTAAGTGCTGCCATCTTCTGAACATTTACACACGCTCAGATAGCGTCACAGTTCTGTTCTTTCGCAGTTTCACGATAATTGCTCGCAATGTAAGCTGCTTCTCGTCTGTGAACCTAGGCTCCGCCTGCGGTTGGCTGCCATTGAACCCAGTCACTCCCAAGAGCCTCAGTCGCTCGTCGCGGCTCAGCGCCTGCAAGATGCCGTTCTGGAGCTCGAATCTTCAGAGAAGATGCTCAGTCGGCGAATTGAGAACCTCCAGCTCCTAGAAGAAGAACTCAAGGAAAAGATCAGAAACAGCTGGAAGTCAAAGCCATTTGCTGTCTGCCCCGATTCAGCAGGCCGGTCAATGAAAACTATTTTATAATATTCTGTAATAATGACTCATGTTATTAACTGATTCAAAATTCTGTGATATGCTATGCTAAGATATGCTGTACTATCCGATTCTTACCAATACCGACAAATTCTGTCCTGTTCAGTAGGATCACATCCCAAACAGTCGTGTTTTTCGTTTCCCTTCAATTCTTTAAACCCTTGTCAAACGTAACCACCTTCTTCAAGTTGTTCCGCACAATTTGGTGGTAACGGTATCATCAGAGAAGTTAAGGCAAGTCCCGTGATGCACTTGACCCGTCTTCGTCCACTCTTACCTCAGAACAAGAAGCGAGTACCGGTTCTAATTGCTGCTAATGAATAAGGCTTTCTGACGTCTATCTGTTGTACTTTTTTAACCTGTGATGTGAGACTGACTTATGTGATCTAGATGAGAGAAGTGGCGAAGGTTTCTATCGTCTGCTGCAGCACCTCATTCGCCTTCCGGAGCTTCTGGAGTCCACCCGGATCCGCTACTATGGACATCTGGAGAAAAATTACACGGATGGTCTCCTGGATAAACTCCGGTTTATGGAAAGGTTAGAAAGAATAGGAATAATTCCACCAAATAGTCGTAAAGTAAGGTGACAAGAATTTGCGGTTCTAATCCCTAAAACATAGTGTTTCTTTACGTATTCACCATTCTTGATTTTAGTTGTTGCAGTATTAACGCAAGCACAAGACTGTATATGAATTTGTACTTTGCCTATAAAGTCGTCCAGTCCCTGGAGAAACTGAGGTCCATTGCACACATTGGTCGCGACTGAGGTGAGTCGGAAAATTGAGATCCTCAGCAAATTTGAGTATGAGTCGCTCTCTAGCAAACTGAACTACTCTACCACAAATGTAGTAACCGCAAAACAATAAGATTAATAATTGGAGCATACAATGACCGCTATTTGCATTTCTTAAAGGAACGAGGCTGATTTGAGGCAGAAACTGCAGTGGCCATCCTTCTATTCCAATTCCGTGTTAGCGGCAACAGACTCACCGGAAGCAGTGATGCTAAAAATGAGAATCGACGAACTGGAAAAGTCGGAAAAGCATCTAAGAAAGCAGGTGATAATAAATATTAATATATGTTGTTTAAATTTGCTTGTATAAAATATTTTAAAAATTTCAGCTGAAATAAAATTTGTTATAGGCACGGCTAACCCTGTCATTGACAGTTGTTGCCACTGGAACTCTGCGGTTAACAGTTACTTCGGTAACAGGTCAAATATTCCAGCAGTACTCCAACACTTTGATAACAAGTTTCACACGACTTGAAAAACTCATTTTCACACAGCGATATGACTTAATATATTGCGCCGTGGTCAATGAATGTGTAAGGGGAGAAGCTCAAAAATATGGTATTGTATTGTGCTATGTTGTGTTGTATTACGTTGTGCTGCGTTACGTTGTGTTGTATTGAACTGCATTGTATTGTAACGTATTGTAGTCTATGGTATTGTATTGTATGCTACTGTATTGTATGTGATGCACAGAATTCCAACCCCAGATGCAGAGGTGAAAGGCCGGTGCTCAACTATTCTGGTCCATACCTCAAAACGAACAATTCTAGAACTGTTTTCCAAGATTGTCATCTTTTGTGGATTTCCGCTGTTTCGAGATGGTCTAGCGTTATTGTTGATTCCCATGACGAATGTGGTTGGTCCTTAATGATCGTGAAAGCTTGCATAGCAGCCACGGTGAGCCGGAAGGGGTAATTAGTTTAAGTTATTCTATTGTTTTTTTACTGCCTAGGTGGAAGAGTTGGAAGTCGATAAGGAACAACTTTACGAGAGTTGTCGTCAGGACAAGGGCGTCATCCATGAGCTCAGCGTCAAGAATCGCGAACAGCAGCTCTCGGAAGCCAGTCTCAAGGTCAGACTATCTGGACTGCAAAACAATGAGTCTGAACTCGCGTCTCGACTCAAGGCCACAAGTTCGAGAATAGAGGACATGGAAAAGATGCTAAAGAAGCTTAAATGCTCGGAAGAAGCGTTGAAGGAAGAGCTTTCCAAGAAACATCTATCCGAGGTTGAATATAAACGGAAGTTGGATTGCGCCTATGAGATCATCCAGACCCGAGAAACGGAGGTGTCAAGGCACAAGTTGGACGCGACTGAGTTGAGTCGGAAGGTTGAGACCTTGGAAGATACTATCAGGAAATTACAGACGGTGGAGCGTTCCATGAATGATGAGATCAAGAACCGTCTGGTCTCAGAGTCGGAGCTAAAAACCAAGCTTACTGAGGCAAAGGAGAGGCTGGAAGAGGCGGAAGAGGACAAAAAGAAGCTGAGGAAGGAATTGCGCGAAATGGCAGGAAAGATCGACGACCTCGAAAATGCTTTGAGGAAATTCAAAGCCAGTGACTCCTTTTTGACAGAACAGGTCCAGGTTCTCCAGAAGTCGGAACGGGACTCGAAAATGAAGCTGGAGAACGCCGAGGAAGCGCTGAGTGGAAAAGAAATGGAGTTAAAGAGACAGAAGAAGGAGTTCCAAGAGGAAGAGGATTTACTTCAGAAGAACGTCACTAAACTGCGAGCTCAAATTGAGGAGATGGAAGACGTGGAGAGGATAAAGAATCAAACTCTTCGAGATGCCGAGGAAAGGACAACCAATCTTAAAAAGCGGCTGACGACGTTAGAGCATGTTGTGGAAACGTCTCATAAGAAGGAGATGGAACTGGAAGAGAGAAGAAGCGAGCTGTCTGGGAAGTTGGAAAAGGTGGAAGAGGAGAACTCTAGTCTCTTGCAGGAGACATTAAAGCTAAAACGGGAGAAGGAACGCTGCCTTGAAAGAATCGAGTCCTTGAATGGAACCGTCACTGAACTGAAGGAACGAGTGGCAACCACCTCAGATAAGAATTCAGTCATGGAGACATGGTTGTACGAGACCCAGGGGAAAATGGAGACGAGCGAAAAGTGCTGGAAAAGTCAAATGGAACTCATGGAACAGAACGATCGGCGTATGCGTCAAAAAATCAAGGAGCTGGAAGCTCAGGTAAGCAACGAATAATCAAAGACATCTCTGAAAGTGATCAATGTATAGTATCAAAGGTAGAAACAGAAATACATTGACTATCATGGTCTCAAGAATCGCGAACAGCGGCTCTCGGAAGCCAGTCTTTTAACTCTGATCGATTTAGTTACCTTCAGTACTTAAGATAAGCCAAGTATTCTTTGCAAAAAGTGGTTCACTTAGCGAAGGTGCTGAAGTCAAACTGTGAATAGTCTTCAAAGTAAAAACCTCTTTGAAACGAATTTAAAATACCAAATTACATGTAAATAACGTTCACTAAGCAGCAATCCCACATTTTCTTATTTATACATTCAGCGCCAGCAGCATAAGATCATTCAAGGTGCAAGATGGGTACAACTCTAAAAACAAAATGAACAACAAATTTTCGTTCAATTAAACCAAACGCGAGACTAAATCTACATGCAGTTTTAAAACAGAATCTCAAGCTCGAAATAGAATTTTGCCTTCCTATTTGACTTCTTCATTACCATACACTAAATGAACCACTTTCTTACAAAGAACATTTCCTTCTCTTCATCGTTGAAAGTAAACATGTAAACCAAAGTTAACAGACCGTATTTAATGCAAATGTAAATGTACACGTTTTTCTATAGCGATCTAATGGCCTCGATTTTCTGCTGTTTCTACCTTGAATGAACTTTAAAATGAACTCTGTTTTAGCACAATATATTCAGCTAACATCTGATGTAGCTACTCAGTTACCTAGAAAACGGACTTTGTGGAAATAAAATTATTTTCAATATTTCAGTATTGTATTAAACTTGCTTCATATAGGCCTACTCGTGATCAAGATTCAATTTATGGATGAAAGAAAAGAAACTTACCCTTTGCTAATTCGGACAGTGCTGCATCTGGAATGGATTAGTCCACGTCTCTAGTTCTGAACTTGTTTTGCAGCTATTCTGGCCACTGCTTCAGCCATAATACAGTCTATATTTGATAGGTCACGCAATTCTCTTGATTACAAGCAACTTATGACGCATTTCTTGCTTTTTCAACAACAAAAAACAACAAATGGGACATAAGTTACTTTTTTGGTTTTATGCAAAAACGAGAAATATTAGAGCTTTAGGCCAAACCGCGAATTGGAAATGCAGACAGCTATTCCTCAATATTTAATTGACAGGGTCATTCCTTCTGGAAAGATTCTAGAGTAATTACTGAGCACATTCCAAAAAGAGATCACAAAAAGGTACGAAGCAATTTCGATTATATAAAACAATTACCTTACTAACAGTCGAGATAGGCATATTATACAAGTTTTCTGGAAAGACCGAAGATTAACATTTGACGTGAAATGTTGACAGGTGAAGTCGAATGTTAAAAGTGCAGAAGAAATAAGAACGAACAGCAAAGCTGTACAAGTTCGGATGTCGCAGACATTTGCACTCAGCAAACTAACATCTGGTGAATATTGGTCAACCTTAACTCAATTCAGATAACTCAAATTTCGACGTTCCCTTAAAAACTCTGTCTTATTCTGCTTGTTCTAATCTAATCTAATCTGAAAACTTCCATAGAGCAGTTACCACAAAAGCATCAACCAGTCGCGATCCATAAGACTTTACCTCAGAGGCCGGAAGATGTTTGTTGCCTTATCACGGTAATGATATAATATTAGCATAGCCTTCGTTATGCCACTGCCTACAGTAGCCTATATGTTACCTATGCCAAATTCATTTTATTGTATACATATATAATACATGCTGTAAATGTTTTGAACAATGGAACTGACTAAGCATCGAGGTTTTATGCTTAATTGCCATTGCATTTATCTCCCTATCTCATTCTTGTTTGCAGACGACGTGGTCTACCTCATGCAGTCGCAGGAAGGTAAGTCGATTATCCAATATTCCTCGTGAGAATATAATACCATACTGCAAGCTATCTAATACTATACAATACTATACTATTCTTTGCAGTTCGCCTGGATTTCGCGTGATTTTACTCCGTAGAGTTGCTCTGGAACAGCTGTAGACACCCTTACAGCCGCCATTACATATGCATTACGCTCGAATAGGTCTGCAACTGTAAGACATACACATGTGACGAACTGTTTCTTGTGTGTGAATATACCATCAAAAAATCTTGTACAAATAAAAAACAATTTTCAGCCAGAAGTTATATTTTTTGTGTTAACGCTTCAGCAGAAAGACGTTTGAAGCCTTGGACCACACGCTTCTGTTGACTTGATGTCTTTCTATCGGAATATGTTATCTTATATGTTAACTTTACATTTTAAGGCATGTATAGCTTCAGGGGTCATTCGCTTAGCCTGATTGTAATCACAATTGTAAGTGCACATTTATACAGCGCAGTTATCAAGAAAACTTATAGGAGATGTGATAGACCTGGTAATGCAAAATCACTATAAAATAGAATGGCCTTCAACCGCTGGCGAAATAGAGGCAGAGAAAGGACACGAAGTTCATGTCGCAGGTTAAATGGCAGCCTTTTCAACAGGATCATAAGATATGACAATAAGAAAGCTTCCGCCGGAAATGACCATTCTTATCTATTTCCGGTGTAGAGTTCAAGAGAGCGATGACGATGCTTGAGACGAAGCATCCAGCTGTCTACAAAGACTTCATGTCGACAATCCAGCCGAACAGCGTCCACTTGCGGGCTGTATCGCGTGGCCGCCGAGGTCAGGGAGGATCAGGCGGAGTGTCAGCCACCGCAGAGCCAGGGGTTCTGGGCGACAGCGTCATCTCCTGGGGTCCCTCTGCAGGAGACTCAGTGACGGACGAAGGCATCTTCTCCTCGGCAGACCCTTTTGACTCCACATACACGCAGTCCACTCATTCTCAGGTTTGGGTCATTCCCGAGGTCTTTCAAATCAACCAGAGCTATGCACCATACCATCTTAGAGATTAGAAATAGTTTCCCAATTAATCTTCACTAACACTTGGCGAAGAGCAAAAAATCTGACCAGATTAATTGACTATTGGACAAAGATATGGTTTCTGGAATATGTGAGGAAATGGCGGCGGTTAATAAAACCGGATGAAGCTGTAACTTTATAACTAAAAGGAATAGGAGGCTGAAATTTTACACTGACTCACTTTCTCTTCTCTTTTCTGAAATGCAATAGATTTAAGTGTACTCTAGCTGCGAACCAAAAGTGATTATTTAGACGCCTCGTACATGTTACAATGCTCAAGCTTGACATTTCCTGACGTATGTATCTGGTTAGTTATATAGCACTTTTTAAGAACCTCGCTTTGAAGTAGGCGCTTTGAAATAGGTCTATGTCTATGAGCCTTGTTTAGTGACAAATGGCCTGTTTCCCAAATCAGTAAGCTATTTCCGCCCTTTAACAAACTTTTACTGTACACTTTTAGGTTAACATTTTTATTTTCACCTTTCTTGTTTTGTTCTTCAAAATCGGTTTTGCTTGGATTTAAATTTTGAATTTTTTTTATTATATATCGATTTTGCAAGTCAAATCAAGACTTGTCCATTCTTATTGCGAACCACCGCTTTGTCTTCGTATCTGATATGTCTCCTTTCTTGTGCCTGTTTACATGTATGTGTACCTGCATCTGTCTAAATATATCTATCGTAGCACAGCATTGCACGGATTTTAAATCGCTTAGAAGATCTGCGCTACGTTAGAACCTTTGCACTGTTCATGTGCATCTACAGTTACCTTTCGACAGAATTCAGTGAAGCTTCTCGGTGGTGGTTCTCTTCTTTCAGCTTGTTTTATTCATCTGTTGTCATCCAATTGGCTATTCTAGTCCTTCCCCACGTTTTCATACAAAGAGATGACGCTACTAAGTTGACCCCAAACCCGGTCCTGCAAGGCTTTCTCGAAGAAATTATAAAATTAAATCGGCTATGATAATACTCATGAAGGACATCTAGGAGAAATAGGAAAGTAAAGCGAGAAGAGACACACATGTTCGAATGCAGGAAAATGACCTTACAGGGTATTTGGAAATTTGGAAATGTTGACGATTTGAAACCAAGAAAATGGCTCCAAACGATTCGAGGACTGGAAAAGGTCGTAACCTCTGCTACGACAAACTATGATCCCCTTTGTCAGCTACTGTCCCCTTACATCACCACACATAGTCAAATGCACGTTTTGAATGCCTCCAGTCTTATTATGCCCTTTAATCTCATTGTCTATATTTCTGAACCATAATAAACCACACTACATAGAAGTGTTTAATGCTGAATTAATGTTTAAATGGTCGCTTCAAGTGAAACTATAGTCAAAAATTGCTATCCGTTATAGAAACCCAGTTGAAATCCTAAATCTGTTGAAGCTGAATGCTTGGTTAGGTCATAATGCAAAATATGTACCAGTTTAAAATTCAATAAAAGCGACCTCTGACCCCGTCGCTCATCTCCTATTGTCTTCTACATAATAATATTAGTTGTTAACGTTTCCTTCAGAGGCCGTCTTCAGCGACCAAGGCCAGTGCTGTCATCGATGAGGGCGCAAGTCCCTGGAGCCTCAGAGTTGCCCCGTCCTCAAAAACCAGAGTTGGCAGAGGCCATACAGATGAGGACAAGAGCTATCAGAATCGAAATCCTCCCTGGACTGAGATCGATGCCAACTTAGGCTGTATGAATATCATTTCTGTAGCTATATCTTTAAACAATTTTAATAAGAACTGAATGATTTACATTATTCTATAACTGGTTTTTGGCGTTGAACTGTATTAATTGCCACTCGTGATACTCTGTATTTTCACTGGACCTAGTTTAATCATGCATCGACTTTAAGTTAAATTTATCGCTGCGCTATAAATTGTAAGCCTATCAGTTTGACTATTTTTAGCTGACCTCGATGACGTCACGATGGCTGTGGAGTTCTCAGATTCGACCGACGACGGGCCTTCTTTAGCCGCCAGAAATAAGCTTCCGTCGTCTGCGATTGGCTTTGAACCAGTTTTCCCTAAGTTCTGGGCGCCTGCATTAAGAGGGGTACCTGGAACCGAAAGACCAGAAGAAACGCTGGTTCCCGACAAAGCAGACGACAGCGGCGATGCTGGCTCAGAAATGGCGGACGAAGAGAACTTCCGGGCACCAATTCGTTCCCATTGTAACCGGCTTTCGGATCGACAAAATGTATGTCATGCAGACCACGCTTCTATCTAATATTCCGATACCCATAATCAGATTACAGGATTACTTTTACAGCGCAGTCGTATTGATTATCTATGGCGTCTTTATCTTTGGCTTGAGGCGCAAGCGTAGAAATCCGAAACATCCAGAAATATTAACTTTTGGCCAAACTCCATTACGAGAGGACTTGAAGTTACACCTGCAATACCCGGACGCACTCTGAAAACTATTGTAACGTAGCGATTTTAACTTGCATCGTTCAATTGCACTGTTTGTCAACGCATATTTTAGCGATAGCAGAAATCTTCCATTTAACTAACTAAGGGGCCGTCCATAAATGACGTCACGCACCTAGGGGGTTGAGGGGGGTCACACATATGTGACGATTTGTGACGAGGGGAGGGGGTGTTTAAGAACTGTGGCGTCACATCATCACATCAAACATCAAAATGTATAATGATTGTAATAATTATACTCCTTCCATATTTCTTAGTTCTACTATATAGTTTCAAGTATTTTTATAGTTATAATTACTTTATTTGATAATTATAAGAAAGTTTGCATATAAAATTCTGGACATCTGGTTTTTTCGGGTGTGTGTGCAGAGCTTTGTGATGTCATATTTGAGGGGGGTATGACTTGTGACGACGTGTGACGAGGGGAAGGGGTCAGAAATTGTCCTAAATTGCGTGACGTCATTTATGGACCGCTCCTAAGTGCAATGTAAAATTTTTATATGTATGATCCTTAATTGTTTTCGTATTATTTCCAGACTTGGCTAATTAAAAATCTATATTTTTAAATTATTAATTGTGAGTTTAGACGGACCCGTCTAAGTTGCAACGTTCGAAAAGCCTCGAACCCAGAACTAACTATGTGCGTTCGAGGCCACTTTCCAACCCAGCTGCACCGGAAGTCAAGCATTTTGTGCCATCGATAAATGACGCTAGCAGACAGCAACGCAAAGTCGCCATGACTCCGCGCCCTCAAAGGTCACATGACATCATCATCATTTGTTGTCGTTGCTCACCTTCTACCCCTGCTCCTCCTCTTTTCACTCCTTCTCCTGCTCATTCTTCCATTCAACATCATTACGAAGGCTTCACTGCCACTTGACACAGTTTATAGCGAGTTCCATACAACATACCAAAATTTCAGATTTTGAATGCTGTGAACATTGGTGGCCAATAATTAATCTAATATTCCGACACCAGTGTTTCAGTTTGCTTTATCAGAAAATGAATAAGTAGTCTTATTACATTGCATATAAGAAGCAGTAAATTAATATTTTGGTAACTATATCGCAATATCACGTGAATTCTTTTATGTTAAAGAAGAATTTCTGCTAAATTTCACGTAATTATCAATCGTTTTCAGAAGGTTTCTTCATATGAAACACGTAACTGCATTGAGGAATACATTTCAAAGCGTCTTACATCACACACACTCTGTTACATTAAACTAGAGGTCATTTTTTAACGCTGCAGTCATTTTAGGTATATGAAATGTGTCATCTTTCTAGTGCATCATTAAAAAAAATAAAAATAAATATATTATCATCGTCATCATCTTCTGCATCATTATTTTCGCCGTCTTTTCTCCAGTTCTTTTCGAGAAGGGGCGCAGGCGCAAGGATTCAGTTCCGGTTTTTCGGGAAAACGACCGGAAGTGAAGGAGAGAACATCGGTTGCGAATGAACGGAAGAAAGAAGAGGAAGACAGCGATGAGACGGAACCGGAAATTCAACACAACATCGTAAAGCGCCGCATAGCGGCCTTTGAAAGCCAGGTGACTTGACGTAGGTATAATGTAGTGGTAGGTTAATATGGCGCCTGTTAAATGGGAGGCCAGGTGAGAAGTGTAGGAGTTACCTTTTCGTTTTTGCATGTGTGTCTGAGTGGCAGAGGTGCAAGTGAACTACCCTCGATAAATAATTGTCATACATAATAGAATATACTGTCACTTTTATATCACGGATGACTGTCACTTCTACATCACTGCCAGGTGTACTGTCAATTCTACATCATGGAAAACAACAACAATTGGCTTATTTTTAATAATACAGGTAGAACAAAAAGAACAGACCCCTAAGCTAACACCAAGAGCCAGCCAAGCGCATGAAGTGTTATTGACTTCATTTCTTAGCCCCGGCATATACATGGATTGGCAAAATCTCTAAATAAATTTTTGCTCTGCTGGATTTTGAATCCTCTGCACCTTTCGATTAACAATTCATATAGTAATCTGAGCATTGATTTGCTTTTTGATAAGCAATTTCATTAATTAACTTTAACATCATTTAGACTAGAGTATAGACAACGCCTCTGATTAGTTTATCCTAAAGCGGCGCTATACAAATTGTCAATCGAAAGGTCAGAGGGTTCAAATTCCGGTCAGAGCAGAAATTTGTTTCAAAATTTTAGCAAGGTGAGGGCTTTTTTATGCACGGGCTAAGAAAATGAAGTAGCTAACAATTCATATGCTTGACTGGCTTTCGGTGCTAGCTTAATGGTCTGTTCTTATTATACTTTCATTATTATTGCTATTGTTTTTGTTGTTGTTATTATTATTATTATTATCGTTGTTGTTGTTGTCATTACTACTTCTACTACTACTACTACTACTACTACTACCACCACCACCACTACCACTACTACTACTAATACTAATACTACGGGTTATCTACTTCAAGATCATGTGTAAATATTTGTTTGATACTCAAGTGGTACAACGTCTCTTGAAATTGTAATGTAAGGCGATTGTATTACTGTATTATTATTATTATTATTATTATTGTTGTTGTTGTTGTTGTTATCATTATTTATTATTATCATTATTTATTATTATTATTATTATTATTATTATTATTATTATTATTATTATTATTATTATTATTATTATTATTATTATTATTATTATGTGAGTTAAAACCCGCCCTCGTTTGACGGCGAAGTTAACACCCCCTTGCAAAGTTCAGAAGTGCATATTGAAACCGGGCAAAAGGAAACATTATGGACCATATAAATAAAAGTTCCAACCCTATGCCAGTGTCTACTGTTACCATGCTGCAGATGTTACTGTGTCACCTGAAGTTACCTGAAGTTGTTTATCTGCTTCACTTGATATTAATTAATTAAAGTCATGGTCGTCTTCGTCTACGCAAACAAACATGTATTTCATTTTTTAAGTATATAGTCATCTCATTTGGACTTCCTGGTTTCGCAGAGTCTTGAATTTGTTGGAACTACTGGTAAAGTATGATATTTTAGGCATTGCATTTGCTAGCATGATGCTTATGCGTCTCCTGTATTTCAGACTCGTTTCAAAACTAAGTGAAAGAAGGCGATTGACCTTTCGACAAATCTTAAGTGAGTCTTGACAAAACAGAGGAAGAGACACTCACTGGCTATAATAATATCAGTGACGTTCGCTAGGTGGCGATCATCAGTCGCTAGGTGGCGCATTCTAGTATTTTCATCATAGGTGACGAAAAAGGAACAAATTATTTTTTAAATCGATTTCTTCTGCAAATTCAAATGTGCAAATAGTAATTATTCTATTGCCTGAGTTTTTATAATGTTGGACTTCACTTCTTAGAGTAAGTTGAATAACTGTTAGACTTCCGTTTCTCTTTCTGTTAGCGGGTTACCTCGGCCATCGTCTTATAAAATTTTTGAACATGTGTGCAATTTATGATAGTACTAATTTTATCCTTGTAATTGTATATACGTAGGCCTGTCACATTTCATGTATGTATGTACATTATATGCATTTATGCAGTTATACATGGACGCCGTGTATTGTTGATGTTTCCGTGATTGCATAATACACGACCGATCGTTCCTTCCTCCCTTCCTCCACCGCTCCCACTCTTCCTCCTTCCAAGGCTTCTGCGAATGGTTTCAAAGAAGACATCTCCTCGTTCACAGGATATTAGCCATAGCCACGTTGTGGTTTATATCCTGTGCTGCAATACACGTGATCGTTAAATTTGTTCAGTTACGGTCGGAATTTGCTCTATCATCACTTTACGACCAGATTGTCATAAGATTATCTAAAAATTAACAACGATTATCACAATCCAACACGCAACTGGCGCTCTGTTCTGCCCAAATATGACGGGATCATCACATATTTGTAGCCTACATATATATAAATATATGTTATACGCCTTTTTATACACATATATAAATATATTTGTAGCCTACATATATAAAAATATATGTTACACACCAATTTGTTTACATATATAAAAATATATGTTATACACATATTTTATACATATATATAAATGTATATTATACACTTATTTTATATATACATATATATAAATATATCTTATACCCCTCAATTATACGTGTACATAGAACAGGAGAAGAGGGCGTTGGATAATGTAATATGATTCAGAGGAATTGAAAATTTCGGACATCTGTGGAACATTTATGATGTGTTTGACTATCTCGATAATAGAAATTAAACTCTCGTGCGGCTTATTTTCATCAGCTTTATTTAAAAAGCAACTTCGAATCGTTGAGACTTTGGCGGCCGCAGAGGCGTTTCTAAGTCATAAAGAAAAGTCATATATTTAGACTGATCCAAAGCGAGGGGTAGAGGCCAGCTATTAACAGGCCGACTGCTGCAGCAGCCAGCCAAAGTGTCGGCGGTGCCAAAAGACGCTCGTGTATGATTGATGCGTCATAAAAAGCTAGCACGATTTAATAAAGGTGCAAGGAGAGCAGGTGCACAAAAAGTGTGGCCAGAACGGTCGTTGTATGTATGTATCAAAATACTTAATATAGCGCCTTTAAAATATTAAGAATAGACTGAAAACGTATGATGAACAGAGTTGAATTATATAAGTGTGTTAACGACAGATTGATCATTAATGCATGTAATGGATCCTTGTGTACAGGCCGACAGTTTTATGTATGATATGCTTTATACAGCGCTTCAAACAATCTCCCAAAGTCGGTTTATATCGGTTTTTCTAAATATCGCGATACCGTTTTTATGTGTCATTTATTCTTTATGTTTTTAGTCTGGCTTTGCTGTTGTTTCCAGCTGTAAAGTAAGCTGTGATGTTTAACTGTAATAAACTTGTATGTTAAAAATAAAATTGTATTTTATGTGTTCAACTTTGATGATCAGTTAAAATGGTCTGTAGTTCTGTTCAAGACGCCTAATAATGAATGTCAGCTTTAGGCTAATACTAGGCCTACAGTAGTAAAATAAGGATGTTCAGTATTTGCCCTTTACAAGTTCGATCTTGGTTTCTTTCGCAGTCCGGCAAATTTTGCGTTAGAAGCAATAATTGTTCTAGGTGCTATGGACTGAGTGAAAAGCGTCTATTAAAGCATACTAGCCCACAGTTGGAAAACACTCTCTAGCCACGGATGTAGCTGGAATTTTTTAACACGACCTATCTGAGTTGATGATGATGGCTTTATCGATTCAAGTGTCTGCTCTCTGCAGACATGACTTTTAATAGATCCGGCGCAGGAAGTAAAGGTGGATGCGATAGCTATAGTCTGGCCTGGAAGCGCTGAGTTTAAGTAGCAGTAAGGCGAACGGTGCAGGGGCATGGCTCATGTAATTGAATATGACAGATACTACCATCGCATCCGTAATCTTTCACTCCCCTTCCCAGACTCACTAACGACTTAATAAGCCTGTATGTATGAATGCCTCGCTGTTGAAGGTATTTATCTATTTATCTAGCGCTATATGGAGATTGTCTTCTGCAGAAGCACAGACGCCAGCCACAGTCAACGCAATGCCCTCCCTTCTATAAGACCTTCCGGCAAGGGCAGCATTTGACCCTGGCCTCAGCCTCTATGAGGACTCCAGTTTTACCAGCTAGATTGGCCTTTTCTAACATTCTAGAAAATCTCGACAGGGCCTGGGCCTCTTGAAATCTCTGCAAAGGCCTTGTCTTAAGACAAGACCCTGTTGTTCGTGTATTTTGCCTTTTGGTTCTCATTCTTACTCTGGCTCTTTCTAGGTTTTCTGCTCGTGATGATGATGATGGTGGTGGTGGGGATGATGATGATGACGATGACGATGATGATAACAAAGAAGGAGGAGGAGGAGGAAGAAGAGGAACAGAAGCAGAAGGAAGAATGAAGAGGAAGAAGAGTATGAAGAGGTTTAGACAGAAACAAAGTAAAAGACAAAGAAATGAGAGAACGGAAAGGGTAGTGATAAAAAAGGAAGATAAATAAGAAGAAAAGAAGGTAGAAGGAAAGAGGAAGAGGATGGTAAAAGTAAAGAATAGATTGGGTCAGTTCAGATCAAACTCATCTGATCTGAATAATTAGATGAGGCCTGTCCAATGTTCTGCCCACAGACAGGCCACAACCCGGGCTGCCGACTGTATCCATCCATCCAGCCTGCCTATAGCCTTTCCAACTTGAGCGTTTCTTTGTCAAGGTTTCTAAATATTCCGATGATGGTTAAACGAGTTGGCATTTCTCGTTTTAATAACTAAATACCTATATCTGGCTTAATTAAATGTCAGACTTCTAGGGAAGGATCGGTTTGTTAGCAAAATGCAGGAAAACTGAGTAAAAACAAATAGATGGCTTTCCTTCCGAAGTTGAAGATTAATAAGAAACAGATGAGTCTAAAGAAAGTTGTACATCTGTCAACACTTTCTAAGAGGCTTGTTGAACGGTGAACCATTCACGTATTCTGAATTAGGCTTCTTGTAAACCTCTTAGCTGAATTACGCACACATTTACAGATATCAAAGAACACAGCAATCACATGAAGCTGTTTGAAAGTCCATTTGAAGCTGATCCAGCTGATGCTCCAGAACATGTAACTCACAGAAGTTCAACTAATTAGATACATAAAATACCGCAGAATTTATTGAGTTTCAGAAAAACAGTGACATGGAGAAAGTCTTTCAATCACATAATCTTTTAGCATTTTTCAGAGAATTTATTTCTCCAGAGACTTTTCAAATCTATGACACCATGCACGTAAGTTTACTGCACTGTTTGGCATTATATCAGAATATAGTGAGCAGGCGAGCAGCTATTCTCTGTAGCATGTCACTACTAACAAAATTAATAGATATTTCACGGAAAAAACTTTGAATAACTACAGGAACCGTGAAATCAGAAGTAGCTTACTTTTACAAACAAAACGATGCCATATATCATCGTAATCGTAAACTCGAAATTTCTAAAGCGCTACTTAAAAGCTAAGCGCAGGGCACCAGAGAATATATTTCTCCAGAGCCCTCCATGATGTGTTTGTGTCTGAAGCACTGTTGTAGCATATTATTTCTCCTGCCTTCAGAGGTAATTAAGTACTTATTGGCACCTTCGGTATTCAGTGAAGATGTTATTATGTCGCCCTATTTAATATGCAAGTAGTACGTTATCCTATAAGGCAGGCGATTTATTATTGTTACTATTATAATTACTAAGATTATTATATTGTTGCTATTAGTGTATGTTTGTTTTGGTGTTTAATACTGCCCCTTATTAAAGACGAAATTGTTTGTTTGGCCTCCGTGTCCCCGGAAAAATGTGGCACTTCGTCCAAAAGGTTGGACACCCCAAAGTTAATCAATCAAGTCAAATTAAATCTGATATAATGCACACCCATGATCAAGTCAGAATCCAATCTAAACTATTCAAGTGACTTATATGGCGCAATTTCCGAATGTGTATCGCATCATCTTACTGAGAAACACACGCATGATCATCTGTTGATTAGGCTGACATGTATAGGGCTATATCCACGTGCCGAGTTTAAGGTAAAAGACGTTGCTCATTTATCAGGATAACACGAACATTAAAAGCATTCAGCTGTATACTATGCTGTATGTATGCGCGTGCGTAGGCACAGTGTTTTGTGTGTGTGTGTGTGTGTGTGTTTACAGTAGGTTAAGTGTTAATCTTTTTGTAGCGCAAATGGGCCTTGCCTTTTGCATCTGCCTCTGTATCCGTTTCAGCATCGCCGTCGTCATGTGTTTTCGAGATGCTCGGAACATCTGTCAACATTATCATGTATGCCACTGGAACCTGCTATCTGCCGCTGAAATCCACTCTCAGCAACAGTCGATTTCTCAAGCCACAGGAGGCTAATTATATCTGCCCTCTAAACAGATATACACGCCTACCCCTTAACAGCGTAATATCATACATACATATATATATAGACTATATAAATAATTATATATACATATTTGTGTTAATATAGGAATCACCAAATATAGACGCAGGAAGAGTGGAAGATGAAAGATTTTATAGGCTGCTACATAAAACTGGTTTAGTTTTTATGCCATCTTAAAAACGTTACAGTTTTACTGCATCGTAGAAAAGTTGGTTAGGTATTAAATACATACATCGTTTTAAAATGTAGAATATGATACGCAGCTGTAGTATCTGAAATAAACTTAACTGTAAACTAAGTTGTGCCTCGTGATCATGTGAAATAATGTTGACTTCCTTTTGTCTAACCTCGGCATATGTTATCTGAGTGAGCTGGTCAGTAAACTCCCTCCCTTCCTTGACTGACTAAAACAATCTTTACCTCTCGCTGAATTTCAATTTTATTTAGCCGATCCAAGATTGAAAGCCATAACTTCATATATTCTGAGTCTCTCCACATAATATATCCGCGCATGTTAGCTGCTTCACTGTAGCGCCGGTGTTTGACCTCAGCTTTATTTCAACGTGGGTATACAATTTTCTGACGTCAGATTTTTGTCACACCCGGTCACCCACCCCGCACTTCCTCCCGCACGAAGAACCAGTATTGTATATTTAGATTCTTTGGCAGCGTCCAAATGACGTAAGTCCGTCCGAATTTAATAAAGGCTGCGCTGACAACCATTTGTGGCGGGCTTTGCTTAACCCCCGACCGGATGTCACAGCAATTTGCTTCCGCCTTTCCGCCCAGTCAGACGATTAAGCAATAAAGGTACGTCAATCGTCCCCTAATATCGCTCGCCGCGGTGACCTTGTTGCCGGCTTTCGTCTCAATTACGCGCGCGTTCGGCCATTTTGATTTACATCGACAGCAGACGACACAATGCAGGCGAGCTCGCAGACGACCGAATGCGAATGGCGCGAACCCTGAAGCGACACTTCGCGGCGGCCAGGCGCGAACCGGAAGTCGACGCGTCTACCCGACCGTCGACTTTCAATTTCTGCGCGCCGATTAATTCACCGGCTCGCGCGCGTATCGCACGAGGGATCGTTTGTAATTTGATGGCCAGCCCGCGCCACTTAGCGTTGCTACGGCCTGGCAGGGTCGCGTCGCACGATTCATTTACGGCGTCGCGTCGACGACCAGCCCAATAATAGCCCAACTTCTGTGTCGGCGATAATCAGAAATCAATATCGATGAAGTTTATCGGCTGCCTTCCCAGTGTGGGGTGAGATTTGCTCGCGGTCGAGCGCCGCCGATGGCCGCCTTTATCGCTGTCCGTCGGCGACGGACGAGACTCGAACCCGAGACGTCGAGGCTAATGTAGCGTTTCTGCTTTGGCGAGATGGCCGCCGTATCTATGGCAACGTTGCAGCGAACGCATAGAGACCCGGATGAAGAAGTCCGGACAATCGAGCGACGTCTTACACAGATGAACGGCCACCACAATTGTCAGGCGAACCAGAGATTAGATATCAACCTCTGTTCGTCTGTTCGTCTGAGTCCATCCCACTGCCTTCGCTCCCCTACTACGTGTTCCTACCAGTCTGCTTCTCCCTTTCACCTTCTGTCTCTGTCTCTCTGTGTGTCTCTCTCTCTCTCTGTCTCTGTCTCTCTTCCTCTCTTCCCTCCATGTATATAAGAAAAGCTGAGGAGTCAAGGAGGACGGGAGGAAAAGTGAATGGGATTTAGGGAAGACGAAAGCAAGTAAGTGTATGCATGTGCGTACGTATATATACTGTAGATAGATATATATGTATATATAAACGGTTTCCTTTTCGCTCCGATATTCTTTTCTTGACATAATGTGAACTATGATAACACGTCGTAATTAACTTATTAATTGGTACACGGTGCTCCCTCTGTCGAGTCCGAAATTCGAGGGCAAGCGGGGTCAATTGATTTCGCAAGTATGACGTCATTTCCGGGCGTTTGGCGCAACAACTGACGCCTCGAATAAACAACAGATGCAACGCCGGTTGTAATTACGTTTCTTGCTTACGTTTCTTGCTTCCGTCTCCACCTATTATCATCGTAGCTGTTAATACGTCGTTTGCTGGAATCTGCCTTCTGCGGATTATCGGATTACCGCCTCAGCGCATGCGCCTGTTTGACATGGTAAATTCAAGAATCGATTATTATTATTATCATCGTCATCGAGATTACTTATATCGTTCTGAGCTGCGAACGTCTGCTGTACGAGTTTATCTTATATAATGCCTACCGGAAATTGCGAGTTTATGGAACATGGTGTAAAGCATTAACAGAGAATCAGACACATCATAAGACGCATTTCCTAAATAGTTGGAGGACGTGACATTCATCATGTAATGTGCATTTAAACATCTGTATATATGTATACGCATATGCGTATGTATATACATATGCATATAATCACGTTCTGTATGTATCTGTCAGTGTATGTGTAGTTGTATATAGAAATGTATGTGCATGTATTTTCGTCATAATTCATTCACATGTGTGTTAGGATGTTTTGATTTTCATCGTAGTGCAAACGTTTTCTTAGGCTGTCGACATTCTTTCCATTCATAGAAATGCATTAACACATGTGTAGGCCTAATCGTGTATATAAATAATGTATCACACGTTAACCAATAATTCTACATTTATATAGCGCATCTTATAATCGGGCCTCGTCTTGCTATATTACACGTGATGATGTGATTAGTGTGTATATAACTGATGCCTATCTGTGTGTGTTCCTTTGTGCCTCTGAACGTTCTTTCTGATTAGATGAGGAGCATCAATCTGTCTCTGTCCGTCTGTGTGTCTGTCTGTTTGTGTCTCTGTGTGTGTCTATGTATGTGTCTGTGTGTGTCTATGTGTGTATGTCTATCTGCTTGTGTGTGTCTGTGTATGTGTCTGTCTGTGTGTGTGTCTGTCTGTCTTTGTGTGCATCTGTGTGGCGCCTGTAGCTTTGCTCTTGTCGTCGTAGGCGTCGCTCTCTCATTTCATTTTCGCTGCTCCGATATTACGCCATTAGCCCTTTCGCCTCATCGAGAAAATCAAGAGAAATGATTCCGACGACTCTCTCCCTCCCTCCCTCCCTCTCTCCCTCCCTTCCTCCCTCCCGCTTTCCCTCTTTCCCTCTCTCCTACGATTTTAAGTGTACAGTGTCGCAAGAACGCGAATAGACATGAACAACTGCCTCGTCTTAAACCACAGACACCGACATCCAGACTCGGCTCCATCGACGGCCGTAAAGGGACATAGAAATGTCTGGTTGGCCACACAGGTGTCTGTTTTTAGAAGAGATTTCGAGACAGTCGTTCAATATTCCTCATTCCATGTGAGAAAGGGCGCTCAGCTATTATTCTGATGCCTTCCTATGCCACCTGCTGTTATATACAAAAATTAATGCTCCAACAAAAAGATGAACTGAATTTATGCCTCCTTTGTGCAAGCTGCGATTTTGTTCATCGCTTACGCCTCTTTCTGCGCTGTTTCTCTTCTGGCCTTCCTCTCTCTCTCTCTCTCTCTCTCTCTCTCTCTCTCTCTCTCTCTCTCTTTCTCTCTCTCTCTGCCTGCTCGCTATTCCCTTCCTCCCACCGTTCGCCCTCCTTCCATCCATCTTTCTCTTCCCAGGACTGTTCCGACGGCAGCCTTTTAAGTTCCGACATGGTCCGTCGGAACGGAGAGACACCAATCGCCTAGAGCCAGCGCTTTGATCGCCGCCCTCTAGCGGCGGCCAGTTGGTTGGGCGACACCGATCACGTGATGCCGACTGCATCGTCTTTGGCAATATCATGACGTCATGGTAACGGGCAAACGGAATAGAGCGAGTATCACATATACATATGTATATGAATATATATATATATATAATCATTACATGTGACATTCAGCCTGGCTCATTAATATTTAGATTATTCGGTTGTGTATGAAGTCATGGATAGGCCACTTCAGTTGTAGACATGTACAGTATAATACATATTTGGGTTGTTTGAATTTCTGTAGATCAGTTATTGATATTGGCTTTTTGAGTAAATGACTTGTTTTAAATTAGTTAGCATTGTCTATGCCGTTCCTTTTCGTTGTATCGGTATTGGTAAATGGATGCATAGACGAAAGATGTATAGATAATCGACAACTCAATTGATGGCTAACATTTGAATTGATCTATTTAGATTCATTTCGCATAGTCGGGTTTGCATGTATTTAGTTCGTGTTGTATCGATGTATAGCTGACTAGTTGTAGCTAAAATTAATGAATACCTATGTCTGTAACCCCAATCCTAATGGCGGAGTGAGCTTTCCCACCCCTCATAATGACGCATGGCCGAAGCGGTCTCATCTTCAGTCACTTTCGCGAGCCGGACATTCGCCCTCCGCCGAGAAAACGAGACCAAGCAAGGTCGGGTTGGACATGACTCGAAATTAAAGGGAGCTATGCAGGACGAGGTCCATATAAAATCTAGGAAGACAGACTTTGCAACGGTTTTCACAAGACTTTAGTTTCCAGTTGACACTAGGGTTCACTTGAGTGTCGAGGCGTTAGTCGCCGACCGCGTAGTTCAGGCGGAAGGGGGCTGCAGGGAGGTCCAGATTAACAGTCGATAGACGCCGAAAATACGAGTCCGGGGTCTTTAATAATCAAGTCTTTGAACACAGTCGGGAATTTTGTTCGTCGTCGTGGGGCAAGGGATATCCTCTGAATTCTTCAACCGAGGAGACCTCGCTATCTGTTCGTCGTCGTCGTGGAGCAAGAGTTGTCTCGCGAAGTCCTTATCTGAAGAGAGCTGATCGTCATCTGTTCGTCGCCCCGAAGGCCAAGGCTGTTCCGCTAAGTCCTCATCCAAGAATATCTCGTCGTCATCGCCTGTGATCGACGTCTCGTGTCTCGTATTCGACCTGTCGTCGCTACGTCATCCTACGTCACTGAGTCTCGCTCCGCCCATCCCATGGGGTCCATTGTAGTTTGTGTGTCTACTTAGTTGTACTTTGTGTGTTACGCGTTTAGTTGAGCTTTTGGATGCTTTTCTGCTTAGACCTATAGTATTCGCAGCTTGCTTGTATGTTTAACTAAACTTCGATCAAATTCTTTCCTGCCGTTTTATACTTTTAGCATATCCTCAAACTGCTTTCATGATCCCAGTTGGTTGATACGGGGATTCAATAAGTCACAGTTACTAGAAGAACATCGAACAAAGCACAAATATAAGGAACAGAAAAGGAGCAATCCGTTGCGGAACTACTGATTGGAAATCATCAGCGTTTCGTGCAGGTCTTTGTTCGGTTCTCAAGCATCGTTAATCGACTCAAATCTATTCCACTGTAGCAGACTTAATAAACTTCCAGGGTTTTGTGCAATGATATTGTATGCTTCACTCATGAAGTGACGTATTCCGCGTGTTCTATCTTCCTTTCCACTAGACATTCTCTGTTCGTTCTATCAGTTAGTTTCTAAATACGTCAGTCGATGTTTCTGTCTGTCTGTCTGTCTGTTTGTTTGCAGGTGTGTATGTGGCTTTGTAGCTGCATCTGTATATGTTCCTGTTTCCCAATGTGTCAGTTATTCTGTCTGTCTACCTAATTCAGTCTCTCCGGACATCCGTTCGCTTCTTGGCTTATCTGGCTGTCTGTCTAATAGTAAGGCCGTCGGCGACTCTATCTTTCGAGCTCGAAAAACGTCAGCCAACAACCAAATCAACACATTCGCTCATTCAGCGAGTGCGATTCAAATTACTTTCCGCTATTTATAGCCCCTCACCCCTCTGCCCAACTGCCTTCCTACCCGATCTGGCCTCCTGCCTCTCCTGCTGCTGACATCGAGCTTTTGATGCGGAGGCCATTAGCGTCTGGTCGGGCGAGAATCCAACACCCAACGTAGGCCTACTGGAGCGAATTATAATTTCTGTCATCTGCCCGATGAAACAAGTGGGACTTTAGAGGAGGACTCTTGAAACTACGCTTCTCTCTTTGCCAACTATTACGAGCCGCCGTTAACCTCCGTGACCTCGACTGCGCCAAGACCTAAAATATAACCTTAGAAAACGTGTGCGTACACGGTTGACATTCAAGTATTTAGTTCAGCCATGCAACGGAGTTTATTATTGCTGCTATTGATATCTATCTCTGCATTTGTTTGTAATCCCTTTTGTCGACACCCCATATATTTCTTCTTGTTACTTTGCTATCCATTCCTAAATTGTACACAGGATTACACAATATCGGGCTTTAGGCTAAATGTACAAAGTTACCCGAATGTCTGGCTGGATGTTAAATGTAACGGACTATTAGTTCGATAATATGTGATCAGTTTGCTGATCCGAGGGCTCATACAGATTCAACCCCAAGCAGATGCGTATTCTGATGTGCATGGTTTGATGCTTCGTGATTTGCTGTACAGGTATTGTGAGCGCGATTTTCCAATTATGATTCAGCATGTTTTAAGTGCGTTTGTATTGGAAATTTCCGTGACGTCATGCTGATGTGTCATTGGGTTGTTAATGTATTTTTGCGATTGGCTGGGGCGATATGTGTACAGGCAGGCTTACGTCAGCAATGATTCTGGCCGACGCGCATTCTATCAAGTGGGCTCTCGCGCGGGTAATCGTCAAGCCTACGGTGTACGTAGTGATGAGTCAGTGGGATTTTGGAAAATTCCACGAGTGCACAATATTAGGATGCATGTCTAGGCTTGTTTATTGACTTGGCGGGAAACAGCCTGTATAAATCGGTTACGGGACCATCGTTAAGAGAGCGCGAAGAGGATCTGTTCATGTAGTCTTTCTGGTGCTTAGTCGAAAGTTTGAGTTACCAATGTCGTTGATAGATTCGTGCTTTTAAAAACTGTGACGATTTAAGTACTGTTGTTTCAACTGTGCTTTTAATTAGTATGCAGTGGAAAATCAAAGACTGTATGTCTTCTCTCGAGTTAAGGCTACGCTACAAATCGGGCGAATCGACAGTTCGAAGTTCAATCAATTTACACTTCGAAAGATTGTCGACAGGAATATAATTACATTGTTTTTGTAACTGACTAAACCAATTAGTCTTCATTTATTCTTTTAATTACCCATGTTTTTTACTAATTAAATCATACGTAATTTTATTCTGTTGAGAATGATCATTTGTGCGAATCCATCTACATAACTTTCGTCAAATCATTTCAGATTCTTTTAATTCTACCCCAACTGAAAGGTATAATTATACATCTGGCAGAAACGTTTTCTCAAGATTTATCTTAGCAATAAGTTATTTCAACTCAAGTCTCTGTACATTTCACAAAACGTATCTCCACACATCAAAATGCTTTTAATGTAGATCAATGAATATTATATTATGTTCAGCTGCGTTTACACAGTAGAGTGGTACGAGACAACGTGCTGCGTTGACTGTAAGGCCAGAGATCGGGGGTTCAATCCCCACAGAATAGACAGACACTTTATGACCTGTTCAACTAACGCCCTCCAATGAAATCAGCCATAAACTGAATACATCGATTGCATACTGTCGATCGGAAGAGGAAAGCCTTTCAGAAACTGAAGTCCCTGGCTCTTCATGCTCGTAGCCGCATTTATATTCTGGGCTGACTTAGCAAACTGATGTTTTCTCTTCGAACTCTATAGTTAAACCATTTTTCGCATACCTTCTTTCCCTAAAGCGATTCCAATTCACGACTTGTAATCTATCTGTCTAATTAAAAACTAAATCTACAATAAATTAGCTGTCAATAGTTATCTGTTAGTGGGCAAGTAGACAAGGTAACAGGAAAAGGGGTGGATAATCATTCTAGATAAGGAGCAACAAAAGATCCCGCTGTCTGGGATGGGAGGAAAAGCCCTTCCTTCTCTACCCTGAATGATACGTACAATGAAAAGAAGTGTCTTTAGAAATGGGTTACTTACGTCACATCCAATAATCCCACTTCCTTTGTAACATAAAAGTCACGTGATTACCCGCAGACAGTACAAACCAATCGAAAGTAACCGATAACATTATACAATCGATGTGATTAACGAATTTCTACTAAAGAATATTTTAACGATTAGTCGACAGACGCCTTAGGATGGCTGTTGCATATGTAGTCAGTAAAATACGTTAAAGAGTCTTATTACCTCGTCATAAAAATACTAAGGGTTCAATGTCACATTAAGTTAACTTCTGTCCACGAACACGAATAGCTATATTGAGAGCTCTTTTGTACAGCCATTTAGCACTAGATTTGCAACACAAAGCGCTCTGCAGCATTAAGCTGTTCTTGGCGGCGCTATATAAAGTGCTAGCCTAGAGCTTCATTGACAAGAACAGCGTCTAGAGTGTCCCAGCCATAGACAGCACGGTTCAGCGCTCGCTCCCTCTGTCTGCAAAGGCTAGACACAACACAGCAAGCGCTCTTCTTCCTGAAGCGCTTAGTAGGGCTCATCTGCGTTAATGATCGTCACTGTAGCGATGAGCGCTTCAGCGACTAATGACATTCAAGAACTATCGAATTGTCACTTACGAACGTAGTTCTCGCTACGCGTGTCACGTGTCACTCTCGCTCTCGCTCTCGTTCTTTGTGAGACTGTCTTCACCATATCCGGGGGAAACAACCGGCGCAGGACCATCCTCCGCCATTTCGCAATCCAGCATCTTGTTATTGGCAGCAAGATTCAAAAGTTCGTTAGGTGGCGTGCCTTCTGTGATGTCATCCGTAGCGGAAGCCATGACGTCATCGTCGTCGTCGTTTCCTCCGTCGGCCGCAAGATCTCCGTGCTTCGGCGAGGTCTCGTCGTTACAAGGGCTGCTCAGATAGCGCACGGAAGCACTCTGCGACACTGCTCTCGGCCCATAGAACATCTCAAAAGTCTTCGTCACGCTTGACTTGCTGTTTTTCGGAATTCCTCCGTTCCGGTTGGCTGGGCTCGGTGATCGCTGAGTCTGAAGGACTGGGCTGGGATTGGCAATGACTAGCCGGCTACCGGCGGCGAGATAGAGGCCCTGGCCGGGCTGCAAGTAATCCGGATGATGGTTGCCTGCATGAGCGACTCCTGGGTGTCTGACGACTGGATGGCTAGCACCTGAATGAGCCGCCGTCTTCTGTCTGGCTCCTCCATCGAGTCTTCGCTCGGTTCCGATTCGATGCTCAGCTGCCTCTGCATTCGACAGGTTCTCCTGCTTCTTCCACTTGGTTCTGCGATTCTGGAACCAAATTTTTACCTGCAACAGGTTCGACAATTTGTAAATTTCATTCTAAAAATATATCCCTCCCATTTCAAACGGCAACCATGTGTGACGAGAGCTTCAATTTAATACGTCTGAGGTTCTATTTGTTCTCATGCCACCATCGCTTAAGGACCATCTTGTTATACAGCAGTTCACTGTTCTCAGGTCCAGAAAAGCAGTATGTTGGAGCGTCATAGTACTGATACTAAATGAATGCCATATCACTCGCATTATTAATATAGAAGTACATGTAAGACTAACTCCAGTTTCAAATAAATGAAAGGCGTTTTAGAACTCTTAATATGGTCTGGTTCTTACTGCGCCGAGTATGGAACTGACAAGCCGAAGATTCGCTCGGAACATACGGCTGTATTCAACTGACGTAGCCGGCTTGCTTAATTCTCAATCTAGCAAGGACTAGTCGGTGGGCGTTATCGTGTGCTGCGATCGCTTTATCGGTGGGCGCCAACATTTTCCGTGCTCAGTCAGCCGAACATGGTGTAAGCCGTGCATGGCGTTTCCCAGATTCCTCGTTCAGCCAGTGGACATATGGAGCGTCAATAAAGGCTCACTTACTTACTCTAATTATGTGATGTTTCAATGCGGATTTCTCTGTATAATGGATACTCGTCATTTGCATTGTCGTTTAGCCTCAGACGAGCGCTTCATTCACTTCGAACTCCAGCATCATTTATAAGAGAAGCAGCAGAAACAGAAGCAGCAGCAGAAGAAAAAGAAGTGTGTTTAAGATGTTCTTCTTATAAGGCGTCGTATGTAAATGTCCTGAAGAATATTAACATTCGCAAAGGCAATTATGAACATTTACAAATACACTTTATATGTTATGAATATGATCATCATTGTCGTCATCCCCCTCCGCTCCTACTTATCCTCCTCCTATACCTTCTCGTCCTATGTCGTCATCATTATCGTCGTCGTTATCGTCATCATCATAGCCAGTTGTCATTATCATTTTGAAATAGCAGTAACTATCCCTTAATTATTCTTTATTTTTACAGGCACCATCAAACATCATTATAAGTTGTTAATACGGTTAGACTTAGATTCCGTGACGGTTGTCAGGTGAATGAGTGATGTCACCTGAGTTTCAGTGACGTTCAGCAGAGCCGCCATCTTGGCTCTTTCGTTTAGCGACAGGTATTTCTTCTGTTCGAACTGTTTCTCCAGTTCGAAGATCTGTCTACCGGTGAATGTCGTTCGTGCCTTCTTCTTCTTGTCCACGTGATTTCCGCTGCTGCTGGCGTCCTCTGGCGAGCACGCTTTACCTGCGACGCCGGTGCTCTGGCCATCAGGCCCTCCCGTGCAGGTGGTAGTTCCAGAGCGATGATTGGGCGACGGCTTGAAACAGGTGAGCTCGTCATCTCCTAAGCAGTTGAAGACACACGTATCAGCGAATGCCTGCAGCGATCCGGAAACAATTAGCTAATTGTAAATGTAAATGTAAACGCTTTTATATAGCACTGTATGTCCTCGACCCTGCTCATATTCCAATGAATTTATCGGATGAGAGTCTTCACCACCGCTTCTTTTCGAATGGCCATTTAAGGTCTCCGTGAACAGAACGTGCTAGCCCGAGATTGAAATCTCAGAAATACAGCCACGATTGGTAAGCGAACCGACATCCTCACGCTCAGAGAAGCTTTGACGTACGCTTTGATCAATGCAGCTAACCAAGACATTTACCTAATCGAATAGTTGCACGAAGTGTAGCTATACCTGCTCATTGGTACAAGTGCAGGCGAATTAGTGCCATTCATATTCATAAGTCTTACATCTTGAAACATTTATATAGCGTCCCTTTATATTGCGGCTAATTTCCGACGCCATAAATAGGTATACGGAACTAGATTAATATTGTACTACTACGACCACATTCACGGCTACAAAACTATAACACAGTTGCATTATGCAAAACATGCTAATGTAGCACAACCACAAAATCTACTGAAACTGCTATGTATACGTGCCATCACTGTTATTGTCGTCGCTGTCATTATCGCTATCAGCATCATTATAAGGCCTAATCACCATTATCGTCATCATCATCATCGTCGTCATGGCCACCACTAGCAGCAAGAGCAGAATCGCTATCATAGTCATCACTATATTATCATCGATTTTCTCATTATTCCGTTATTTTATGTTGCGCTATGTACTGTAGTATTGTTAACTTTACTGTCTCCCTTTAAGAGCAGCACCAAAACACACGATGAAAACATAGTCAAGAGTCACCTGTGCATATGCATTATCAGAACATTTTTATAGCGCCTTCTGAAGACCTCTCACAAGCTCCGTCTGAGTTCGGAGAATAAGATGTGAAAGTAAGGTGAGGTTCCGATAAAGCAATAGGTTCTGCCATAACCTAAGATGCGAAAACTTCCATAGCGCCGATAATGCACAAGGCAGCAATTGATGGTAGTTGCTTCAATAAATACATAAGATTCGTGCTGAAATCGCGGGCGAATCCCGCACAGACAAAGAAACAGGGAAATGCTTTTAGCAAGAGTTCAGTCGAGATCTGAAGGTCAACATAGACTATACATAGCAAAGACGTACGCTTATACTACAGCACAAAAAGGACAAGAAATATCAGTGTAGGCCCTACACGTGTTTCTATAGCAACGGTATGCATGGCCTCGGCCATGGTCATTTTTAAATGAATTTATTGGGTGAAACGTCCTTGTTGTCAGGGATAGTGCAACCATCAGTGGCGGATTTACCTATAGACGTGGGAGGCGATTCGCCCCCACCCGCGCCCCTCTTGGTTATATGCCGGCGCCCCTCATACCAGACCCGTGCGTGGTGGACTGCCAGAATGTGGCGCCGCTCTGAAAATATAATACTGTTACACTTGACCCCCACGCAAGTAATCCTGGAGCCGCCACTGTCAGCGGCTTCGGCAGTCATAAGATGTCGTTAAACATTTGGCAGTAAGTATACTGTCATCGCGGCAGCGCGTAAAGTAAGTGGAGACTAAGTTGTGGTCGAAACCTTTGGGAAATACTGCATCATCAGATGTCTCTTTACTCAACCGTCTTCGTACTTTCGGACTTTTAGTGCCAATAATTTAAGGAACTATGACCACAAGTGTATGAATAGTAACAAAACGGTTACGGAGTTCATCTCGTGGTAATTATTTAATTCATTTGCTCCATGTTTTTCGCTTAAATCAGCTGGCATTTCATATATCAAGACCGTTGCGCCTAGCAGTATCTATCTATCCAATATATTTGAAGGACTAAATAACCTCCATTGTTTCATGTTGTCGCAATATTAATCGAGTTAACGATACGACCCATCCTAACTAGTTACTCATAATTATTCCGCTACAGTTTATACCAGTATACTGTATATCCTTCCCATAACTCATTCTTTTATTGCACTTATCCTTTTAATTGCTTTCACTTTCCAACTTTTAAGCATTTCTTCCACTGCATCTGCATACATCTTGCTGCCCGTTGTTCTGCTCAGTCTGTTAGTCTCTCTGTCTCTCTGTCTAGCTGTCTGTCTGTTTCGCTGTCTGACTGTCTGTCTGCCTGTTTATCTATATATATATAAAGGGTCATTCATGTAATTAATTACAGTGCCATTTGACCGCTGAATTGTCAGTTACAGATTCTATTACAAATATTGTAAAACATCAAATACAATATGGAATCGCCACTGATAGTGCAATGCCAATTATGCTGCCAATAATATTGAGCACTTATTAAGATACTAATTAAGAAGCATCAATTTGATTTGGGGGAAAGCAGCGGCAATTAGACCTCTGAACAAACTATTAACTTATTATAGTAACTCATCTATTCGAATGACTGCTGTGTCTCTTGTTTCAAATGCGATGCTATTTCGTGGTCTTAATAAGTAAACGCAGTTTATAGCTGAAACTCGTAGCTGAATTATACGGAGGCCATTCCATTGGGACTGACTGATATGCAAAGCCGCGTAATTTCTCCATCGAATAGCTGCTCATATGTCAACATTTGAATTATGAGTGAAATTGCACCGGATCGAGTATACATTAACAATTAATTTACAACATCTATACGCCGATCAAGTTGCAAATCAATGATACTTATATTAAGAGTGTGTTCTATCTTAGACACCAACTGCAAAACGTTTTGTTTTTGTCTTTTGACCTGCATCGTGACTCCTGATTTGGTCTCGATTTTTATCCTAACAATTAAGGCAAAATTGTTAGAACAAAAGCTGGTTAGTTGTCTCCAGTCGATGGGTTGGATCATAGATTCCACAGAAGATCTCGAGTTTTCCAGATAGCATATCTCTGTCTCCTCTCTCAACTGCTTTACTCAGAAGCGACGATCGATCAATGCTTTCTGCAGCATAGTATCTAATCTACTTTAATCTAATCAAATGACTTCTATAGCGCCGTAATCGTAATGCACAAGGCATCAGTCGATGATAGCTTCAATTGAAACCGTAATCAAAACTCGCAGTCCGTTGGAGAAGCCTGGTCAAAATCCGAAAACCTCAGAGAAACGATGTCAGGCTACGGTGGGTAGGCATGTTGAAAGTTTAGATTTTCTTATAGTATTACAATAGAGAGAGGTTGCTATTACATTAGGTGGAAAGTAACAATGATCGTTATACCTTTTTAGCTGCTCTTGAAGTGTGTTCTTGCATCACAGTAATACACTACAGAGAATTGGTTACATTACATCAGATGGTAAGTCACGAAGATCCTACCTTCTGAGCTGGTTTCACCGTCCGCTAAGGAACTCCTCGAGTTCTGCGTGCCTCTTCCATCGTCGATGCTGTAAGGGGTGACGCTACCTACTCCCCCTCGGCTGTCCGTATTGCTGTCCGGAGGCGTCAAGAAACCCCCTGCAGCGTAACCCGAATCGCGGTCGTTGCCCCTCGCGTCCTTTCCCTCTCTTTCGTCGGATTCCGACTCCCGCAGTCCGAGGATATCTGCGATGGAGTGGGGGGTCGGACGGTTGCGCAAGCGGTTGTAGATGTGCATGTGCCAAGTATTGGCCGCCAGGGCGCCGAAGACGAACTGAGCATTGGCAGGCAACATGACCAGCGTTACCTCTATTTAGACCTTCGTCTCAACTACGGAAATCTGAATCAATCAAATCGCTGAGTTTTCTAGTTCTCAGTTTTTGTCAGAAAATTCAGCCAGGCAGTTATACTTTTTATTCTCCTTTTATCAGATAATAACCAGGACCGTTACCTGTTTTTGTCAAAGGCAACCAGCGATCTCAGCCCTTTACAGCTTTCGCTAAAATCAGCCAACGCAGTCGTGTTCTTGTCTTGTGTTCTTGTCTTGTGTTCAAAGATTTCCCGAATTATCAGTTGATACTCTCGTACAAAACAACTCTTCGTATTCCATTTTATCCTAAAAGCACGAGAATCCTTGTAGACCTCTAGTAAGTTTAAGTTTGTTGCAAGAGAAGTTCTCGAGTCCTTCTGTCTCCTTGGAAGATGAACCGTATAGGTACACCAGCTGAAGTGTCACTGTTTCCAGTCTATCGTTTTAGGACACGCGGCTTAAAGCAGCGTACACATCTGAGTCTGAACTGACGAGGAAATCAGAGAGACCGCTAGATGGCAACGGAGCACCTGTATCCGGCGGATGATGAGCTCTTTCTATTGAGCGGATTGTCTACGAATGCCATCAGCATCATCCTACTACGAGAGCGCATAACAACCACTCGCGGCCCTCCGGCGAGTCTCGCGCCCGCTAGAAGCCGATTGGCTGGGCCAGGCAATTAGCGGCGCTCGGCGCTGGCCATTGCGAACCGTGAGCCTAACGGACTCCTCATGACTCAACGGCGCTTGCTCGATAATGGACCTCGAGCGATGGATGGAAAACTATTAGCAGGCGAGTCTACGCTCCAACGTGCTAGGCAGGGAGATGACAACGGCGACAACGCAGCCTAAAATAACGACATCGTCATTGTCGTTGACGAAGAGGATGATGTTGGTGGATGTGGTGATGATGATGGCAACACCGATTTTGATTATATTTCAGATGATGAAAACGATGATGCTGGTGATGAAGTTGAAGAAAACAACGAAAATGATGGTGATGGAGGTGATGATGATTTTAAACAGAAAAAGAAGGCATAGGAAAAGAGTTAGAATTATTAAAGAAAAAGACAAACAATAATAATATTAATAATAATAATAATAATAAGATGATGATGATGATGAAGACGATGTTGGTGATGATGATGATGATGATGCTGTTGATGCTGATGATGCTGATGATGATGCTGATGATCTTGTGAGAAGCTGTAGAAATTTAATCAAATTTCAGCCATTTACATGCAATTAAACACGAACGGTTCTGTAATTTAGCGTCTCATCTAAATTGCTTTCTGAGTTTCATTTTATCTGCCGCCTTTTTGTCTCATTTTCTCCTTTGCCTGCGAACATCACTTTCCTTCAACCCCGAATGGGTTTCACGCGCTTCACTCCCCCTCAGAGTTCATGATCCCTCGGCCATCCGAAACCGTCCAAAGGATGCTCTCTCGTCTTCCGCAACCCTCGTGTGAAATGAGTTACCTCATCTGATCATCTCTACTCCTGTCTCCGCCCTCCTAACCCCTCTCTTACTCGGCTTCGGTTGCACCAGCATCATCATCATCATTATCGGCAGCAGCAGCAGCAGCAGCTGCTGTCTTTCGCTTGACAAATCATCCGCGTCGACTAATGAAGCCCAATTACTCCGTTATCTGACCCAGGGTGCGCTACACTTAATTGCTTTTTCGCGCTCAACCACCGCTCAAAGAATCAAGCACATGCAATACTCATCAAACATACACACACACACACATATATATATATATAATATATATGTATAGTTAACGTTTACTATATGTATATAAACTTCATATTAAGTGAAGGTGTAGATAACATTGACAAGCGTTATATATTAGAAAGTAGAAGTAAATGAAATGTGAAGAGTGTGAGCACCTGTCAGGGTTTCGTCAGTCGTCTGTCCCAAGGTATACGTTGTCGTCGTCGCCGGATTCTGTTTATAATAATTATTGCTGAGGTCTTGATGTGGGTCTGGCAAGTGGGAGTTCTCCCACATCTGCAATCGGGGGCTGTGCTCAGGTGGAGGGCATCGATGAAAAGGTCGAGTGATAGAGCGCCTCGGCCGGTCTTTCGCAGAAGCTCTGGAGTTCGAGTCCCGATGCGTCGTTTCAAAAATTGCACAGTTGTTAATCTATGCGACGACGGAAGGGGATTGTTCAGTTGTTGGGATTATGTTTAGTTGTTGGGATTATGTTTCCGTGTTTATGCTTCGAAAATTCCAAGGTATACATATATACATGCAGCGACATGATATAAATGCAGCGACATGATATACATGCAGCGACATGACATACATGCAGCGACATGATATACATGCAGCGACATGACAGAATAACTGCAGAATGGCGTATACATCAGCTGTAGTTCTAGTTCTGACTGTGTCTCTGATCGTCTCAGAATTATTGTTGCAACACTAGAAGATTGTCTGTTCCCTGTTCTTGTTAGCACACTAAACGTGATCCTGCTATTAAGTGTTGGTGATAGGCCTTAACGTTTGCACATGTGACAAATGATTTAACTCCCCTGATGCAGGTTAAAGGGAATTGCGGTTGGATAGAAGCCATCGCATTCGATGGCGTGTCTGGCCGGGGTCCCGGGGTCCGGACACCCAAGACCAAGACCATCTATCTTGGGATTCATGTAAAGCCGATGAGATTTGTAGGGGGGTTATATATCCCCTGCCACCGATCAATGATTCGACTTTGCTCTGTAGATGAATAGAGAGCATCGTGCAATAAAGAGTATTTTCCGGGCCGACTTCATATAATCGACTCCTGGCCTGTTTTATTTGGCGAAATGCGTTTGCTTCCGGGGCTAAGCCACGAACTCCTGTGGGGAGCTTACGACGTCCCCAGCCCCTAGTCGTTAGGGATTTCGCGTCTTCGGCGCTCGCTGTCTCAGATCTCCTTAATGTCTTCCAGGTACTGGATTCGGTGGCTAAAAATGCTGCACAAACATGTAGACCAAACGAACTGAACTTTTACTAAATGCTTCAGTTTGCACTGGCTTCCTGATTTCCGCCTCGAACCCCGCTGGGGAGCTTGCGCGATCCTTAGCCCCAATTCGTGAGTGGTTTATTTCAATGGCGCCCGTTGTCTCAGACCCTCAATTTTCATCCAAGTACTGCATCCTGTGGCTTAAAAAAGTGCCCAGATAGGCTCAATTTCATGTTAAGTGCTTTGAAACGCGTTACCTCCGGGGTTATGGTTGGGACCCCATTGGGTAAGCTTAAGACGCTCCCCAAAACCCCTAGTTGTTTGCGGCTTCAGGCCTTGGGCTAGAGCTGACCCAAACCTCTCAATTTTTCATCCAAGTACAGGAATCCTGGCTTTAAAAAGTCGTCTACGTCACTGATCGCATTTAATAAAAAAAACGTGTGTTCACATAAGACGTCTAAGCAAACGAGATGGAATACAGACAGGTACGTCAGTCTCTCTATAGGAATGCAAGGCGAACAAGACGGTTCGTGTTTGTAGGGGTGGGTGTATGTGTGCATGTGTGTTGCTGAATCTGTGTCAAACGTCAATAAATGTACAATTGCTTCAGGATTCAATACGAAGTTCACTTAGAGAAGATGAAAACACAAACGCCTTCTGCCAGATCTTCTTTCAAATGGCCGCGATATTAATTACAATAATTGTTGTTGATTTCTTTTCTGAAAGCCTGATGCACAACGCTTGAGGCGCCGCTAACGATTAGGGTCAATATAAAAATAGCGAACAAGAAATTTCAGTTTTTGCATTTGATACTCTCTGAGTGTGTCTGTGTGTCTGTGTAGCTGTGTGTGTCTGTGTATGTGTGTCTGTCTCTTTCTCGCTCTCTTTCTCTGTCTCTGTGTGTTTCTGTGTCCGTCCGTCCTTCCCTCCTCTCTCTCTCTCTTTCTCTGTCTGTGTCTCTCTCTCCCTCTCTCTCTCTCTCTCTCTCTCTCTCTCTCTCTCACACACACACACACACACTTGGCCATCCATAAGCCGCGTCGACTAACAGGTATAGCGCCGATCTGGAGCAACCTTAGACGTGACATCGGAAGTCATTAGCTGGGCTATTATATAGCGCCAAACGACATTTAAACCACACTGATCAATGACGAGCGGACCAGTAATTAAACGCCCATAAGTAACGCTATTAGGAGCCGACGATTGAAAGGTAACTGATAATCGCATCGAGTCTGGTAACATTTATTTGCGCACCTGTCACTTATGCCATTTTAGTCATAAATAAGCCTATTTAGATCAGGTTTAGCCTTAGCTTTATAGGTCTTCTATACTGTGCGGTTTAGGCGTAACCCAACTGAAAGGTCACTAACCGACGGGGTGTTAAATATTTAACATTTACCCCGATATACCACCCTTCCACGGCCACTCGGCGCTAGTAATTTGTTATCCGACACGCCCATCTCATTCCGTAGCCTCTGGTCAGGGTTAAACCGCGAAGGCTTCCCCATCAACAGCAGGACAGCGGGAGACCAGAGCAACTGCACCCTTGCATCATATAGCAACTGGACGTGACACCGAGTTCCCGTCAACTTTAAGTTTTCAAGGGCAGATCCATTTGTTTGTGTTTGCCCACGCCTACGATTCCTCGCTCACCCGATAGACGTATGGCATGTTAACAAATGCATTACTTACTTACTTACTTACTTAAGAGTCTTTTAAAGAGACTTTTGAGATCCCATCTATTATCTACTAAGAGATAAAATTTTATGTTTACTGTCTAACTCTTGTATCAGCATTTGATTTTGTACATCATCCATTTATCATTTATTGTTGAATTCTTGTGATCGCCAACATTTGACATTGTTAGGCACCTTTGAAGTAAATTGTCGTGATTACAATTACAATTACTTACTTATCTGTTGGCTTGTTAAGATGCATAAATAATAGCCAATTGTCTTTAATAATAATAATAACAATATTATTATTATTATTATTATTATTGTTATAAGACGATTTATATAACAAAGTATGACGGCCGAGGTCGAAAAACGGGCGCTATACATGAGTTCTAAATTTTACCCCTACACCTATAATACCCTGTCTTACCTGTATTCCTTATTGCACATTGGAACTGATTTCGGCTTATAATCGTGTGATTTGCAGTCTTCTTCATGCGAACAGTTTCTTCTGCTAAACATTTCTTGTGATTATACTTCTGCTACCGTTTGATTTTCTATACATTTGTTATGTTCTTTGTTTTGTTCTATAACTAATTTTTCATCTGCTTTGCACATAGATAATTTCTCATCGTAGGCAACCAAACTCTTTTCAAGCAAACTAAGATTTCGGCTATTAAGTATTTCAATTAGTCTGGCAATAAATTTTACATGATGTGTTTCTGTTCCACTACAGCCAAATATGGAAGTCCACGCTGAGCCCTATCCTATCAGGGCCGACTTTTGGACTCCGAGAGGGTCGTAACCCGATGCGCATCGGCTGTAACTCGGTCGAGCACTGACGGGGATCGGTGTTGCTTGCCCGTCTGCCAGAAGGGGCCGCGCTTAATTGCACCGCATTCATGCGGCGCGAGCCTGGCATCGCCGACCCATCAGCCGACCGACACTCGTATCAAATTCGTGTCATTTGGGAGGATTGGAATGGGTGCCGCGGCTGGCAGGCAGGTCATCTGGGTTTGGGATCTTTGCCCTGAAGATTGATAGGGGTAGCTTTTATCTTAGATAGCCTTCGTCGTCGTCGTCGTCGTTGTCATCACCATCATCTTCTTCATCATCGTCATCATTTCCACCATCGTCGTCGTCGTCATCATTATTCATCATCAACCACAGGAACAACATCGTCGTTGTCATCATCATTAATATCAATGAAAACAACAACAATCATCATCGTCATCAACACAACCACCAGCACTATCACCATCATTAACATCAGCAGCTGCAGCTTGCTCGCTTTCTTGCTTTGCCTATGCACATTTTCGAGACAATAACGCTTCCTATTGAAATGAACTGTAAATGGTTAATTACTAGGTAAGGGTGAGATCCAGACGGTGTAATGTATATCGCCATCAGAAGCAAGCTGTTTCTAAGGTACTTTACAATGTCAGTCGTCAGCGCAAGAACTAAGAGTTAGGGCATAGATAAAATTTCAATTGTTTCTGAAAGCGTTTACAGTTCGGGCATCGCGAATAGATGTCGAAAGGCTGTTCCACGCGCGCAGGCCAACCGCCCCAAAGGCCCGATCACCGACCCATGTTAGGCTTAGCTGCTGGTACTAAGGCATCGGCAGACCTTGATGATTGCAGTCACAGTCGATTAGGATCATCAAATATGGTCTGCGAGATAGTATGGTGAGCAGTTATGCAGACACTTATAAACAAAAACACAAAGTCTGAACATGACGCGCTCGCCGATCCTGATTCACTTAAATTGGTTTTGTAGCCCAGATGTGATATGGTCGAAATTTTTTATTTGAACGGCCAGACGAGAACGGCGTTGATGACCTCCTGAAGGCAAATGCCACTGCGCTGTAGCAAACCAGCAAATGCGACATCGCAGTAAACGATTCGCTTCAGGATCAAATTTTGTACGAGTTGGCGGATGTCTTGGAGACCTTGGATGTCAGTGCACACGCCTTCCAACTAGGAAGAGAAAATTCGACCACTGCATTGGCTTTCCATCAGCTACTGAATCATCCACAAGACAGGGTTGTTCACCTACAATGACCATTAACACTTCAATCAAGGCTACCTTAGACCAGGGGTGTCCAACCTTTTGAGTGAAGGGCCACATTACCCTTTTTCTAAGACTTCGGGGGCCGAAAACAAAACTTCATCAGTAATCAAAGCAACACAGCGCATACTAATGAACAATGATTTAATTTTTGTACCTTCAGATCAGATTTTTGCTGATTTTTTGTACTAATGGGAAACCTGACATTGCTTTTGCTTTCACAAGTACTCTATAATATTAGCAGTTCACAATTTTAGACATAAAAGATCCACATTTTTAAAGGCTTGGTGGGCCGGATGTACCCATTCAGTGGCCGGATCATGGTCCGTGGGTCATATGTTGGACAACCCTGCCTTAGACGAATACGCACGCCCTTGTCTTTGATCAATTTCCGACGATACTTGCGCTTGGCGGTCCCTCTAAACTCCAGCAACAGGACCAGACTTCAAAGTTTTCCAGCTGCCGGACCATGTATCTGAAACAAGCTAATGTTTTCGACCACCGGCTGTCTGTAGACCAAGACTTAAACTGCAACATCTGTCAAGACTTAGTGAAAAATACGTCTAGAAAATTAATAGCAATAACTTCAAATTATTACTATTACATATGATTCTAAAGATAACGATAACTGAAGCACCATTGCCAAAACTGTAAGCTTTATTGAATTGGAACACTACTATATTGCCTCTTTAAGAATTTATTCTTTGAAGTTATATCACTCATATCTTAATTCTCACAAACACATTTACGGCGATGTCGGCTCGGTATTTCTGTAGCAACAGACACAGTGGGTAGCTGATTGCAGACGCACCAGAGCTTCGTATCCCGCGGAGCCTCGCGCGAAGCCGACGATTTGTTGTCAGTTCAGGCAAGGAAAGGTTGCTTGGATTGTTACACGTTAAGCATTTCGCCGAGGAGTTAATACAGTCGAAAGGTACATACAATAAATAGATTTATAAATCAATATGATACCTTAATCATTTCGGTGTTTCTAGAAGACTATGAAGAAATAAAGACTAACCAGTGATACATACAGTCATACAAATTCTTAGACCCTCTGCAGTAAACAAAAAATAGAGGATACAGAAAGTGAGACGGAGATAGAAACACAGAGAGAGACAGACATCGTGGTAAAAAAGACAGAGAAAGATAGGAAGGAAGGAAGGAAGGAAGGAAGGAAGGAAGGAAGGAAGGAAGGAAGGAAGGAAGGAAGGAACGAACGAAGGAACGAACGAACGAACGAACGAACGAACGAACGAACGAACGAACGAACGAACGAACGAAGGAGCGAAGGAAGAAAGGAACGAAGGAAGAAAGGAACGAAGGAAGGAAGGAAGGATAGAAGACAGACAATACAAAGAAAGATTGGGAGATAGAATTGTCAGACATTAGACCACACTAGCGGTGCTTTATCGCCAGACAGTTAGCATTAAGAGCTAAACTACTTCGCACAAGGACACACAGCGCCATCTAGTGGGCTTTCTTTTAAATTTCTCCGCTTCTTTTCTAGTAATTGCGTCTTAATCACCGGATGTTGGAGACATCTACGATCGAGTGCCTTGACTGATGCATGTCTCTGCTGTTCTCCCGTGGGCTCCGTCAGTCTTTCACCCCTCTGGTCTTCAGATTGGGCGATCGCAGTGTTTCAGTCACCCTGCGGGGTAGAAAAGGACTCTTCACCCTACTCCTACCGAGAAGCTAAGCCTGTCGCTCAAACAGTGCACGACAACCCCATCTCCCGTTCTACCCCTTTCATTTGCTGGACCCTCCCTGGCGCCAATGCCGCCGACATAAAATCCGTACCATCCTTTGAAGATCGTTAAGCTGTTCTGCGCTGCGATTGCGCAGGGATGTCGTGCGCCCTCCACGCTAGACTGGTCGCCGAGTAATAGCCACCGATGCCACCGACTCAGTCGTCGCTCAGTCACGCACTTCAGCATAACGTGGCCAACAGACAGACAGCGCAATCGTCTAACAGAGCCACTCTGACCTACAGCCCGACTCATGTTTCTGCTTACTGAACACATTATTTGGCTGTAGACAGACAGAATTGGCTGAGGTATGCCTTAAATGGTTGTTTCTGTCTTTAACATCGGTGACTGTGGCAGGCAGACACTGCTGTTAGGAGTCTAGTCAGTCAGTCAGTCAGTCAGTCGGTGGCTCGCCCTAGATCAAACATGGCGACATTGTTCCACGTCGCCGTTCTAATCATTTTTGGCTTTCTGACGCGGCGCCTGTGCACGGATGTCGACGAGGGGGCAGCGGGGCTACGGCTCCCCGTGGCAGATAATCCCAGCGGCCAGATACGTCTCAGTCACCCGAACACGGACGCCATGTTTGATCTCGGCGTTGCCATGGCTGCGTTCGGTTCAGCACGCACAAATGGGCTATTTATCGCGAGCCGCTCGGCGGGATTTAACCATCCATTACAACATCCTTATTTAACAGCGCCGGACGCCGGGCGATTACATTTAATTAGCGCCTCCCCTCCCGGTCGGTCGACGGTCGGCCTAATGATCTCGCATTGAAGCCATTAAGGGACTACTTAAGCATTCGGTGGATATCTCGCCCGTACACTCGCCACACTTCACAATTTTGCCGGCGAATTGCCTCCGTCTGAATTCTGCTCTCGTATCAGGCGAATGCAGCCCGTCGAGGGCGGGTGGGCGGACGACGGACGCACCAGCGCCGTTCCTTCAACGGTCGGCACTCCCTTGCGCTTATTTCTTTCGGTCCGATCGGCGTTTTTCCGAGTCATGGAGACTGACGGCCGGCCAGCCAGCCGGGAAGCGTGATTTAATAGAAAGCCCCTATTATCGCCCACCGGTTTACATCGTCCATTCGATCCGTTCCTATCAGACGCGCCCGCCAACGACGTCCATTTAGCGTGATTCCTGTATTATCGCCCGGCAGAACATTTAATGCAACTGCCTCATTGTCACCCGCTGGTGGCTGTTAGCCGGCGCAATTATCCACGACTACCTGCAGCGGTCCAAGATGGCGCCGAGCGGGATTCTGCCGACGCCATCTGGTGATCGGTGAGGTGGTAAAGGAAAAGAAGTGAGCAGTCTGCAGATGAGGAAAGTAACGACGACCTTCCGGTTACGTGACCTTGCGCTCTGGATAAGACACGTGGTCCGAGTTAAGTCTGGCTGAGTGCGTTGAACGTCTGTGGCTCGTGTCATTAGTTGAGGCTTGACATGCATGGCGCCTTTCAATAAATGGAGTCGTGTGCATATGAAACGACCCGGCATGAAAAGTTCCCTACAGCGACGCTATAAAATTCACCAGTTACATTCCATCGCCTTAGATCGATAAAACACTGCGACTTAGAAAACGAAGTCTATAATTAAAATCGCCAAAGTTTGCTTAAATTAAGAATAAAGGTAATAAAATGGAGATTATAAAATGGAGCTTAAGAACGAAGATAATAAAATGGAGCTCATTAAATGCTTCGGAATGACTAGAATTTGTGTAACTATTAATAGCTTTAGATGATTGATGATGATGATGATGATGATGATGATGATGACGACAACGAGAATAATGATATTGATAATGTGTTCGAGGAGCTACTTTTAGATGGTTTTTGTGTTTTAAAGCCTGAAAGAGAGCAATAGTTTCAGTTCATCCGAGCAACTGACTATTTGATGTGGAGTTCATGGGTTCGTTGCAAGTGTTAACAGATAGCCTACAAATGACACAACTAACACAACCAACTTATTTAATTCTCTTTATTGACAATATCATTATATTTCTGTCACATAAGCTCATCCATGACTTTGAAACAGTCTCAAAATGGCTAAAAGCAAACAAAATTATCGCCGAATCTAACCAAGACACATTTCCGATCTCACCATAAAGGCATCCGTGATATCAGGCTTCAGATTAGCATTTATGATATTGTTATTTCAGACAGAGCTTCAAGCAAGTTCTTTATCGACCAGCGCGGAGTACATGTAGTTAGAGTCAATCTCTCCACTTTTCCGTGTATTTTAACACTGTCTTGTATTATTAAACTACAGATAAGTTTAATCATGCGTCGGTTCATAAATAATTTACCTCTGCCAGGTATCTCTGCAGCTCGGGCGAAGATTCCAAGCATCCTCTTAAATCAGGTTTTCCGAAAGCCTGGTGACAAGAATTAGGGGGAGGCCTAGGGGAAACGACCCCCAATCCGACAGGGAATAATACGCCAGATTTCGACGATTCTTTTCACTATGCATCAGCATTTCATGATTTATGGCTATGCTTGTGTTGATAATACTAACCTAACATCAATAAATGACATTGCCGTTTAGTGACGCAGAGACCCTCGTAATTTCAGAATTTTCAGAATGCTTCAATCAGTGCTCAACTGCGACGTCCGACTACAGGCCAATCTTCTGAAGTTCTCTTATATATCGGATTTTGTGAGGGAAGTAATTCACTGGCTCTCTGTTGAGGAGTGAATACAGGTTGGTGGGATTGCATCATAGCGCTGCCTGAGTCTCGAATCAACAGGGTCGACGATCGTAGCGCTCTACTGTTCGTGGAGATATGCAAGTGCCGCGCTGCAGCCGATCAACTTGAGTTCATCTTGCCTTCGAATGTCGTGAATCTTCCTACTTGGACAGTCTTCGGCTGCGCATGCGTGCGGTTGCAGCTGACTCTGTTGAACAAACATTTCTAGTTGTCTTAAACCGCACTTGTTTTAGTTGTTAGATAGCCTTATGTGCAGCGCCTTTGTGAGGTATACTTGAAGGCGCTATATTAAGCGTCTTGATACATACATACATATATACATACAAACATACATACCTGTACATACATACATATAGGCATGCATACATACGTACTTGCATACGTACAATTATACCTTTTGTATTGATAGTATTATTGGCTTCTTGGTGTAAGTGTTAGTATTGGTTTCGGTATTGGCATTGGTATTGATATTAGCGTTGAGTTATAGGAACCGTATTATTACTTATTTTATATTAGCATTTTACAGATATAATTTTAATAGGTTATTCATGTAAAAGCGGTACCTTTAACAAACCTATTTATAAGCAGATGGTATGTTATCTCTAATGAACTGGATAGTTCAAGGTTGTTTCCTTCTCTGTCAAGAATTTCCTAAGAGATGGCATACTTTCTGTCGGACCGTTTGACCGGCGTTTCCCAGAGGATCAGTGGTCATTTCTGAGTCCGAGATGCCCCCTTCCTCTCCCTCCCTCCATTCGTAGCAAATTTTCTGGTCGATCGTTCCTCGCAGTTTCGTTGAACGGATGCTATTAGCCAAGCGACAGGTGTTCCGCTCTGCATCAGCAGCTCATCTGCATAAAGTCATTACCCCGCTCGGGCGAAGATTCCAAGCATCCTCCTAAATCGGGTTTTCCAAACGCCGGGTGACTCGAATTAGGGGAGGCCTCTGGGAGACGACCCCCGATCCGACATGGGGATAATACGAGAGCATAGGCAGATGAGACTGTCCTCCCAAGGGGTCAAGGGTCAAGCATTTCCGCAAGTGGCTTAAATTTCGCGAATCTGTGAGAAAAATATCAAGTGCGTTCATAAAGTTGATGTATATGAACAAAACGTCAATACGCTGTGTTTCGACCGCTTATTTACGTCGATTTTCTGATACAGTAGAAGCTGCTGCTAGCTGTGCGACCCACAGCTTCTACCTCATCTTTAGTCATTCAAGAAGACTGCAGTTGCTGGTGATGTCAAAGACTGCTTGATCTCTGCTACCAAGCTATTTTTGTCTTAGGTCACAGTGATTTAGGATTGCATTGTAGTTTCGTCGTTGAGTGACTCGGCAGGAGCGCCATCGAAAGACACATGTCCATAGGTGATGAGCATTTTTGAAAGCACCATCGCTGGATCACAGATGAAATTCGTGCACTGAGACATCAGTTATAACAAACGAAAACTGTTACAGTATTACATGGTGGTCTATCGGTAACGAGTTTGCCAATTATCGTGCGGTTGCGGGTTCGACTCCATGTAACAACCCTGGGCAGGTTGTTTGCGCACGCCGTGCCTCTGTCACTATAGGCACTATAGAATTTTGTACCGGCGTAAGCTGGGAAGTTAACGGCAAATCCTGCGATGCACTGGCCGCGTGTCCAGGACCTCGGGATTCATCCATTTCCGGCTCAAGGGCCAAGAACAGGAGATGAACGCCTCCCCTACGTCTCACTTGTGATATATTGGATACTTTGCCTTGCTACTTACTTATTTACTTCTACAAACACAGTGTCCTCGATGATATTAGTGATGATTGTTGATGATGGTGGTAGTCGTGGTGGTAGTCTCAATTGATGATTATGACGTGACGACGATTACGATCCGGATGATGATGATCATTATTATTACTGATACTTATTTCGTGTAAATCAGTGCGTGTGCAATGAAATGCATGTCCTGTTAATAAATAATGGGCCTATGTTCTGTGTATGGATAAATGGAGAGACAGATAGATGAAAGGATGATGGACAGAGAGCCGAATGAGTTGATCGATATACGAAGTCAATCTCTCACTCGACGCCGTTCCAATAATGCGCCGAATAACAGCGCTATATGAACGTAATAATTTTGAAAATCATTACGCTCCATAATTTTCAGACGGCAAACAAAACGAACTCGGAAAGTGAGGGTCCTGGGTTCACAGCCGAGGATCGGGAGCCAAATTGCATCGTAAAATCCGAATGAGCAAACCGGAAGACCAACTAATGCTGGCTCTGATTGGCCGCGTCGACCAATTATTTCGCTTGGTACGCGACGCCATCCGGATCGACGACAGATTTTAAAAATACGGCCGCAAATAAACTACTCCGTGCGCCATCAACGAAATCTAATCGTTTTGCCAATGCCGTGCGTATAATAACGCTATATTCCCGTAATAATTATCTCGAACGATATAAAAGGTTTTCTAGGGGTAGACGGCCATGTTGGCCGCGATACGCCTAATGTCGGACTCAATTAAAACGAATCAATCGGGCGATCTAATTTATACGATGGATTAATTACGGGCGCTAATTAGAGGCGGCGAACGGGAGTTTGATGTGGGAATTAGGCCGAGCCAGCTGTCCGTTGTCCAGGCTATACGAGTCGACATCAAATGAAAGAGAGCAACGCATCCAGGACCGTTAAATAGACGATAATGTATTAGCGACGAACGACGGAATCGCGCGACAAGCGGCCGACCGAAAACTGCCCAGACATTAGGCTCACAAATATAATATCTCCTGCATTTATATACATATATGTGTGTGTGTTATATGTAGGCATAAAATTAGATAGGAAGAAGAGAAGAGGAAGAGAAACAGAAGCAGAGCATTGATGGGCATTTCGCTCGACAGAGGCGCCACTAATAGCTACAGAACGCAAACCGCTTACTTCAAAGTTACTTGTTCGGGTGAATCAAGATCGTGATGCAGATGCGGTCCTTCAAGGCAACTGTAAGCCTACTCAGTCTCCCCTATCCTTCAATTACAGGGGCAGAGAGTATCAGTAAATTCCAATTTTCTTTTGAAACGCAAGGAGCGTGAACACGAGAACCCTGACTGGGAGACAAGTTTCTACACCCAAACAAACGACGACATTTTAGGTTTACCTCAGCTTCTTGAACAGAGGGAAATATTTTGCGACTGTTCTAGGCAGCTGCCTGACCACGTGACTCCGGAAGTGTCGTCATTCTTCAGTGCACTTAATCTGGATGATGCAATAGCAGTCGATTCATGATGATGAAAGGAGGTCGTGCTTAAATGAAGCCGTTCTACTTGTCAGAAAATACAAAATTCGAAAATTCTCTTCCCCACCACTAATAGGTGTTGTATACAGACGAGGCGATAGTCGAATCCATTAAATATACGGACTGTCTCGTGCGTTTAGCTCAATATACATTTCTCTGGTTACATTAAGTCACACCTGTTAGATCTGTGGAAAGCCATGTAAGCAGCGCTTCTGCGAGGTTCTAAACGGTACTAAATTAATGTTCTTGTTACATTACACTACAAGAAATTACAGAAAGGATATTCTGCCGACTGAGCTAACAGGGCAAATCCAAACCCGGGACGGACCACTTTTCTAACAAACTAAGCATTTTCGATCGTTTAGAACCTTCGTGAGAACACGGACACATTGGAAAACGCTAGACATCTGGCGACTAACTGATATGTTAGTCTGACTGCCTGGATGAGTTCATCAGGGTCGAAGCAATCATCAAATTAGTTCAATCATGACATGACATCCTCCGACTGAACTCCGATTTCTAAAACGTTGTCTGCTATTATAGTTCGTTTTTATTGCGCTGCTATTTGATTGGTCCTGCGCTATAAGCAAGAGATTTCGTCAATGTAAAATAGTTTACTGATAATCTTGCAATATAGGATTCGTTGTTGTTAATACACAGGATGTATGTAGATCTGTTGGGAATAATTTGATGCCAGACACTGTTGAGTTGTAAGGGTTAATTAAGGTAAGGTCGACATCTCGATGCTAGAAGATTAACGCCATCTTGCGAGTGCAGCTGCAGCATTATCTTCCTATAAATTTGAGTATACAATACAATACAACTTATATTTATAACGCGGCGTAATAAAACAATGTCTTACTCAAAGGACGCGTTACAACATAATAATTAGTTATAGTACTGAGAGAATAAATGAGTAAACCTCAAGACACGAGGGGCCGTCTACATACTTTATTTATATCTATGCAGCTTCAGCCTAATAGTCCATAACAATTTTATATAAATTATTTTTCATGAGAGCGTAATACAACTTAATCCAATATAATTTTATTTTGCTCATGTTATCTGTCGTTTTATTCTTCTGACAGGGCAAATGTTTTTGCAATAACCATGAAAAACTAGGTAAGAAATGCCTCTACTTCAACCCTTTTGGGTGGGTGGATGAAAGATCCAAGAAAACGAACACTGATAGACGAATGAAAAGCTGATAGTGACAAACTGAACCGCAACATAAATTCTTCGGAACGAGAAAGCAACAAATAAGACCAGATGCCCGAAGGAAAATGTTGCATATTTTATATAATAATATTCTAATAACTGTGTACGACAGAACTGATCCGTGTATCATGAAATTCCTCTTATATGTGACAGGTTATTACATCTGAGTACATTCTTGTGTCTGCTTATATGAGTTATTTCGAAAAAAATTGGTCATGGTTCATCTATTCCTAACCTTTGTCATCTTATTATACGAAGTCACTATAGAACGCATGCGCTGGTTGCTTCTTCTGTCTGACCCCATATTCGTCCTGTCAGTTGTTTAAGCGCTTCTGTAGCGCCACTGTATTAATGTCCAAAGCAGTATTCAATGACCGTTATCAAATAAATTCGATATTCATTCCAAAATTCTGAGATAATCCAGTCATAAATAATAAATGAAACACCTTAAGCGGCTGGCTTTCTAGATTCGTCAACCTACAGAACTGAGGTTTTATTAATATTCGTGGCCAATAATCAGTCGAATACTTCTCGAATCTGTTTTCGGAAAATCAGCTATATACTTCGTTCTTATTACTTTTGCCCCTCTACCCAGCGTTTACTATCGTTTCAATCCAAAAGTCACGGGACACACGCACACATAATTCTGAATATTGTGCTACATCTATATAAAATGGGTTAACAGTTCAAACCTATGGTTCCATTAGGATCGTCCTATGAGACTGCTCCTCACAGTGGTTCCACATAGTAAGACGCATCACGAACTAATGAGGTGTCTGGGATTCCTAAACATCTCATTAGTTTGTGATGCGTCTTACGTTGTGGTCAAATTTTATTTATCCTCTTTTTGTGCCGCTCTTCCTCCTCAGCTTCCTCCTCCTCCTCCTCCATCTCTTTATGTGTTTACAATTGCTATTTTTGGCACAGAGAACGGGACAAACTTCGTTGTCGATATGCCCGAAACAAAGGCAGTTAGCCGTCTGAAGGCGAAATTGTTTGAAACCGACAATTAATCCTACATCCGTTTTCGAATGAAGTCGTTTTCAAACTTGTCGGTTAATTACCAGAATGACTAGATTTATGCTTTAGAATAGTTATGTAGTAGGCCTACGTGTTATGGACTTTACGTTGAATTCATTTTTGATACACCATGTAGAAAGTAACCACGTCTTAAGGATAATTATACTGGTATAGAAATAAGCTGTTTCTGCATGAGAAACGAAATAATAGGCCTTTCTGTGTATCTGCCAACGAAAGACATCTTTTGTATTAGGCGTCAAATGTAGCCTACATACTCTAGAACAATAGCGCTATTAATCCTATCGCGACCACTGAGTTCGAATGAGTCAGCGAATAAAATGCACTAATGAAATAACGAAGTAACTAACGAAGTAACAAATAACTACACTAGCGAATGAGTTAAAGAATGAGTTAATTAATGAACGAGCTAATGAATAAACTGGTAAATGAATAAACTAATAAATGAGCTAATGCATGAATGAATATGCTAATGAATAATGAATGAATGAATATGCTAATGAATGAATGACAAGTGAATAATCAGTGAATGAATTAATTAATAACCAAATAAGGAATGAATGAATGAATGAACGAACGAACGAACTAATTAACTAATTAATTAATGCATATGGTGGCAGATCACTGGTTGCACGTTGTATAGTAATTGTCTGGGTAGCCTAGACACCTCATTAGTTAGTGATGCGTCTTGCTGTATGGTAGAATTTTATTACGAATAGGTTGCCAGATAAATCAACAAGCGATTTCCGTTGGATGCATAGTCTGACTCAATTTTTATTTCGGGTTCTGTTGAAATTCGGAAGTCGACTAAGCGGACACTGACGTCCACGCACAGTTCTTGGAAGAACACGAACAAGAACTGCGAATGGACAATCAGCGTCAGGTTAATCTGAGGAAACTGTAGTCAGCCAGATTGCGAGTGGCACTGACCGCAGACTTTGATATGAGATCCTTTCGTTCCCAGCATCGAGGCCTATAAGGTCTCGATCTGCAACAACGGATTTCGCTCAGCGATTGGCCACCCAGCAGTTTCTCATTTCTGAAAAAGAACGGCAACACATCGCTATATATTTTCCTCCACACAACCATCACTCTTTTATGATTCAGCTATGACTGGGACTAATATATGAACGAATATGCTAATGATGAACGAATAACAAATGGATAATCAATGAATGAATGACATTTACCTTTAAACCATCAACCCGTCCATCTAATCGTCCATCATTCCATCAATCCATTCATCTATCCATCCATCTGTCCGTCCATCATCATGCATACTAAAACGACCATACGTTATCTAATCTTTCAATCTTCCCGTTCTACATACAGTTATGGACATTTAGGAATATCATAGTCAGCACAAGAAATCGAACTTTGGCCTCAGGATTAGCAGTAAAACCACTGCCGTCACTCACTTAGGTAGTTCAACTTTATAAAAAAAGGGCGATGATGTTCTGTTACTTTCATGGTAGAACTGCATGTCTTTCAGCTATTTTGTTCACAATACAAGCAGGCTCCCTATCCTGAAAGTGCTTTTGGAACAATTTATGCTATCGGTATCATACAGTTTTACAACTAGTATCTATAGATAAACGAAACCAAAGATGGCCATGGGTTTCAAGCGGAGGAAACATGTAGAATAGAAGGGATGAAGCAGTGCGAACACAATGACTACCCATGACTTACTGTTGAGGCACTTGGTGGAATTTTATGAGAAAACAGACAACCGAAGTTGAAAAATGCAATAAATCGCTAAAAGGCACCTTACGTGGCTCGAAAATAGTGACAGAAACGCTGAAGATGGAATAAAGAGCCAATTACACGGGAACTAAGCTTTTCAACTTAGCATTATGGACTAAAGTGTAATGGAAGGGTACTATAGCATTCTCATTTCCAAGAACCATATTACACGAATGATTCTCTGAGGCAGGAGTAGGTGGGTAAGGTGCTTGGCTAGAAGAAATGGCAAAAACTATGGAGTGATTTGCTTCAATGTGGTAAAAATGTTAGAGAAGGATGCATATTTTGTGAACCGTGTTAATTAGCCTGCTTATGATCTTGGTAATGAGACAGGTTACAATCAACAGCAGTTGAACAACATCGACCCACTTAATTTAGGCGTGGATATTCACTTTGGTAACGATTTTGTGATGTGCTTCTGCAGATAAGCATGATGGTGAATCGAATCCTGATCGTATACGCATTATATGTGTAGAGACAATATATTTCAAATATATGTTTCGAGCTCGCACATTCGGTACACGGGGACCTAAAATATGTGGCGTCAAGGGATGTAAGTTGCTCAGATTACTAGGAAATGAGCAGGTACGAAGATATACGGTCATAAACAGTTACATGTAGATATATACATGCGATGGATGTAATGCGTTGATACTGTTTTTCTAATCTTAGTCAGATACTTTAATTACTTTAATTTTAATTAATGTAATTAATACTGAAGAACATGGCAGATAAAAAGAGGAGATAAAAAGAGGAGCATCTGTACCATGGGAAAGTGTCAGAATAGGTGTTATCAGAGTCCTACAAAATCTGAAAAAGAAGAGGATTTCCAGAATTTGAAACCACTTGGCCGTGGCTATTCTTGAAATTGAAAAGACACAGGTAATTGCACATGTACATTTGATGCCTAATAAGTGCAGGTCGAAGTCCGCACCAAAAAGTCCCTTGGTGAAAACAGTGACAGTTCTTACATTGAGGCAGCGAACTGAAGAACAGCAGTAGCATTTTATAAACATTTAAAAACTGTCGATGAGCACAGATAGGTGTTTAGGCAAGAGACCGATTGTGGGTAGAATCAGAAAACGAAGACCTCCAAACTGTAAATGTGAATCTACAGTCTTAAGTATCTTGTCTTGTTGTGCATAATTACCAGAAGCAATTTCAAGTAAATAAAACCAACTTAAGAAATTACTTTACATACCACTGGCAAAGAAGTATTTTGAAATGTAGTGGATAATTCCATTAAAACGAAGCGACAGTTGGGGCAAGGCATACTCAGTTGCAAGCGATAGTCAGGTAGCATTTGACATATTAGCACTGGTAATACCTTATATTACCAAAGAGGTCCAACAAATCTACAAAAACTCTTTCAAATGTAAAATGTAGCAAAGTAATAACCCAATGCACTGACCAGGGCTATACAGAAGCCAGTGCAAAAGAAACGAAGTACGGAGTAAACACAACAAGTATAAATGCTATCTGTACTATACCTCAGGCACGGATTCCAACTGCAGACGATATTCCGAGTGGTGTTACCAACAATAGTTTGGGTGTTTTAATGTGTAGTTTCTGCTTAACGACACTGTGTCATAACGAAGATGAATACCGTCGCCCTCCTCCTTTTCCTTGGGGCTGACATCACCCGAGTAGAGCAGTGGCGGAGTTGGAGTCTTAATGACGCGTCTCTCCTCTTATACCCGCAGTCAGTTGGGGCGCTGTTAGCCCGTCCTTCCGTCCGTGCGTCCTCCCGGCCGCCCTGGGGTAACGTTACAGTGGTGGGGTGGGATAGGGACTAGTGCAACGCGCCCGGCGACCGCAATAAAAATTCGAATTCTGGCTAATTGTGCGAGGATAATACGCCGGTTGTCTGAGCAGCAAGGCGTCTTGTCTGTTTCCTGGGTTGGTTGGGCGGCCCAGACTCGCGGCCCCTAAGGACGAGGGCCCCTTCAAAGCGCCCTTCTTGAGTCGGCTTCCCGCCCGAGGGGAGGCAGGGGTTCCGAATTGGGGAGGATGAGATAGATGAAGACGGTAAACATATTAAGGAGACGAAGGTGTTTTCTAGTGGTTGGCTGCCAAAGAAAGATGAAAGACGACGTTTGTTTATGAAAAAGAGGTCGCTCTATTGGCGCGCAAAAACGCACAGATACATACACGTGGACACACAGATACACAGAAGCAGACACGTAGACACAGGTACACAGAAGCAGACACCAATATTGCATTCGTTACGCTGCTTACCCATCGCGCAAAGAATCCAGTTTAAAATCTGTCTTACAGCTCACAAAGTACTACATTTAAACCAACCGAACTATTTATGTTCCATGCTCATCCCTCATACCAACAATTGTTGCACTCAATCACTGTATATTGTGACTCTTGCTGTGCCCAGCACCCAAACTGTATTGGGCTCCCCGGGCTTCTCGGTTTCTGGTCCACGGTTTGGGAATTCACGCCAAGTTCTATTCGTTCTGTCAATTCTTTGATGTCATTCAGGTCTAGACTCAAGACTCATCTGTGTCAACTTGCTTACCCACCGTAGCCTGGCTTCTGGTTTCTCTGACCTATAGGAAATCAACCCCGCTTCTCTAACGGATTATGATTTTGGATTGCGATTTTAACTTTAAGCGACCATCGATTGAAGCCTTAGGCATTACGATAACGGCGCTATAGAAGTCGATAGATTATATTAGGTTCCCGCCAAAATAATAATCGGCAATGTCAGGCAAGTGAGTAAATAAGTTGCCATCGTTTACAACGAACAAGCGGGTGCATAAACATTTGGTCTTATGATACTATGTGATACAAATCTTTGCATTATTTAATGTATTGAAAGACATATATGAAATAATGATTTGCCTTTTCGAAGAGAGCAGGAAAATCAGTGCCTGTACCAAACCCAAAGACAGTCATGGATTGAATTGTGATCCACTTCGTTTTCTCAGTCTCAGATTATGGAATTGGATAATCATTTCCGTCCGTTGCCTCTTTATCTCTAATAAAAGTGCAAATAACGAAGCACTCGTGAAGTGTTGCTCCGTTCACAACAAAATTTTCTTCAAATATCCTTGTACCGTTGTTTCTCTCAGCATACTTTTGAATTTATCCGAATTAGGTCGGCCTATTAACAGTTCCTCGGGCATGAAGAATTAGGGAAAGGGAAGAAAGGGAATTTCTTGGAAATAAAACGTCATCCCTTTTCATCAGAGATACGTATACCTGAAAACAGATATCAATCAATACAAATACGATTACTGTCACTATCAATATTAGTTTAATTCCTAGGCCTACTATCACCATTAATTGATTAATCTTATTTACTTACTTATTAATTAATTCAACGAATGATTATGTTTATTCCGTGTAAAAGTAATTATTGAGCAAAAATCGACTATGTACATATTGTTATTGCTGTCATTATTAAGATATATAGTGCAACTTTGTGCGTGATTTCGAGTAATTTAAAATAGACGTCGTTGCTCTAAAGGAAGAGCAGGAGCCATCTTGATTGAGGCGTTTACTGACAAATTTCTGGCTTTCGTTTGGGGGTGAAGTTCGATTTTAGCACGCCCTGTCAAACGGGCGTCTGTTTCGAATAAGTTGACGCGCCTCGGATTGTCCAGCTAATGTATTTCCTTATCTGAAATTCTACCCCATTTCGCCTCAAACGACCCGAGATTTTCTTCCCTCGGCTGGAGATCATGGCGACCCCTGGCCGAGTTATGGCCAAATAATTTGTTGACGACGACTGACGCAGAGCGGGAGGGGGAAAGCGGGGAGGCATCTTTGACACGGTCCGGCTGTGGTCAGTGCGTTCGGTCGGTGTCCGAACCGATAATCGCCATCCAGGGTCATCAGGTACGGCCTGAAATCTAAACAGACCAGTCTGTCTGACTCTAGAGACAGATCAATGTCGACGGAGGAGGAGGAGGAGGAGGAGGAGGGGCAGAAGGAGGAAGAGGAGGAGGAGGAGGAGAGGCTAAGTGAGGCTTTCTCTGTTTGAGTTGCTGGGACCTCTGTCTCAACACAGACAATTCGATATTTGAAGCTCCATTCATGCGCGACTGAAGTACACTCTGCTAGCATATTCTTCGACGGTATTAGCCCTGTGCCAGAACACTTCAGAAAAAGACTTCACTTTGGCTTATGTAGTTATCATGCGGTAAAAAGTATAAAGCCATGATAGCAAGTAACCATACACATACCTAGCGGAAAATTGCCGTATAGCATATGTTCTATACTATCAGACAATAAATTATATTAATGGCAGCTCTTGTCTTCAAAATTCATACATACGAGCAACAGTAGGCCAATGTCCTGATTTAGAATGGCTATCGCTGCCTATGTTTGAAGTACATTCATGGCCGAGTTTACATTCTGTTGCGGTTTACACTGCACAATGTAATGTAAGAAACAGACTCAAAACGCAGTCCCAGGTTGTATCGTGCCACTTGTTAATAATAATTCGATCAGCTTGCTACTAGGGTTTCCGTATCAGCAACATGAGACTCTTAACTCGATCATAATGCTATTAACCAGAGGCCCAATAGCAAAATTCATTTAAATTGATAGTTCGATGGTTGGGTCTTTAAACATTCAATACAAGTCGAAACTTGCTGTTGAAACAAATCCCCCTTCAATTTAATTTCAGACTATATCAAGTGTTTTATTGTCGAGTGTTTCGTTGCCGACAATGAAGTAGAATTTTTGAAATCTACATATTCTACACACCACACCGCCGTCAGTCGGACTAGAAGCCAAGTCTTCTCTCCTGCCTCAGCTACATCAACGCTGGAAGTGCAACTCTGGTTCAGTTTCAAACTTCAGCCTTTGTGACATGAAAGGTTATCGAGTTCAACTGCTACCAGAATGCTTCGTTGTTCATACCCACCCATAGGCAATGACCATAACTCTTACATCAGCAAAATTATCATAAAGAAGCATTTAAAATTGAAAGAACTAATTCAAATCGTGTCGATCTTTGTGGCGCAACCGGCTCGGCTGTTAACCGAAATGTTGATGGTTCGAATCCACATCTTTGTGGCGCAACCGGCTCGGCTGTTAACCAATATGTTGGTGGTTCGAATCCACTCGGGATCATGAATTATTTTGTGTATACGTAGGTATGTATCTCGAAGCTTAATGTAGCTCCTCTTAAGCACCTCTCAGAAGCGCTAAGCTCGCTACCCTAAGTGATGTTAATCATAAACGCAGATGGTAGAAGACTGGGCACTCGAGAAGCCCCCAGGCCACATAGTCTACGCAGGACAGGCATTCGTCATTATCTGACGGAGTAGTAATAGAACCTCCCCGTGATTGACGGTAGATGCCACTCCTAAGACTGCCTCGCCTCTGCAACACCGAATCCGCCATTTGCTGGTCGCAGGCTGCTTGCGTTTAAGTCCAGATATGTTCCACAGAGGAACCAGTCTACTTGTTACAGGTCGACCAATTCAAAATGAAGGTCAGGCTTTGGTGATAGTTAACCAAATACCGTCCAGCAGACCACGGAATTCAACGCAGACTTAAGAAAGAGATCCTAACGCAGACTTGGACACAGCATAAGTCCGACCGTAGAAAAGTATCGAACAAAAAATTCCGCACAAAGGAACAAAGGAGCATAGACAACGGCCGTGCGACAATTTCTTTGTTTCTCTGCATTTCTATTACACAGTTGATTAGCATATACATATAAGAATGCATAGTTTTGGTAGGATCGGTTCTTGTGGCGCAACCGATTAGCACGCTCGGCTGCTGACCTAACAGTTTCTGGTTAGAATCCACTCAGGGTCGATGCTTCATTTTGACCGTTTCACTGCACTTCCACAGTTGGTACAACCGATAAGCTCCATTTGCCTAAATGGTGAAGGAATATTATTCGTAACTACACTGACCCTTGTGGCGCAACCGGTTAGCACGTGCGGCTTTTAACCGAAAGGTTGGTGGTTCGAATCCACCTGGGGCGATGAACCATTTGGTACCTTGCCGGAATTTCAGCTGAATAGATTATAATTATTCATGTCTCTTGGTAGAACAAGGAATCAATCGAGACCATTCTCGTCTGTTCCAGCTTCCTTTCTTCCGTTTAGCTCAGCCAAACTCGTTTGTCCACCACTCACTGTAATCCTCATTCCTTCTTTAAAAGCTGACGATCACTAGAAAATTTGGAATCATGAATCAGTGAAAATTGGTCATTTAAAAAGGATGAAGTGAAAATGAAAACATTTGAAATGAAAAGCTTACAGTAAATATTAAAAGAATGCCATGAGTGATTAAAAGACGAATGTACAGTATATGCGCTGAAAACAGTTGTCCATTTTGGAGTTAAAAAGGGTACGTTTTCAACTTTGCCGTGAACTGTTTAGGCATCCTAAAGGCAGCGTTTGACAAAGACTTTGACATGTGAGAGACTCAACATAGTCAGGCCACCTGACGCCTGTAACAGTTTTTCTCGAAACCAGGTAATTGGCCCTTATGGCAGTCTTTTGTGGAAATATTTCAGGACTAGAAAGTCAAGCCTTGAGCATGTCAAACCTTTCAAACACAGTGAACAATAGTAAAAAAAATAAACGCATAATTGTTTCCTTTCACATCGGTGTCATTATGATTTCACAACCTTAAAAATTTGAATTCCAAGTCGGCCATTTTGATCGGCAATCTGCACAACGCTTAATGACAGACTGTCGTCTGCTGCAACTACACAGACGACAATGCTATCTAAACATTCGTCTCCAACGCTAGAGGGCTGGATCTCTAACAAACCAAACGACAGTTTCCCGCCAATCGCTAGAGGGCTAGATGCAAAGGTGCGAAGCACGTTATGCCCTTTGGAGCGTTTCAAAGTTAATTACGCTTTCCGACGATAAGCATCGTTAAAATGACATTATTATTAGTACCAGGCAGAGAACAGACAGCGAAAGTCTACACCTGGCAAAGACCATATATTGAGCAGAGACATACGTGATCTGCTTCGTTATATATAATCTGATGAAATGCCAAAACCTGAACGTTTACGCAGCGAATTTTAACCGAATTTTTCAAGTTTTCTTTCAGTATGCGAAGGACAGTTTAAGTTGTGGCATAGGCTAAATTTGTCCGTGGGGTAACAACTGGGCCCATAAAATTCGTGAAATTAATAGGAAAGTTTCAGTGAATAATCGTTAACTGCCTAACTCTAGGTCTCACTGCAGTAATAAGTCCATTACAGTAATTTAATATAATTCGTGTTTCAAAAGCTTATTTTAAAACTGTGAGTTTTATATGTTGTAATCCGTATGCGTAGAGTCTAATGTATGATAAATCAACCGACACTAAGCTTATATCTCCAATATCTCCATGCTTCCAAGAGGTCGTGTTGCGGTTTAAAATTTAAAAAAATAACTATCGTAATGACATAGAAATCTCGGAATTACGATTACGATTCTTAAATTAATCAGTGGTTGAAGCACTGAAATCTTCGTACTCAAAATGATGGTTTAGGCGGAGAAGGTGGAAGAGGAAGAAGGAAAAAGAAAAGAAGCAGGAGGAGGAGGAGGAGGAAGAAGAAGAAAGCAGCCTTGAGTATGTTCGAAATGGTAGCGACCTCTTTTTAGCATATGAGGATGGAGGGTCCAGTTACTTCTTTCTTCGCCTAAACTTCCCCTCTACACGATGATTTATGCGCCTAATTCGATGGCGAAATATATTAAACAAACACGACACTGTTTCACACAATGGCGTCGCGCCACAGTTTTTGACAATGGAGGAAAGAGGGGCCAACTAAGAAAGATTGTCTTTAATGTAGCCAAAAGTGTTAACTACTTAATTATCAGTCGTCGAAATCTTAGCCGACTTAAATTTCTTTGACATTTATTGCTTGTCGCGGCTTTCGTGGTAATGTTTTGTCATTCTTCCCACTCCCTTTACTTCTTCTCCCTTTACTTTGTAGCAGACCTCCCAAACTTTTAGCCCATCCGGAAAAATCAGTCAATAAATTTAATTCAACAAATTGTCACCGTTACGGTCAAATGAGTGGGAAGCACAAGAGCATCTACTCCCCCGCAATATACAGTCGTTACATGTATACAGTAGAACTCAATGGCCGAGTTTAAATAATATTAAATCTGTCGAGTTGACTCTGAGAAATCATCCACCACAACTGATCGATTCTTTCAACCCTCAAAAGGTCCGTAACGTTCGTCTTATTAAGCTATTTTAATTTGATTTGGCGATTTTCCCTTGTGACCAGTTACATTAACTCGGTTACCATTGTCTTTATTTAAAATAATAGCCTTGCCATTATGCCTCTATAAGGCCTTCACTTTTACATTTTATCATTAAGGTCCCGAATCACTAGTTAAAGGTGCCATTTTAATTAAATTATTTTAATTTTTTAATAAGGTACTTAAATTTAAAAAGTAAGTTATTTGATCGGAGTGAAATCGCTACAATAAGCATCAACATAGGTCTAATGTTCACTAAAGCACCTACTAAAAATGCTATGAAAATCATAAAGTTCAAAGATTCTGTATATAGCAAAGGCCTACAGGATATTTACTTCTATACACAGTAACGTATCCCATATTCCGCTCATGTCCTTTTCTTTAGGCCCTTGAGTCGGCAATGGACGAATCCCAAGGTCCTGGACACGGGGCCAGTGAATCGCAGGACTTTCCTTTTACTTCCTAGCTTACGCCGACACCAAATTATGCTGCTTGGTGATAAAGGCACGCGTGCGCAAATAACTTGTCCAGGGTCGTTACACAGAGTCGAACCCGCAACAGCATGATCATTGACCAAATGTGTTACCTATAGACCACCGTGCCGCACTCATAAAAAGTCATCAAAGTTCATATCTTTATAGGCCTATAACAAAGGCCTACAGCATATTCACTGCTATACACAGTAAAGTATATTCAGTTACCTTTGTTTATTGCTTTAATATGTTGAGCATAGCGTAACCCTTGTTTAAATTTCTCAACAAATGCGTAAAATCTAAATATATCCGGATATGCCCTAATGAAGGACGCAAAGAGGATTATAACTAATTTATAACTCGTTTACTATGATGGCCATGGTGTGCCGCGGATTTGCATAGCATAGATCTATGGTTAAAGGCTACATAACGCAAAACTCGTATGCATCGTACGATGGAACAATTCTCTTCGACAAAAGATCAATTCTGATCACATTTGCATCGATTCCGATCGTCTAGGCTTTATACCGGAACCGGAAACGAAGCCGGATACCATTGATATATGCAACTGTCAGGCGAGGGGTCTTAAAATCGACGGCGCGTACGCCAGGTGGCGTGATATTTGTACTAATTTTTCGTTGGCCGGGATGGGCGAACGATTCTCTGGTATTAAATTGCAATTAACGCAATTTAATATAACTAGTAGATATCACTGGTCAACAGAAAAAAAAATTTTCTTGTTGCCTTCGGTTTTAGACCTGTTCTTGGGGTAATTTTGGGCGCTGATTCAGAAAATGTCATTGGATTGAGTGCATCAGGTCTAGTTTCTCAGATATCGTCGATTTTGTAAAGAAAACCCAGTCCACTCTTTAAACGATGTCTTTGGCAAAACTAAAATGTCATAATAAGCTTTATTTATGGCTAATTATAATTCTTGCTGATTCATATAATGCCTACATCCTTATAATGTAAAATCAGCATATCTTGCCGCGTGCTGAGATATTGTTGATTCAACGAAATAACTATTCCGAAGCCTACAGCTTACTCAGCACTAAATTCATGGCCTCATTTAGAATTTATTTCTGCTTATACAGCGTTTCATGGTTTCGAACTATGTAAATAGATTATGCTGAAGTCAGCATTTATAGCCTATATAAACCGCCTCCTGAAAGCTAGAGCAGCCGCAGTCGTCTTAGGGCATATTAAGAGTTGGTCGCAAGAACAATCTGTGAATGTGAGCATTAAATAACTACATGTTCTTACTATTTTTTAGGTTAGTCATTTAATTCCTCAGATGCGAACATCCTTAAGGTTATGGCTACTTCCAGACGGAGCTGCATTAACCATCCAGACATATTCTGCTACATTTGTGGGGAATACACACTAAAAGCAAACAGGAAACCGATTTCTGAGTTTGTAAAAAGAGCATATGTAGGTTATTTTGGTGTCAAACTTGGAGATCAAGATAAGCAATGGGCTCCTCATACAGTATGCAAAACTTGTATTGAACAATTGCGCCACTGGACAATTGGAAAGAGAAGCTGCCTGAAATTTGGTGTACCGATGGTTTGGAGGGAACAGATAAACCACTTCGACGACTGTTACTTTTGTATGGTTAATATCATAGGCATCAATCGAAATAATCGTCACAAGTTGTCTTACCCTGATATACCTTCAGCCAGGAGACCTGTTCCGCATTCGGATATTGTACCAGTTCCACCTTTTCGCGAACTACCTCAGCTCTCAGACGATGAGACTTGCATGTCCAATATCGGACAAGATGACGAAAGTGAAGAAAGTGGGGGCAGTGACAGTGATTTCCAATCAACTTCACACAGTGAACGTTTTGACCAAAAAGAGTTGAGTGATCTGATCAGGGACTTAAATCTTTCCAAAGAGTCCTCTGAATTGCTTGCGTCCAGACTAAAGGAAAAGAATGCACTTCAGCCTGGAACGAAAATTACAATTTCTAGAAACAGAGAAAAGGATTTGCTGCCATTCTTTACCGAAGACAACAACCTAGTATTCTGTAATGACATCAGCAACTTATTGAAGAAAATTGGTCTGTCGGATTACAGCCCAGATGAGTGGCGTCTTTTTATCGACAGTTCAAAACGTAGTCTGAAATGTGTGCTTTTAAATAACGGCAACAAATTTGGTTCTATTCCAATCGGTCACTCCATCAGGATGAAAGAAGAGTACAATGCCATCTCTTTAGTACTGGAAAAGATAAAATACAAAGAACATCAATGGGTAATTTGTGTAGACTTGAAGATGGTAAATTTCCTCATTGGTCAACAAAGTGGCTACACAAAGTATCCCTGCTTTTTGTGTCTTTGGGACAGTAGAGCCAAGCATGAACATTGGACAAGAAAAGATTGGCCTTCGAGGAAAGACATGGTGGTTGGAGCTCAAAATGTAATCAAGGAATCTTTGGTGGCACGAGATAGGATCATACTGCCACCACTACATATAAAGCTAGGCCTGATGAAACAATTTGTCAGGGCTTTGAATAAAGAAGGTTCATGCTTCGAATACATAGTACACAAGTTACCAGGAATTACAATGGAAAAATTGAAGGCTGGAATCTTCGATGGTCCACAGATCAGGCAACTTATGAATGACCCACTTTTCATACCATCAATGAATGAAATCGAATCTTGTGCCTGGTCTTCCTTTGTTCTTGTAACTAAAAATTTTCTTGGCAACAAGAAGGCAGACAATTATGCACAACTAGTAGAGGATATGCTTCTTCATTTCAACAAGCTTGGCTGCAACATGAGCATTAAAGTCCATTATCTCCACAGTCACTTAGATCGCTTTCCAGAGAATCTTGGTGACTTCAGCGAAGAGCAAGGTGAAAGATTTCACCAAGACATCAAAACAATGGAAAATCGATATCAAGGAAGATGGGATGCACACATGATGGCAGACTATTGCTGGAATATTATGCGCGATTGTTCCGGCAGATGCCACACTCGGAAATCGTACAAAAGGAGCTTCTTCGGTGTCGAATGACTTTGTTATAAAAATTTCAAGTACAGTTTCAGGTACTACCATTTTCTTTTAAGTATTTGTATTATTATGTTTATTTAGTGTATCACATAATAAATTGAGCACTACATAATTATAGCTATAGCCTTATGTTTTATGGGCGAGCAGAGGCAAGGACTGGTATATGGCATAATGTTCTATATCTCGAAAACTAGACCTGCTGGGAGAAAACTGGTGCCTTTTCTGGAATCAGCAGGTCAAATATACCCAGAAACAGTTCTAACATTTGAGGCAACAAATTATGTGTTGGACAGTGTATTATTCCTTATTGAAACTGAAACTGAGCTGCCTTATGCAATGCAATAGGAGCAAAAACTCTTGCAAATCACTGCAGACTGATAAGAGGCTGCTTTTGTTTGCCTCACAAGTTCGCCAGGTGAAAAAATCACGCATGGCCTCAGCTTATGTGTTATTTGCCAAAACTATATTCACTTACTTCTCTTCTTCGCATGTCAAAACTATATTCACTTACTTCTCTTCTTCGCATGTCAGTCCATCCAACTCCGCGAGGTCTGTTTCTTTTTACGTTGACCTTTTTACTTTTTAATATGACTTAATTTCTGACTTTCCTTTGAGATGTAAATGCAATTGTAGGCCTACATGTTTATCTATAGCGACCGCATGGTCTTGACCTGGCTCATTATTCAATAAATCTATCGGGTGAGTTCCTTCACCACTGCTGCCCATTTAAATGGGTGCCACGCCATTTAAGGTCCCCTTGTACGGACCATGCTAACCTGAGATTTAAATCTCTGAAATCTCTGAAATATAGCCACTATCGGTATGCGAAATGACATCTTCACGCATAGAGTCACCTTGACGTACACCTTAACCACTATACCTATCCAGGCCTGTGATGTTGATATAATGACCATGACGTAGCAATTATTAACACACCAGTTATTTTTTACTAATAATAATATAAAATATTAAACTATTAATCTAGTGATAACAGATGATAGATATCTTCTTTATAACGTACCGCTGTAGATAGCTCAGCCGATTGGGATCCGTATAACCGTATAACCGTATTGGTTATTAATTTCTACCGTAACCGAAACGAGAGCCTGAACCAGCATACAGTCGGACTTTAGTAATCGAAACAGAATCGTCGATGACCAGAGCTACCACTTTTTGTATTATGTGTCGTTGTTTCAATATTTTCGACATCAGGCATTAATTACTGTAGTCCTACAATCATTAGGTCTATAATATCGAATGTCTTAGAACGATTTCTCTGGCTTCATGCTGAAAGTAAAATGTAACGTTATTATTTGGCCTCTGAACTAACAGTGGAACATACATCTACGAGAGTCAATCCAATCCTCCAACCATCCTATCTGAGTCAGTTATTCACGATCCAACCACCCTGTTCAACCCGCTCCTCTGCCACCCTAACAATTCTTCGCCCTCCTGTCAATTTACCAACTACATCATAGCTCCATCAAGTTGTTCCAACCCTCTGGAAAAAGCTTCCACTAGAACTGCGGCAGCTATCCGACCATTGCTACCAGATCACTAACTCTGCCCTTTATGCAGTTACGCGCAGACTTTTCATTCGCTACTTAAAACATCCATTTTCCACCAAAGATGCTATCCTGATCCTTCCTTTTCTGCGCATCTCTCACGCCGCTCCAGCTCCAAACCAAAATCATCCCCTGTAGACATCCATCTGGTCTTGACTACTGCAACATCCTACCTACATGCACATTAAATAACAAACAAATCTCTACGAGCTTTTGCACAGATTAGACTTGCGAAATTTTGGCCCGGGATCGAAATTTAGACTGAATCACAATAGTTTACAAAACGCAAAGCGCCGTGAATATAGTGGCGAGAAGATCCCAAACTTTTCCCACTACAGGATTGGACAGCTCCCCAGCGGGGTCCGAGAAGAACGCCCGCTCTTCGACGGTTTTGTTTCTTTTAAATATTTCTATTAAAATTTGTCTTGTGCGCAGGTTGTTGGATAATTCTCGTGCGTTTAGATTTTTCCAACGACTAAGTCGGCGTTGGGGAGTTTTTTCTTGATTTCGCCATGGATTTCGACCGCGTTAGTAGAAAGGGCTAATAATTTCCCAATAATTTACATGTTTTCAGGCCACATAATGCTACATGTAGATCCACTCATTTAATATTCTATCAGTAGGCCTATCATGCCAATACAAACATCGGCCCTTGTGGCGCAACCGGTTAGCGCGTTCGGCTGTTAACCGAAAGGTTGGTGGTTCGAATCCACCCAGGGGCGGTTATCTAACTTTTATATGTGTATCTCTGTAATTATCTTTCTCTAAAATCTGGGCCAACACTCCAAATCTACGCAAATGGCTGAGGCAATATCATCCCTAGTTATGATCAAATTGCTCTTCCAAATCTTCGCAAAAATCTGATCTAACCAAATGACATGTAATCGAATCTAGTCTACTCTAATCATCGATTTCTAAAGTTTCGGCCCACTCAAGATTAGTTTTATGATTTAATAGATGCCTTTAAGTTCACCAATGACCCGATCGGTATCAAATATGGCCAGTTTAAAATATTGAGAACAGAATCCGAAAACCCAGTTTCAGATCGAACGGTTAAGGAGTTTTGAATGCACATAGGGTAGTACAACTCCATTCAAGTCCATTGGTTACTCTTATATTTAAGACGTAGAATTGTGGGTGTACGTGGAAGTGCCACCGGTAATTGGATTACTCTCCATCCTATAGGAGCAGATATCTCGGCAGCATAATCACCCCTATCAGTCTGAAAAGCAAACGTCACGATAATGCAGATACCAGCATACCCGGAACGCTCATATACATCAACTGTCTGATTGTAAAAAAATTAGTATGATCTATAGCAAAAATCACTGAAATAATTGGACATAACTGTGATGTAGGCGACAATGAATGTGTTTGGATACTTAATGCTTGCTAGTGTTCAAGCCAAACCAGTATGTCCGGCCTCACACGTGTAGCCTATTTGTCATGCACCACAACTTACGAAGTAAGTTCTCGTTTTGGAACACTGTATCGGGAGTTCTGGAAAACACAGTTAATAAATTCTGCTTCTGAAGATAGCGGGTAGGATCTCCATGATATCGACATAGTATCGGTATCGACTGTGTTGACTCCTGCTCGATCTGGTAAAACCCGGTCCGGCCTTTGACGTAGAGGTTATTATATTTGTATGTCTGTCTTAACTTAACGTCTCTTCTATCTGGTCACGAATGGGTTAGAACTCTTGTGGTTTTCAGTTTGGAAAACAACCAGTCTGTATTCAGACAAAGTTGTGGGAACCAGCTTATTTATAGGTGCTTAGTCGCTTAGTCAAAACTAGATCGATACGCAGGAGGGTCAGAATCTGTTCCAGAGGTCAATTTCCAAGAGTCAGACAGGCAGACAGTCAGTCAGACGGTTACGGTAGGTGGTGTTTGGAATTGGACGGCAAGATAGATAAGGGGAAGAAGAGGAATCAGAATAGGATATGTGGCAAAGGATTCTTTGAAAAGGAGTGAACGGTAAATCTAGGCATCCAGTCATGCACCTGTCATTTGCAAGAATGCAATGAAGTTTGTTGCCTTAAAGGACTGCTCAGTGAATCAACATCTGCTGCTATGTCGCATAGAACTACTCATCACAAAAATTGCGAAAAAGTAGTTGTCTGCATGAACCACAAGCAACCTAGCCTTATGCCCATACACAATTCACTATAGTAACTGGATGTGAAGACAGTTAATGGACTGAACGTTGTCAGGGATACTGAATGGGGGTTAAAGCCAACCCCTCCTTTGGCCGATTTTAACACGGCTTAGGGTTGACTTTTGGTCTATGGCTGTCAAACTCCAAAACTTCCGTAAAATCTAATCCAGGCTACAATTAGACCTGTTGTAATTCCACAGCGTAAAATAATGACAAACCTAACTACAACTTTTAAATGCTGGAGGAAGAAAGTATCAGCAAAGGGAACTGGGAGGGCCGCCATCACCCAAGCGAAAATGTCCAATCGCAGGCCAATCTAACTATTAGCCTAATCTGAATATTATTTTACTACTTTTTGCAACAAGGTGAAACGACACATTTTTTGCATTTCTGAGTAAAATATCGGCCTACACATCGAATGATTCAAAACAATGTAATGCGATTTGCTAAATGTATAGGCTGTTACTGGATGTGGAACTATTGCTAAACAGTAAACAGGTGCAAACCATTAAACCAAGCATAGCACGCAGAACAAAACAAAATTAAAAGGCAGGACAATGAAGTATTGAAGAAAGAAAAATGCAGGACAGAGTGTTAAGCCTAAGTGTGATCGTTTTTCACATTTCATGATAATGTTATAGTCATATATTGCAATGTAGTGTTAGGCATGTTTTATGCAGACTGTAAGCTGTATTATAATAGGTTACTAATCGTAATTCCGAGATTTGTACAGCGCCCAACGAAAGCCGCGCCGCGGGGACCAGCTTATTCACAGGTGGGTACTAGTATCAAAACTCCACATAACTTGCTTAACTGTGCATAGCATGCATACAAATGTTGACCTCGGAAATCTGACTGCACAAATGGGTCTTTACAAAATCCTGCTACACACTGTGTCTAAAAGGCTTGCAGTAGGAATAAATTTGTAATTATAAAAACTGCAGCTGAAACAGTAATTGCTAGAGCATCTTAGAGAGTAAGAATAACGAAGTAGGCTAAGTGCTGACTTCTGATTAATTAGTCAAGTCTAATCGTAATCGTAATCTCGAGATTTCTACAGCGCTCAACAAAAGCTAAGTCGCGGGAACCAGCTTATTCACAGGCGCTCAGTCAAAACAAAACCGATAGGCAAAAGGGTCAAGATCCAGGAGTCAGGCACTCAGACAGTCGGGCGGCTACGGTGGATGCTGTTTGAAATTGAAGCGAGAAGAGAGATGAGGGGAAGAGGAAGAATCAGGATAAGATTTCTGGAAAAGAAGTGTTTTCAGTCTTGAGTGAAAGACCTGCGCAGAAATCGAAAGAGGTGAAGTGTTGGTGAGTTCGTATGATTGACCAGACAACTGTCGCAATTCTGGCGGGAGTTTATTCCAAAGCGGTGGGGCAGCTATGGCTATGGAGCGATTTCCAAATTTTAAGGATGAGGTGACGGGAGGGCGAAGAAGTGTTAGGACAGATGAGGAGCGGGTTGAACGGAGTGGTTGGATAGTAAATAATTGACGAAGATAGGAGGGTTGGGAGGATTGAAGTGTGTTGTAGGTGAGGGATAAGACTTTGTACTCTATTCGTTCTGGTATTTTAAGCCAGTGCAGTGATTTGAGAACAGGGGTGATGTGATGGTGTTTGGGGGTTTTGGTGACAGCACGTGCGAGAGCATTCTGGATAGCTTGTAGGCGATTTTAAGTCTACTTCGATACAGGGTGATTACAATCGAAGTTCATGTACTTTGACTTGTTGAATAACTTTCATCAGTCAAGGGTACCAAATTAAAAAGCCCATGGAAGGGAGAAGGATTACAGGCATAAATTAGCTTAAAGGGCCGTAACTAAGTCTACTTGCAGCCCCCCTAATAACAGAAGTTTACGACAATGCAGAAAAGTGGGCCTGGGTTCAATCTTCAAAACCTCCAAACCCTTAAATCTCCAATACTGTTGCTTCGAAATGAGACTAAATCGCGAGGAATAGAACTCTAGCGTATTACGTACTTTCTAGGATTCCGTATGATGAAATTGATCGAATCATTCTTCTTCCTCTTGAGTCGTTATGCATAGCTGATTTGTTCGCATGATCTCTTTTAACTTTATAATTTATCCAAGAAGTGGAGACACATTTTGATTGAGAGCCGCAAATACCAGCAGCAGACTATTAGAATTCTGTTCGTCTGTCGGCCTAAAGGCTATTCGAGCCACCAGGAACATCAGACCACCAAGAGTCGTGTGTTAGCGGTTGTCCAACGAGTAAGCTAATGCCATGATTGTTGTATAATAACTGGGTCTGTACTGGGCTTATAAGCCAGCAGCTTAGCCAGAAATACACCTAATTTGAATGGGGACGTATTGCATAAATGAGCTCGGCATTTACGAGGTATATCTGACAAATACATCTGGCATCTTCTGATTCGATTCAGTTAGATAAAATCACGTTCGAGTCGTTTTTAACTGACAGAGAACCAGCTTGAAGCACAATAGCTCTCTGGGGAACCAGCTGACGATGGCAAGCATGGACTCCGCAGATACTACTTTAGTTAAGTTGAGAGCCGCGGTTTATAAATTTTCGTTAACACGTAATCAATACTTTTTAACTCACTCCGCCTCATGTTTTAAAAATTACCATTTATGCTCGTTGTATCACAGTGATGGCTGATCGAAAATTAGCCAACCAACCTCCAGGTTATCCTATCTTTTAAGTTTTCATTTTGAGTTTAAGATTTCCTCCCATTCAGAAATGGTTATTATGGGTGACTTTAATATTTACCTTGATGTAGTTGGGCTTTATTCTTCTGCATTTCTTGATATGTTGGATGACATGAAACGGCTCATTACCTTTTCAGCACAATAAAGGTCGTACCCTGGATGGCTTGATAACTCATTCTGATTCAAAGTCGCTCTATTCTGTTATTTCTGTCATATATTGCAAGTATTGGAAAATTCGACTTCCCGTTTAAACCGCCTCCAAATTACAAAAACAGTTAAATTTCGTCCTTGGCATAAAATTGAACTTAAATAAGCTGAAGCATGGATTCATAGCATCTTCATTATGTTTAGCTCCTGCACAAACAGCTAATGAGCTGGCTTTGCAGTTCCAATCTATGTTAAATAAGCTTCTTGACATGCAAATTCCTTTTATAACTAAGAGAGTAGTAGAGCACACACTGCACCCTGCACCCTTGGTTTAACTTTGCCATTTCCGAAGCTAGGCACATCCTAACCCTAACGTGCTGTTTAGTGAAGGGAATAAAAGACGTTTGGCCATCTAGCAGGCTTACCATTAAGCTGCCATGTCACTGAGGATATTACAGTAAGACATTGATTCCATGCTTATAATTATCCAATGTTCTTTTTCTACACAGATACCAAAAAAGATGGGTCAGCTGAAGATGCTGGGCTTGTGATTGGTGTTCGGGTTGCAAGTGAGGCTCATCAGAGTGATCGCAGATATGACGTCTGCCTTGGAGTTATAGTCCTGAAGAAGGAAACGCATATTCCTCTGCAAGTCGTTCGACAGGAAATATGCAGTCAGTTGCACTGTCCTCATGGTTCTTTCAGCTTCCTCACATTTCAGGGGTAAACCAAAACTTTTGAAGTCATAAAAATAAAAACCGTAGAAAGGTTAGATTGAACGTTAAAACAAGCAAAATTTGTCAGTGGACAATAATTTAAACAGCTATTAAGAAAGTAATATGATACATAAAAATACATGGTGCTGAAGTGAAGGATCCTGAAGTACAAAAGAGCAGCAGCAGTCCAGTAACCTTTTACAAATATGTCGCTGCATTTCTAATTTCTTGGACACATGTAATGACCAGCAGTGTGCAACGTCCTCAGTGAGCAACAACCAATGCCAGCATGTCCATAATAGTTCACCACTTGAAAACGTCTAGTGTTGATAATCTTCTTCAGAGCTGTAGACAGTTCCAGGCAAACATGTCTGCTTCGTAGAAAATGTGTTTGCCAAATAATTTGTCCTCGGTGTGGCAGCCTTGCTGTAACACTGGCTGCTTTGAGATGGAAGGGTTGCCACTGATGTAACGAGAACAGTTCTGGCAGTCTTTGAAGAAACTGAGGAGCGAGAGTGAAGTAGTTAAGGTTTCCTGTTGGATTTTTGCAGTTTTGTACTCGGCAACGTATCCTCCAATTTGAGACCTTGCAGTTTTTATAGGGGTGTGTGAATATGTGTGTTACCTCTACTTTTTTAATTATGTTGGTTAAGAGTCTGGCTGCAACATTCTGAGCTGATGTGCCTAAACCAGTTAACCATTTCACAGGTAGCATAGCTTGAGATGAAATTCTTGGAACAGTATCCCATTTTCAGATGATGTGATAATCATTGTATCAGCAAGGCGCAGGTCATTTCGTAGGCATTAGTTTTACTAAAAGTTCCTTGAGCTTGAATTTGTGGTTCTATGCTTTTGGTCTGCTCCTTAATTTCTCCCTTAAAGGAAAGACTGTGCTTTTTTAAGGGAAGCTGCATGGAGACGCTTCTGACCTCACAGCACAACACCATTAGTGAACAGAATTTCAACCACTGATCTGTCAGACAGAAAAAAAGGTTTTTAAGCTCATGTCAGGGGAAATTGGACAGTGTGGTCAGAATATGGTCCAGAATAAGAGTCCAGTATGGCAAGACTGCAGTGCAGCATTGTGGAAGTTCACAATTAAGAAATAACTAGATTGTTTTGAACTGTGGAATGAAGAGATTGGTGACCTGCTCCAGATGTCATGGAGATGCTTAACATTCTAAACTTCAAATGGTACACAAACAGAATATGAAAGAAGCAGCAGTTTCACATAATCACTTCGATCGGAAATTCGGTTTGTCTTTGGTCTCTTCTTGCATATACTTTGGCATTTCACCAGGCAGGCAAGCCACAGCATTTATCATTGATTGCAGTGTAAAGAGCAAGAGTGAGGCATATGTAGGTGGCATTACTGTAGTTAACCCTGCTGCACATGAATGTTTTTAGTGGCTAGTGTAGCGGTCATGGCTGTGGAGAGGAAAGACATGACTGTTATCATTGTCTGCTTGACTTCCTTGCAGGTGGCCAGTCAACTTTGAGCAAGAGACCTTAATAAATCTGTCTCAGATTACTCCTCCAGATGTCAGCTATGTCTGTATTCAGCGGTTCTATGGTTAGTTTTTGTCAACACCAAGTCTAACTGTTTTCCAGTAAAAACAATTGGAGTCAGGACTTGATAGTTTAAAAATAAAAACTGATTATTTAAAATCTGTACACATAATTATTGTCATAATTAAATGAAACCAAATCCTTGAACTGTTCCTTTGATTCTATTCAGATATTTGCATAGGGAATGATTCACAGTTTGTAGAAACAACTTGTCAACAAAGTAGTGAACTAGTTCTCAAACTTTTAACAAGTTCTAACTGAACTTTTCGAAGTTCACTCAACTTCAATGGCTAACGACAGTTTCAATCTCCACGCTTATAGTCGAGGTGCATCCGACTGGTAAGCAACAAACATAGCTTAACTCACTGCATAGAAAACACTTTTAATGGTCACATAGCTATTTGGCTAGCTATAAAATCACAGATTTCAACTTTCAACTCGGAGATTTTGAAGGAGTCCTTAGACGGACCACTCTCGTCAGCGTCCAATATAAAAATTGTTGAAAATCAGTTGTTTTTGCTTTTATAGCCTGCACGACTGTCATCTGCTGGAGTAATGGCATCTATTCAATTTCACTTATTAATGCAGCATAATCAGATTTGTTACTGCACCCATCATCCATAAATTAATGGCTGATGATCAAAATTTGCTTCGTCATTAGCAGATCTGGTTACTTTTGGTTTTCACTTCTTTAGAGGTCCTTCGTTATCATACATCAAATCGTGTAAAGTTACATTAACTTTGGTTAACTAACTAAGCTTGCCATCAACTTTAAGCTAACCTATCACACTATATGCTGGCCTGCTTAACTTATACACTTATCACTAAAACTTAATCTATTAATGCACAACATACACATAACCAATCTAGCTAAGCAAACACATAAATACTATATACATTAATCACAAGGCAAATGCAAATTCAATGAAGGATCACTACAGTATTTGCCTCACACATGTCTAGACTTGTTCAGGCAAGATTCAGATGTATAGGTTTAAGTGATATATATATATGTGTGTGTGTGTTTTGTCTGTATGATAAAGTTGATGATAGGCCGTCGATGTGATGATAGTTGATACAGAATAGAGAATTGAAATTTTGAGAAACTACGAACTTATGTGATAAATGACATTCTCGAAAGAAGAAACTCAGTACAAATCAGAAAGAAAGAAACAAGAGTGATTTTTATGTAGAAGTACGTCATGCTATTTCATACAAAATATTATAAGTAGCGATTAATGCTGTGCAGTGCAGTCTGGTAGAAAAGGTAGTTACTGCATCATTTTATGTTGATGGCTCACTGTTGATTTATGTACTCATAATAAAAGGTTGTTCTGATATTGATTGCTTGTATCATGTCAACACTTCTGCCAAAGTATCCTACAGCATGAAGACAGTGACTCTGTTATTGTAGGCAGACCATATCCAAATGAGCAAATAACCAAAGCCATTCACCATAAAAGTACAGTATGGTAACTCTTGCTCAGGATGAGCTGGGTATGTTTCTGAGAAGACGTGTTGGAGTGCTATATTAATCACATTACTTCATCTTGCAGTACATTACAACAAGAATCTGAGGATGACTAGGGTGTGCAGACTGTGGAAGCAATAACCAAAATATCAGTGAGCAAGTGGGTTTTAAATGAACTTGTTATTAAACATAGTTTAATAATAATTTGGTAAATAAACAAGGTAAAGAAGTATTGTGGGGTCAGAAATGTGACGTATATAGAGAGCATTGTTTTTTTTCTGCTATTTGCTACTACAAGGTAAGCCCAGAGTGGGTGTGGTCACAAATGACAATCGACCAATGGGATTCGTTTTTATTGACGTCACATGTCTCCTGAGTGACTTGCGGGAAGCAATAAATGAACAGGTTAATTCTTGTTAATTTTAAGACATTTTCTTTTACTTTAGCCTTTGCTAAGCAGACCGATTAGATCATGAATTCATAAATATTTTTTTTGTAAAGTGTAAATGATTTTAGAACTAGTAATGTTTAATAACTTTACCTCTGTTACTCTGCCTATAGTTCATAACGTTTCCTGGTAACAAGTTTCATTGTGCATTTCTGAGCTATTTTAAGGAGCCAGTTTCATTTTTTCAGTTGTACTGTGCTGTATTATATCAGTAACTAATAATGACTGGAAGAAAAATATTTGCAATTTTCTTTTTAATATTTCTGGTTTATTTTTGTGTCATATGTAATGTCTCTCACAGTTGTTTTCTAGACTCCAGACGTCTGTGATATGTTTCATAGAAAATTTAGTTTAGCCTATGACTTCTCTAGTGCAAGAATCTAATGCACAAGCATTAAAGTAATGTAACTTCAAGTATGTTCATTTCCGGTCTCATCTACTGAGACTTGAATCATGTCGATGGAAATTTGAAGGTGTTACTTCATCTACTTGTCTTGTAAGTAAATCGTTAAAGTTCTGTTTTAGATTTCGAATTTAATCAACTACAGCTTCATCGATCGAAATGGCTGGCCTATCTCCACAAGCCAGGAGCCACTCCTGCTGATAGTAGATCTGCTGAAAGAATCTACTGTTCAAGTTCAGCTGCATGGTAGCATGTTGCCTGCTCTTCCAAGTTGCAGCCGTGATATCTGCAGAAAGGCAGAAATTCAAACTGGATGTCGACGGCCAATTTCAGCACTAATGTACAGCAATCTTAATCAGTAAGGAATTTTGGTTTAGTGGGATTACCTAGAAGCTAATTGGTTATGTATAAAGTTGGATAAGCTTGGTTATTGGGTTTACCATTTGCCAAATGACTTACTAGTGGATTGGGGCATGAATGAGAATAAATATGGATTTGGGGTTAAAGAAACTAGTGGGTTAATGAAACTTACTTGTTTAGTTAAGGGTAATGTATTTGATATAACTAGTGATTGAAATGGTTCTGCTGTTCAACAATAATAACTTGTATAAGTTTGTTACAGTAATGCTTGGGTCATCATACAACAGTTGCTGATAAATAAATCAGAAATGAAATGTCAATCGGTCTGAGAATTCTGTTTGATTAGGCCCTAGAAACAGCCTAAGGTGAAGCCAGTGATGAGTTGATCTGGATCTGACATCAGCTTAAGAACCAGTTTCACATTATTGATGATTGATGCTTCATATTTATGCAGTAGTGCTATATAAATACAGAAATGATTTTCTAAACTATTCTGTACAATGAAGTGCATATGTATGCTAATTTTAAACGTTAACTGGTATGTTGTTGTTATTTATTGAGCAGGTTAACCCAGAGTCTGTCTTTCCAGCATGCAATCGACAAGGAGAGGCCAACCTCACCAGTTCCAGTAAAGCCTAAGGCTCAGCAGATTCTTATCAGCTACGTACGAGCAGAGGCTGCAGATCATGCAGTGCGTCTCAAGTCTTGCCTCATGAAGCTTGGTTACAGTGTCTATCTGGTTCGTTTGAACGGTACTATATTTCCACACAAACCTTTAAGGTCACCGCTTGTTCAAGTTCTCGTTCATTACTATTATCTTTTAAAATACTTCATTGGAAATCTTATTGCTAAGTAGAAATATCATTCACACAGGCTGTAAGGAAGGGTTTTCATTGTGTTTGTAGTCAGAAGCGGTTCAGAAGCTTTTAAAGTCATGTAGAATGGATAAAGGAATTCTTTACTTCTGTTGAGTAGTAATGCTGAGATATGGTTTTCAAATAATTAAACTTGTAAATTAAGTACTTCTGCTTATTACCAAAGGAATTACGTTTACCCAATTTTGGTGTTTCATATGAATTCATGAGTTGTTGCTGCATGGATCAGCTGCCATATTGAAGTAGTCTAGCAACCAGTAGTCCCATATAGTGTATGCACATGTGAGAGCATGTGGCTCCTCTGCTCTCAGTGCATCAATCTTTGTACACCCTGTTGCTGTTTTTGTACTCCCGTAAGTTCGGCCTTGGTAGCTTGACCTTTTCTTGACTACTTTCAATTGCCACGCTTCATAAATTTATTTCTTTTTCACAGGCAGGTACTTCTGTTGCTCAAGAACTCTGTCTTATTGATTTTCTGATTAGTTTAATTTTAGGAAATCAACTCAAATACAACTTAGAAAATTTCTTAGATACACACAGGTCAACAAACCGTTGCCTGTCTTTCCGTGTAGACAAAGACTGACTACAAAATATGCCTTAACTAATGTATATACATATACATCAAGTGTACAGCTGCATACTGTTTTCAGCAGAGCATTATGTTGCACTGACTTAATGTGACACAACTTAATTAACATAAGTATGAAACAAGCGCATCAGACACAGGACCATTGCACAACTCGCATGCATCATTAGGTGGAATGGAAAATTGCATGGAAATTTTTGGCTTAAGTTGTGCATTTGCAAATATGTTAACTTGAGGGCAGCAGTGGTGGAGAGGTTTGCATCTGTCATGTGGCTGCTTGGCCAGGACTACCGACGTCTTTGAATTTTTTGGGCAGTTACACCTAGAATTGTACTTGGTAGAATTGTAAGCTTGATGTGCTTGAACTATATATTTGGGATGGCTGTAGCCAGTGGGCGGTTTATTGTCTCATTGCCATCCTCCACCTTCAGTGGACTAGGGACTTTGAATGTGGAACCAGCCGTAAACAGCTGATTAGTCTTATTGGTCAGTGTACTATGTCTCCACATGACTGTTAGCTGAGATCTTCAGTGCTGGGAATATCATTTGAATATGAATGAAGATGACGTTCTTCCTGACTTCTAGCATCATGTACAGCAGAATTGTTTAAAGCTGCTGCTAGAAAGACCACTTGTTATTCCTGACTGACGTTATGCGCTGCTGTCAATGAAAGTTTAAATAGTACATGAGAAATTATTACTGCACTTGAACTTTGTTCTCAGCTATTTTTATTTGTGTTTTGTTTTTTACTTGAAAATAGCCTGTTTTTAACACAGTTGTTAAACTGGCTTGTTACCGATAAATAACAAAAGAAACTATTATTATTAGTAGTATTAATATAAGTATTACTGTTACTTTTACTGAAGGATGTGCATGAAATAAAATCGGGAGTTGACTGGCAGGATGCACTAAATAGTGCAGTTAGTACTTGCAAAGTATTTGTGCCACTGGTTACACCACGTTATGGAGAAACTCAGTGGACAAACCGAGAGGTTAGTTGAAAGTCTGCTTACTTAACTTGGTTAGGTAAGGTAAAAAAACTGCACATTTATTATGCATCAAGATCAAACTAGTTGCAGAAGGTAAAGCTGGGTTTGAATTGGAATCATACTAAGTGTGCTAACCATATAGTTCATTAAAAGTTGCATGGTTTCACATTGATGCCACATCTCCAAGTGGTATACTGGTGCCAGTAATCACTTGTCGTAAAAGACTTGCTACCTACTATGGTATCTTTGACACTTCCAGGAAAATACAGAACTTTGCGTTTATGACTAGTGCTAAATTTGTTAAAATTGACTGACTATGGTTCAAATGTGGAATGATTTGTATTACTTCTGAGAGTTTCATGAAGGGTGTTGGTTAAATATTTTATTACTCTTTGAATATTATATCTTGAATAGGTGAAGCTTGCCGATGTCCTTGCTAAGTTTATCCTGCCAGTCAGTTTCTTAAACCACTGGCCTCCAAAGTGCCTTGCTATCCAGTTTGCCACAACTCAGTACATTCCGTGGAAATCGGAAGAAACTATTCATAAAGGTGAATATTTTCTCTCCTTTCTTTCAAACTGAGTTCTTGGGGTTTCTGTTAGGCCATGCCCAAATGGTTTGGACATTATGCTTAGAACTGGTACATAGACTTTTTACCTTTGAGCGATTATTGCTAAGGTACATCTGAGTGGAGTTGTTTATAAGCAGTAGTTTTTGGCTAGGTCTTGTGTAGGATGTCAGCAAATGTCGTCTATGATAAAACCCAAAATGAAGCAAGTGCCTAACTTACTTTCTGCCATACTAGAATATATTGAGACCCATTCAGACTTACTGTGAACTTTTTTAGTTTTGGTTTTAGAAAATTGATTTCAAATATTTGTCAGGCATATTTCTTGCATATGCTTTTACCTCTTTTAGAGCTCTGTGATAGATTTGATTCGTAAGTTGTATTATTAAACTTAATTTTCCCAACATGCACCTCTTAGTCTGATGATGCTCAGTTCTCCATTTATCTGAAAAATTAAACCCAGAGATGTAGAGGTTTCCAGATGGTAGTAGCTATCCTCTGCTATTGCATGGCATTATATTTTATGACCTTTTAATTACTGTGATCTGACAATTTCAGTGACACCATCTGACAATCATTTTATGCTTGTAAACTACTGTACTACAGATTTCAAAGCTGTTTTCTTGACAGCAAACTAAATTTCACAGTAATGCTGTGTATAGTCTTGAATTTCTTCTATTGATCCCCAGCTAGCAATAATTTTACTAATTATTGTCTGACTGACGTCAAGTTCCTACTAATCTCATTCAGCATTATGCCCCACTGCTGCTTAATAGTGCAGCCGATGTATCAACAGCAATATAGGGTGATTATGTTGCTGAGATCTCTGCTTATAAAAGGTTTGAAAGCAATTGGATTACTGCTGGCATACCCAAATTATACTTGCATACTTTTTAAACTTTACTGCTGGTGCAGATGACCTGTGGTAAACTTTAAAGTGTTTACTGTTTGCATGTGTCATTTGTATTCTGTTATCATTAACACTCATTCTTAAACTGTGCAGTTTTTACATCAGTTTATTTTATATCTTGATACAGTGTGGACCCATTGCCACAAAGTTGTCGGGGGGATAAGCCATCAAATCGGCATGTAAACCAGGCTGCATGTAAAATGAGATAGTGCTGAAATAACCTAAGATGTTCTCTAATACTCTAAAATATTCTCAAACTAAACCTATACAAAGTGCGGTAGGCCCTATCTACCATCACTTCAATTTTAAGAAAATTAAGTATATTTGAGATATAGTTTGTGATCTAATTTTAACCTCTAAATGCCGCATCCCGGATATATCTGCGCCCCGCAGAAAATACCTGCACCACTGCGCCGGAATAATCTGACATAAACTTACTGACTCAGGCATAGTGCTGCATCAAGTATTTCATGTTGTGCAGCATGTGTGTTATTACTACAGACTAGGTTATAGCTGTGTTTGGGCTACTTATTTTTTATGGGCAACTGTTGGTCTGGCAGCTCTAAGCAACAGCTCGGAGCAATAGCAAGAAAAGTCGGTGAGGCATAAACTTACTTGCAGTTTTTGAAAGTGATTCAGATAGTGACTGTAATCTTGATAGCGATGTAAGTGATAAATTCGATTACAAAGTGTGTGCACTGCACTAGAGGATAAAAACAGCAACTGTGATGAGGAAAATGATGATGGAATGCTTGTACTGCATGATCCTTATCATGACAGTTAGTCGGATGCAGCTCTAGGCTTGGTATTGTCCCAACTTCATAGGGAAGCCTGCTTTCCTTCAAATACCAGTGTTGTCCCCTTGGTTGTGTGACTGGTTTGTCTGCTGATGTCATCAGTTTCACAGCTGGACTTTTCTATGGTTGATATGTTTCACCAGTTCTTACCTGCCATCTTTTTGAAGAGCAGAACATACATTCATACCCAAACCTGTTGTCACATTCATGTATGCATTCTTGGATAGACGATGATGAACACAAGACAAGATATTGGGTTGGTGATGTTGATGGGTATCGTGTGGAAGCCAGCTGTTGAAATGTACTCGTCAATTGAAGCTCTGAATTCAACACCCATCTCCAGCTGTATGCCATGCAACAGATTTACCATACATTTGAATTTCTTTCATGTCACTGATAATACTAGTGAACCAGATAAGAATGACCTAAACCGCTACTGACTGTTCAAAATCAGGCCACTGATTTGCCCAACTGTGTGAAATGTTTCAGACAGTATATGCTCCTAGTCCATTGTTGGCTAAAGTCTGTTGCTGTGAAAAGGGTGGCTACACTTTCAACATTACTTTCCACTGAATCATGCAAGATTTTGCTCTGAGATGTTCCGTATTGCTGAGCAATCAGGATATGTATACAGATTCGGTATATACACTGGCAAAGATCCCAGAGACAGCTGTTTCTGTTGCTCTGCCAGTGGAATGCCAAAACTTTGGAGTTACTGAGAAAATAGTTGTCTATATCATCTTTCCCCTGCTTGATAGTGGCCATACAATGTTCATGGACAATTGGTATTCCAGTTGCCATTTATATCGTAACAGACAAAGGATGGCTTATGGAACAATACAGACATCCAGAACACCACTGGAGGTAAGCAGTGAAAAGCCTGAACTCCATGAAGTTGCTTCATGCTGTGTTGGGCCATTGTTGTGCTTGAAATTTCAGATAGGGAAGACATTACGATGGTGACAACTTAACATGATGAAACAGTGGAGGTGGTGCCTCGTAGTCGAGGTTGTCCGTCAGTGAATCATGTCCAGCATGAACTGTTGTGCACACTTTGCTACAGCTGTATCATGTGTTCTGTGGATAGACAGGATCATATACCGGAACCATACTCGGCAGCATAAAATGCAATGAAATGGCACAAGAAACCCATGTTCTACTTGTTGCAGATGACTGTGCTGAATGCATCATTATTTATCAGAAAAATGTGGAAGTTTAACAACTGCACAGTCTGAGCATGATGTTATTGCTGAAATGCTTTTTCCTGAAGATATTTACCAATGCACTGCAGTTTATTGTACCATGCATTAACAAACAGCAGGTTTAGTTATAAGTTTGGGGACATGATGCCGTTTTGTGTTATGCAGAATCACGGATAAACCGAAGTGCATAAACGCGAATACGCTGTATTTCTATTTGATGTTTATGGTTGTATACAAAGATCTTGTATCGTCAGTTGTGGTTCTCTGGGTATTTTATCAGAACAAGAAGAGGGTGTCAAGTCTGCTGATAACATTTGTGTCTGGGCAGAAAGTCACATAAGAAAGGTAGCAAAAGAAATCGCTGAACGAATTAAAGCAGCTTCAAAGACTATGAATAAAATGGCATCAAATGGTCAGCTGTGCAAACGGGTAAATGCCTTTTTTCTTTTCTGGAAATGGAAAACGGGAATATAGTTGTGAAAAAAGATCTTATATCATTATCAGTCTTGTTTCTCTGGGTATTTTTCCCAAACTGGAAAATTGTTGAAAGTATTTTTCATAATTTCTATGCATTTACAAAATACAATGTAAATTTTCTCTTGGTTTATAAATGAACTGAAATGTAGCTTGCATTGGAGCCTGTCCTATTATTTTCCAATATATATATGTATGTTTTTGACTGAATTGAGCCTTGTGATTTAGTTACAAGTATATTTTTTGACTGATCCCTGTATCTAGTTATGAATTTCTGTAATTAACTTTATACATATCACTTCGTTTGTTCATTTCTTTGTGTGTTTATTACATTCATTAACTCATTCATTGTTTTTCAAGTATCTGAATCTTTTCTTTCCTATGCCTTTTCAATTATTATTGACTGATTGATGGAGGGATTGATTGATTCCTTTACTTTTCTGTTTTCTGACAGATTTCGACGTTACGTAGCTGTCCAGTTCCTCTTCCTGATGAACTTAACCAGTTGTTGAAGCATCGTGATGGGCAGCCTTTGGTGGTTATTAGTCTTCATCCTGCTGAAAATCGCTTTGTAAGTACATCAGCGGATACCTAAAAAATGTCCACTTTTCAAGGTTTTAGTGTAGCCATTTCCACAATACATTTGCACAGCTCAGCTTAACGTGGATAGCTGAAGAATCTTATTACTGTAAACCCGCTTTTTCCGCCCTATCCCATGAGCTGTGAGCGCATTTGCATCAGATTGAATGGGATGGTACATAATTTTTGCTGTGGTTGTACATTTTATTGTGTGGTGTAACAGCAGTGAGAATGTCGTTGTTTGTGTTTCTGTTTTTCTCCAGGGTCAGTATCTCAGTCGATTGTTGGAGGGGGATGGCTTTGAAGTCTGGTTGTCGACTGAGGTTCTTAACTGCCGTGACAACATGACAGGCCTTTGCTCACAGCGCTCACTTGAAAAGTGTCCGACAGTTTGTCTCACAAATTCACAAGGTAGCACAGAAATTTATCTCTTAAGGTCTAATCATATCTGATGAAATTTACTCTGATTCAGTAAGTCTTTCTTATTATCAGGGTCTTGCATTCAGCAGTATCACAGTGTGAACATCTGAGGCACTCAAAGTAACAGCTTTTTAAATGTTCCTGACTGATGGTTTTATTTCCTTCTGGTCATTCAATACCACAGTATATGACTGAAACCAGTTTACATGTAGCCAGTAAGCAAACAATAGGTACTGCATTATTGCTCTATAATGCCTTATACTTTAAATTCATCGGTTTTATATGCTGAGAGTGACATTCATAGTGTGGAGATTCAGAGTCTGCTGTTGCTTTAGTTACCGATTTACTGACTGCTTGTGTAACAAGTGTTTGAAATGTGACACAGTATTTACAGTTAAGGCTGGCAAGGAGTCCAGCTGACCTGACAGTATTTTAGACTTCTGAATACAAGACATTTTCTAAGACCAAGACTAGCACAAGAGGCCTTGCCATTTGCTAAATAACAAAATTTAGCCTTTTGTACCTCTTACTTTACGATGGCTTGATAGACATGTCTGCCCTATGGTAACAAGAATTTGGCATTACACTGCCTTCACATTCAGAGCAACTTGTTGCTAGTGGCAGAATGGTTTATCTGATACTGCGACCGAAAGCACATTATTCAGAAAAAACAACACCACAGTTAGTATTTGGAATGCCAACAATACCGAAAACCCGAAGACCATTCTGAAGACCATATGGCCTTCCAAAAATAGAAAATTGTATTCTGAAGACCATTTTCAAAGCCAATGATCATCATGTTGGACAGGTCATGGAGCAGTGCAACTTGCATCATTGGAAAGAGCAGCTCAGAGACTGTAAGTTCACCAAAAATGGTGATGGGGTCTCTTCTTGTTCATGCTATACTTTTATTTCATTTGTGGCAGTGTTTCCTGCATTCGCGAGTTTATAATGGCATCAATTTCATAGCATTACATTGTGAAATAATCTCTATAATGGATCAATTTACTCAGATTTCAATCTCTTCATCTTTCTCAGTTCTTGAAGTTTTTTGGTAGATATCTATCACAGTGAATCATTAACTTATATGAAGGAAAGATATCTATTATACATGTCAGTAATACAAAACGATATGTAACATATTTTCAGTTTATAAAACATCACTGCTGGAATCATAAATTTGCACCATTTTACCACATTTAATTATCTTAGTTCTTTTGCAATCTTGTGTACTTTTTATTTATACATGTTTGATCTTCAATCAATAAGTCATAAGATCTTCCTATTTTTGTCACTGGCACTTGAATTTTACATAAAATATGCTCTTTTGCCACCCAACAAAATCTTCTCTCTGTGGCCATTTGAATGCAGAAGCAGGACTGTGTGGATGCATGAAAATAACTTCCAAGTCATTGTGTTCATCTGACAGGGAACGAATTATACCACTCCACCAAAGACCGTCATCGTACAGGCATGCAACATAGTCACCGGGTTGAAATAAATTATTATCAGAACTTCCAACTGATAATTTGCTACACGTGAAGTGAGTCTGTTGTTTCGACGCCCAGATGACTTTCATACCACAAGGTCCTGGAGTGAACGAGTGATTTTACTGAGTGCCAGGAATCTTGGGAGCAACTAGAAACCAACTTTCCAGTTCTTTGTTGTGCTCTTCGATATCTTTTTACCAACCCATATGAATTTTATGCAAGAGATGTGTTGTTGGCACCAACAATATAAATCATCAGATGTGAGCAGAAATCCATCCACTTGTAGTAGCTTGAAGGCTTGCTCTTCCTACTTCTCTTTTTACAGACCCACCAACTCAATCACAGGGACTTTTCTCATGAGAAGTAGCAAAGAAATGCCACTATGGGGCAATGCCAAATTCTTCCAGACGGAAGGACAAACTTATATTGTGCAGCAGCTCCATCATTGAAATAAAAAAACTTTTTAGTGATAGGGAGATTGCCTCAGATGTGCTGTATGACTACTGTGTCATGCTTCAGTTCATTACAATACTATTCATCTAACTTTCTATGAAGATGGCTTCTAGAACAGTGAAACTGATAGCAATGAAGACACCATAGAGAAAAAAGAAATTAATTGATGTAGCTCAAGAATTCATTTTAACAAAATCTATTTTTGAGCCTCCAAAACATATGTATATATGTATATACAGACACACTTTTGTAGGCCTATTATATAAATTAATAAATTTTGTATTTGTATGAGTTCAACATGTACAGAATATCTTTCCTTCATATATGTTAATGATTCACTGTGGTAGATATCTACCAAATAACTTCAGGAACTGAGGAAGATGAAGAGATTGAAATCTGAGTAAATTGATCCATTATAGAGATTATTTTACAATGTGATGCTATGAAATTGATGCCATTATAAACTCGCGAATGCAGGAAACACTGCCACAAATGAAATAAAAGTATAGCGTGAACAAGAAGAGACCCCATCACCATTTTTGGTGAACTTACAGTCTCTGAGCTGCTCTTTCCAATGATGCAAATTGCATTGCTCCATGACCTGTCCCACATGATGATCTTTGGCTTTGAAAATGGTCTTCAGAATACAATTTTCCATTTTTGGAAGGCCATATGGTAGCAGATGTGCATCAGAAAAAGAACATTTCTGCATATTTTTGTAGAGAAAGTATATTAGCATTATGAGTTGTGAAAACATTCTTTAATACTACATCAGTTTGGCCATGTTGGGGCTGCAAAGTATGATCGTCAGACATGCACAAGTTTTTTTAGCCATTTTCAGATGGGTCATAATATCACAGTTTTCAACACTCGTCATTCTTTTTTTCAGCATTTCATCTAAACAACAAAGACTAAATATCCTGAAAATTTCATCAAATTATCTGCGATGTTAATGAAGTTATGAGCTTCTGAACGTCATTACAAATTTAGAAGCGAGTTCCGAAACGGCAAAAACGAGGTCACCCCATACGTCTTTGATACTCAGTATCTTCAAAACTACTTATCATATTGATCTAAAATTTGCATAGCTTCCTCTAATACCATAACAAACATTCTGTGAAATTTTCATTGAAATTCAAGATGGTTGAGCTAGAACTTTCTGAAAAATTTGTTGAATTGAGATGGAATGACCCTGGTGCAATTTTGGTGTGTATGGATTATTGATCAGGTGCAACAATCACACTTGACTCTGTGGCATCTCCGACAACACCGATTCATGACGTTTTGTCAGAACGGCTGAGACGGTTCCAGGAGAAGGCAGATGAAGCAGGAATTATTGTCTGGGTTGTGTCGAAAGAGTTTGCAGACTCGAAGATGACACGAGAGCAGGTCTGGGGAATGTACAGTTTTAGCGTTCTCACAACCTTGATCATCTAGCTGTGTTGTTGAGCTTTCCATTTAAATACTGTTTCCATATTTTGCATTGGTGTAACTGTATGCTGTAATATTAACAGACATTTAATATTGAGCCATTTAAAAGAAACTCAGTGGTGATGCTTTAGTTGTTTTACCAATCCCTTGCTTCTGAGCTTCTTCTAGACTCAGCTTCTTTTGGATTTGAGGATATTCTTGAAAACATCCTTGCTCCGTACCAACTGTCGTTTAGCTTGATTTAATTAAATTATTCAAACCTACAGTAATAACTGCATTAAGTTTAAGACCTTAGCACTTGTTTTAAAATTCCTGCTTTCATCTGCCATCTCCTGTGCCCCATGGCTGTGCCCCATTTTACCTTAAGCTACTATGTATCTTGGTCTCATTCATTCATTCATACCTGTCTGCAGATCCCTTTCCTGTTCTGCGGAAGGTGAGTTGGTTGTCCTGCTGACCAGAATTTTCACGGCTCGGCATAGAAGCTTCGCTGTGGTTGGTCCATCTTTCTTGAACAGGTTGTCTATCGGTTAAAACAATTTGGTTTTTGTGCTTGTATATGCTTCTCTATTCATTCCAGAGGTTGAATGATTCTATTTTTAGCTGAGAGTACTCTACATCCTGTAATCTTAGGATACAGACAACCACTGACACATTCTTTGGTTACAGTGACATTTCTTGGTTGAATGAGAATTATCTAAATATGAGATTAGTCAATTTAATAATTATCTCAAAATGAGACTTCTTGGATTGATAAGAATTACCTTGAAATGAAACTGCTCAGTTTGATAAGAATTATCTTGGAGTGGTATATTAATTTGATAAAAATTATTATAACAAAATTGCCCATAAATTAAGACTTCCACCATGAATTATTGCCATTTGCTTGTGGCTTTTAGCAGTGAAAGACAATACTTTGTTGTGAATAGTTTTTATTACAGAAGTTTAGATTTTCTCATATTAATATGGGATGGTGAGTCACTGGTTCTAACTCTGTAAGTGCAGTCTCAAGCCTCCCTACAATGGTCACTTTGTGGAGACCATAAGCAAGAGTTTCACACACAGTTGCTTAAGTTTATGACAGTGATGCTTCACCAGTAGATAACAGCAATTCATGTAAAAACAGAAATAATTATAAAAGTAAATAGATCATGTTGTAGAAACATGGTTTCTTATTGTTGTGTTTTATTTGTCTGTATGAAGACCCTGAGCAATGCTTTAACACACACAGTTGCTTACAATTATGACATTGATGCTTCACCATTAGATATTGGCAATTTATAATATTATATTATAATAATATTATATTATAAATTATAATATTAAATAGGTAAGGTTACTGATCAGTGGCTTCCAATTTCTGTGAACCTGTTGTTTCTCACTGGTAGGTGTTCTACTGTGAGCGACGCAAGCGCATGATACCTGTCTTGTACGAAGATGTCCAGATGCCGGGATGGATGTCTATGCTTATTGGCACACAGCGCTTCGAAGTAAATAAATAATTATATGCGTACCTATTTAAATGTCAATTAAGTTTGAATTGCTATGTCTAATTTGCAAAAATTGCATGTCAGGACTTAACTGTAATGAACATGTGTAAATTTCTGTGTGAATTACCTTTTTTATCACACTGAGGCCAAAGTTCAAGTCTGGGTGTATATTACTTAGAACTTTTTACATTGCTTTGTTTATATTAATTACTTCTATTTTTCTGTGCATTTCTGATTGTATAGTACATTGCGTGTATTATTTATGCACATTATTTTGTGTATATTGTTTTGTTCTTTGTATACAATTACAGTGTATGTAACTAGACTTTTTATGTAGATTTGAAGGCACTTCCTGCCAGTCTAAATGATGTTGCAGTTCATACAGAACAAGTTCATCCACAGGCAAATGATGCTTCAACTGCAGTAAAATCTCCACTGACCTAAATTTTTTCACATAGAATTAGACCAACCAAGGCTTACCCAGACTTCACAGTTGGTATCAAATTCAAATTACCTAGTTGGTGTTGCATTATGGATGAGGTACAGTGACAGCCAAATGAAGCATTAGCAGCATGTGGTCATGATTAATGTCTGGCACAGCTGGGACTGAGGGCAGAAGTAGCCACATCCAGATAACCCTCACTCTGCCTTGTTCGTAGAACAGAGTGGAGCGTTTGACAGTAGCAGGCTTGCCAAACAATGAAGACCCCTTTGTTGATACCACTATGAAGACTTGGGCCTCCCACTTTTCCAAATCTGTGATTTTCTGATTGCAGTCAGCAGGCTGGATGTTGTAGTAAGGGCTCAGCATTACATTCTAGATATTTTGTTTGCATTACTTTATTTATGTTGTTTTGTTTGCATTACTTTTTGTATACTATTGTTTGTACATTACTTATGTTTATTATTTTGAGTACATTGTTATGTCTATATTGCATTGCTTCCTTTCTTTTAAGGATGCAAGAAGCTCTGATTTTGAGGATTCGATAAAGGCACGCATACGAAAGGTTTTTGACTCATCTCCTCTCGAAGACCTAAAGGAAGATGAGGTCAACGAAGAAAAATTGTCAGCAGAAGTAAGTGTTAGGTTACAAATTATGAAAGCAGTAATTTTGTCTTTGGGACAAATAATGTTAGCAACAGTGATGAAAAATTGTGATGCAATGGCAACAAGTGTGTGTTACAAAGCATCATATTGTACTGTTCTGATGATTTTTGTTTATTTTTTAATCCATGATGTGATCTGTGATTAACTGTTGTAGGTTCAGATCTTGAAAGAGAAAATTGCAGTCATCAGTCAGAATACTGTCGATAATTCTGAGAAAGTCAGTGCCATTTCTGTTGAAGTAATTCTTGATAAACAGATGATGTTTAGTGATCTAGCCTGACTTTAAATCCTAATAAAAATCACTGAACTTATTGCTAAGCTAAGCAAAATATCTCGAAACAAATTTGCCATGCAAAACATTTATACTATTTAGGAACTTCCCTTAAGGCATTTTATATTTATTTTGAGCATGTAGGCTTTTATTTTTTCATTTGCTATTCGATGCCTACAGCAAATTGTCCAAACAAACATTAATCCCCAGTATATATTGTGGGTTTTAAGAAGGCGTAAATAATAAAAGGTAACAGAAGACACTAACAACACAGATGAAGAGTGAAAACGCCACGTAGGATTTACCACAAGCCCAGGTGGAGCTGTTCTGAAGTGATGCAGAAGACGAGGTCTTTACTGGCTTTTCATAGATGACCAAAGGCAAATGAACTTTTTGGAAAATTTAATTGATTTGTTACAAAAAACTTGGAAAATCTGGACTTATTAACATACGTATCTGTCTAATAGTTACTAACAGTGCCTATCTCTCACTGATTTCATACCTTCGGATGCTTTCAGCTGGCAGGACTTAGAACCAAGTAATTACTACTATTCATAAATTGTATAAGTGTAAATCAAATCACAACAAATGTTAAAAGTCTTTAATTTCAAAAGTGCAAAAAATTAATTTTATTTCACGAAAATGTTATTTTTGAGTAATATTTTGCTTTTGATGGCCATATATTTACAGCCGTTACACAGTTATACATATTCTGACTAAAATTTTGTAAACGAGTGACCCCTGTATGCCAGTGCGACCTGTGTATTGACTTTACAAAAGTTTTTGCTGTTCTTGCGTCACTGCATCTTGTAGTAAGGAGCGACATATAGTACGAAAAATACAATAAAATAACGTTAAGGAACTGGTACGGTTTTGATCATTTATTGTAACTTGCTTTGCCACTGCTTTGAACTTGGCCTTAGAATGCTGTCATTCTGCATTTTTCGGAATGGATGTTGTAGGAGTACCAAGGCAGAACTGTGTTTGTTTATGTGTCTGGCAGTGTCAGATTCTATTCGAGCATCTCTGAAGCCATCTGCAAGTATGTTCCAGTTCATGCTTCATATACTCAGGCACCTGTGTCTTGTGGTTGATTAAATGCCAACAGTAATTGGGTTAAATTCACAGAATTCGATGTCACTTTTCACTATTCTGTATTTCTTAGAAATGCATTTGTTGTTTATTGTAATTATTGTGTTGCTTGCATTGTAAACTCGAGCTTAAAGAAATTGCAGAGATTACCAGGATTCCTTCTCTGGATAGATTTTGGTAGTACATTAATAAGCCATAATCCTGTGAGAAAAGGTTTGTCTGGTGGTTGGATTACTCTTGTTATATTTGCTGCACAGCTGAAACATCCTTCCCTCAACCCAGGAAGTCTTCTGTAAGAAGAACATTGTTATAAATGAGCGATTACCTTACCTTACATTCTGAGAGTTTTCTTCAGTTACCAAAGATTAGAATGATGAACAGCCTCTAGTTTCAATTACACTCTGATTTCTATCATTAGATTCATAATGAGAATTTTGATAGAATTCGGTAGGAACATAGATCCCACATTTAATTTAGCTTAGAATGGCACCATAAAGATGCAGTATATGATATGGATTGCTAAGTTAGCCATATAAGAAAGGTCCAGTTTCTGTGACATTTGACTACCACTGTAAACATGGATAATTTCTGGGGTACTTACTCTTCAGGTCCATTGGAGTTCATCTGGCTAGACTGGATGGAGTTCAGATGGTAACTGGTGGATTTTTTGGTGTTGGAGAAACTGTTGGCCGGAGCTACTATTCTGAATGCATGGAGTCTGGTCGACCAAGCAACATCTGGCATATTTTGCCAACCAAAGATAGCCAAGTACTCTCACACTTCAGATTAATATTTACATGACTAGTGCTAATATTCAATTTTTGGGAATTTGTTTGTTCATCTGCATCTGTTGATCCCAAACTGAAAAAGATACGAGTTTAAGACAAAGTAAACAGATTAATGGGCTACAATTGGCAGACCAAGAAAGTAACATCACCTTGTCACCTTGTGCTGTCAGCTCTTTGAGCTCTAGCGACCGTCATGATCAATCTTCTCCATTCCTTTCTTTCCAATGTCGCGTCCCTTAGTTGTGCCAAGTTCATTCCAGTTGCTTCGTGTATCTTGTCCATCCATTTTTTCCTTGGTCTCCCTTGTTTTCTCTTTCCCTCTCCACAAGCCAGCATCATTTCTTTTTCCAATCCATCTGATCTCATAACATGTCCAAAGAACCTCAGCTTTGATTTTAGCACTGTTTGTTGTAACGTTTCATCTTGCTCAATTCCGATCGCTTTGCGTACCCATATTTTTTTTGGTCAACATCTCACTGCCATATGTTACTGTTGGTATAATCAAGGCCCTCACCAATCTTTTTTTCGTGTCTGTGCTCACATGTTTGTCTTTCCATATTTTTTCTAGTCCATTCATTGCGGCTTTTCCAATCGCCACCCTTCGGTTTATTTCCATATCGCACTTTCCTTCTCTTTCTACTACTGATCCCAAGAATGTAAAGCTTGTTACCATCTCTAATTCTCTCCATCCACCATAAAACTGCCCTCCTCAGCTGTTGTCATGATCTTCGTTTTCTTTATATTGAAGTATAGTCCTGCTTTCTCGCTCTCTCTCTTCAGCCTTCTTATCAGTTCTACCAGATCTGTTTTTTTACCTGCTAATAGTGTTGTGTCATCTGCGTATCTCAGATTATTCAGTGTTCTTCCCGCTATCTTTACTCCCTCTTTTGCTCCATCCATTTCCGCCAGTGAAAGTAACATAGTCGTACTTAATTAAGACTTATTGCATATTAACAAGCAATGCCGGTGGTGGCAAAGAACTTAAGTGAATTCTTTATTATTGACATATAGTGAAATCTTATATAAAGGAGAAAATGGGTCATATTCATGACCTACTAGGAAAAATCAAATTTAAGAAGTAAATATTTGCAAGATATTACAAGTTGCAGTTGTTTTTCATCATTTAGCGAATTATGCAGCGGTTTTTTAAATAGCTGCAAATTTTAAAGTTACAGAGGCAAGGTATTCCGTATTGACAGTCCAGTACATTTAATATTAAAATAACTGGTTCTCATAATTACAAAATGTGAGAATTTGGACATTGGAAGTGACATAGAAAATGGCTAAAATGCCATATGTTGGGAACTTTGGGTTTTTGTTCATTCAGTATTTTTGTTTGAGAATACCCAGTATTTCAGAAATGATTTTTGAGTTTTATGCAGTTATAGTAAATGTAATTTATTTGTTTAGTCAACATTGTAAAATATTTATTTGGAATAAAACTAAAACTGTATTTTGACTTTTAATAGAAGTGGGATCTTTTGTATTTGTAAGGATCAAAGTCGAAAGGGAAGACAAAATCCTGATAAGACATTTGCAGAAGTGCCTTACGGTCGTACAGTTTTCATTGGAGATAGTGTTCGTGAACGTGAATCCATAACTTCAAGGGCTTTTGACATATGCATCTTGGTTGAAGGTGTGTTTTGTATGCTTTTTGCACAAGGGTAACAGACTCACAGAATGCGTTATCGCTGTTTCTGCTTTATTCAGAGCTGTTACCAAAAGCAAACTTATTGTTGCTGCATTTAGCATTTGCTTTTGTCAGAATGGTTCAATAGCACACATCAGTTACTAAAATGTCAGTTTATCAAAGACAGTGGAGTGGTGTATTGCTTTAATTGGCTGAGAATCAGAAAAATCGTTGTCTAATGCCTTATGGATTTGGTGCCAGTTATATTGGATTTTAGACCAGTGTTGAAAGAGGGAATAATAATATATATATATGTATGTATATATATATATAATATTATAGGGGTAGGGCTATATTATAGGCATATGTACTAGTATGTTTTGTTCATTGTTTTTTAGGCATATGTACTAGTATGTTTTGTTCATTGTTTTTGCAGGTGGTCCAGGTGCTGCCTATGAAGCACAACAGTTCGCCTGGAACGATCATGTCGTAGTTCCAATTCGATCAACTGGTGGTGCTGCCGGTGGGAACTTCAACCTCCCAGATAAGATATTTGAGGTAAGAGCAATTCTGCTTCATACTTGTTTCTAAGCTCAGAACTTTCCTTTTCATCTGAGCCTAGCTCTGCACCTTTCACTAGGTTTTTACATACCAGGTAATTGGTGTTTTTGTGGTTTTGATCTGTTTTGCATTTCTTATGGTTAGTTCTTCTCAGGTTGATTTTATCGGATGTAACTCATATAGCACCTTACAGAGAAAAAATGAAGCATAATATCTCCAAGGAAACAGAACTTAAGACAGCATTACTACTTCCACAGTTTACCAATCTATGCAGACTGCTGATGTAGGTGGAAGATAGTTAAGTACAAGTAGTTGCCACGGCTACCCAAATCCTGGTGCATCATTTGACAGGGACTCTTAAGACATTGCATTATCAGAGAGGGGAGGTTTATCAACCGTTGTTGAGCTCTTTAAAGCAGATCAGATTTTAAGTAGAAATGATTCGTTGCTACAGTTCTAAGAAGCACCTGAAACGTTTTGACTGTTCCTCTTCCTGAACAACCATCTTTAAAGTATCTGCCCGTTTAGAGCATGAGCAAGGCTTAAATTACTTGCATACGACCAGCGCATACACTCAGACTAATTAATCTCCGACTAGCAGCCTTCAAAAGACGGCATGCAGAGACTAACTTATGCAAGGTAATTTTTCTACACAGGGTTTTTCCAATATTTACATGATGTTGTTGATCATGATTAACTTTGGAAAGGCAACACATATTTTCATATTCTCAAGCTTAATATATATTGATGTTCATGATGTATATTCATCAGGCAGTCATTTCAGACGTGAATGATATTTATTCTTAATATTTTCAGGTAAATTAAATGAAAAGAAATTTACATGCCAAGTTTCCTTGTTAATGATTGAATGAATCGAGTGGATTCCAACAGTCCCTCAATGCTTGTTGACATCAAAAACTATTTCAAACTGACAAATTGTGTCGCCTGCCATTTTGTTTATTTTCAATACACCAGGACTAGGTCCACATATGCCAGGTAGACTAGGTTAGTCCAGACGTAACATGCAAAGACTTCATCATTAAAATGACATGCAATTAGAATTGTTAAGAATTTGCATGGCGTGGACACTGAACGTTGCTTCTCTAACTTGGACGCTTGAAAACTTATCTCTATAAATAAGTTTCAAATTTCCATATTTATGTTCGTTTGTGACTGTAAACTGTTTTCTGCGATGTTTGATAGACTAAGAATTGTGCAGGCTGCCACTCCCGTTTGACCAGATCTCAGGATTACTAAAGCAGCTTTGTCTGTATGAACAGATGGTTATTTGCAATTAAATGCGCTAGTTCTCATTGTGAAACTTACTTCCTAAACGCTTCATTCAATGCCTAACTTGCAACTATCTAAAAAGCAAATGTGCCTGTTTTTAACTATTCCTTATAATTTGCAGTTAGTTAACTTTTAATTTGCAGTTAGTTAACTCTTGTTTTTTCCTTCTTATTTAGTAAGGCATTTACAGTTTAGTTGTATTTGAATATTTGTTTATTTTGTCAGAAACTGTTTTGTTTTTATAATGTGTATTTATTATGTTAATATAATAATTATGTTAATGTGTTAATAGCCATCTCAGTGACAATGCGTAATACGCGATCCTGGGAATTAAGTGGGACTTTTTCCTTCTGGGCTTGCCCTTGCATCCAATTCAGCTACACAGCACTTGTAACATGTATTGCTCTTGACTTGGGATCAAGAAAAGAGAGATTCAGGTTCAGATATTTTCCCTAAATTTCAAAGAGGTTGGGTTCTTACCACTGCAGGTCCGGGGTTAAATATTGGTGCATTGGGTGACATTAGCTCTTGCAATACATGTAATTTATTGTTGAACTAGGTTGTCTTGGGTTGTTGTTTTCATGATTTTGCTTCAGTGAAACAACATCTTTGGAGCCTAGTTCTGCTGCACCTGTGAGGACTAATAATACTGACAAAGGCAGATAATAAAACAGGCCATTGAAATTTCCTTTTAGCTTCCTACTGGTGTTTCAAAGGGTGACTGGGATGCACTGGGTGACCCTGCCCTACCAGCTGATGCAGTGGGGTTGGCTGTCGCCAACATTGTTGGGAGCGTCCGAGATCGTCTGGCTTTGGACTCGCCAAACTTCAACCTCGAGGGAGAAATGCCACGCTTGAAGTCACAGGATTCATCAAACAGTCTCTTCAACATATCACCAATGAATGACACAGATGAAGAAACGAAGAGTCCAAGGAAGAAACGACTAAAATGGTTGTCAACCGATGGGGAGCAGGTAGAATTTACAGACAGTGACTGACAAAGTGCTGTTTCAGCAATTTCTATGAAAACTTCTGTCTTGTTTACCTTTTTGTGTGGGTTAAGGGTGCTGCGAAAATTGTCTTTCTACCACTGTATTTGAGTAAACTTGGCAATTCGTAATAGAAGACATGGAAACTAACTATAAGAAACCTTTAAGAAAGCTGATTGACTGTAGCCAAGGTCCCTCAAACCCAATAACCCATTTCTCTTAGACCTGTTGTTGACATAGCATGTGATACACTTCCAGTTGTCCAACTTTTACCTAGAAAGATTGAAAAGTAGTATTTTGTTTCCCATAGTTAGATACAAGGGTAATGTTCCTTTGATTTGCTTAGACTTTTAGCTGGCAAATGAATAATGCCAAAGTCCTTGACATTTCCTAACTTAACCATTTGCTTCCTAGCTCTTGTCTGTTACCAAGTTATACTGCTTGGTAACCCAGGGGTCCTCTGTTCAAACAATTTGCCTGAGGCCTGCTCAGCGGACTCAAACAAGTAATCTCTGGTTTACAGGCCAAGTACACTACCAAACAGACTATCATGTCGCACAACACCAACAACAAATTGAACTTTACTGGCCTCTGTGCAGCTACAATTCAGAAGGCTGAAGACTATATCTTGTAATAAAATTGTAATCGCAATGTTGAGAATTTCTAAAATGCTACTGTGAAGCTAAGCACAAGGCACCAGCTTATTCATCAAGTCAGAGGGGTTGTCTAAAGATGCCATAGGACCAGAGAGTGAAGGGGATGGAACAGCTGTCTTACGGTGGTTTGTGTTTAGGTTGAGAAATGGGAAGGCGGTGGATTGGATAGTCTGTGTTATGACTCTTTCCAAATACTGTGACACATATTCCTGAATGACAAAACTGCAGCACATATTTGTTTGTTTAATTTAGAAAAGGTGTGGGTTACCTTGAAATTTAAGATCATTGACTGTATAATAACTTATAATCAAGCAACTGATGTACCCAAAGTATTTATTACTTCAAATTAAGTTGCACATGACCTGTAAAATTATGAGCTTCATATTTTCTGCTAGAGTCTTAATTATAATATTACATTGATTTTTACCTGACTGTAAAATGCTCTATAAATTGTGAAATTTTTTACACTGCTTTTGCTATTTACAGTAGTATAACCTGCAAAATTTTACATATATTTGCTAATGGTTCTTTTTGCAGTTTGCTTCATGACCTGCTACTTATATGTTGATCAGAAAGTTCAAAGAAGCCCTAAAAGTATTTATGTTGGATAAATGCAAGTGCATCTTTGGCAGTGTTTCCTAGATTTTGTGAATCCTCTCAAGTGTGATATTGATACATAATGGCGCTATAGAACTCTCAGATCAGACTGCAGTGCCATTACTTGTCTTCATATGCACTTATCAGCAGATGCATTTTCTTTAAGATGGTTCTCCAACAACTTGGTACATTTGACTTAAACATTTGACTTTATGATTCAAAGATAATCAACCTTCAGCTCCCAGGGAGCTGCCATACAGTGGATCGAAACTTCCTTACCATCAGAAGTCAAATGTACTAAGTTGTTGGAGAACCATCTTAAAGAAAATGCGTCTGCTGATAAGTGCATATGAAGACGAGTTGCCTGCGCTATCCTTTACCACCTGATCTCCCCACTGACAGCGTACGGTCAGTGTTTGCTAGAGGGCATAAGTGGATGGAGCCAAAATCTCGAACCAAATTTCTGCCCTGGCAGGGATTTGACCCCAACCTTATGATTGACTTTCCACCATGCTAACCACTAAACTATTACACACTCAGACTAGAGTATAATGCAGAGTTCAATATTATGGTAAACCAGTGGGCTGCTAGCTGTTACTAAAAACAATTGTTAGCACTGACATAGAAAGAAATTTTTCAACAACCCCTCATCCAAGAATTTCCCTGTAGTCTTAAGCATCTTGATAACGCAAAGTAAATTCATGGCATGAAACTTCAAGTGTTTCTATTTTGCAGGAAAATTTGAAATTTAGTCAATATATACACAAACAGCTTACATTTGGAAGCAAGAGAATTTACCTGCTGAAGGAATTGGTAACATTGGGTCTGCCTAAAAAGGAATAAATAAGAGGCTTATGTCCTGCATTACCTAGGTACAGGACTCTTACAAGTTTCGTAAACTACCACTTTTTTTAAACATTGCTATCACCAAATTCTGACAGCAGTATAACATTAACTACACCTCACAAACCAGTCTGGTTTTCATCTGCATGACGCTACTGTCATTCCATTCCTCAGATTATTTCCTATCCCTTGAAATATACAAAACCACTAAAAGAGACCACAACTATGAATTAACCAGTTTACCATTATATCCAATATAGATCATTATTGTACATTAAATAAATCTAAATCTTGAATAATCATACCCATCATTACACTTTCACCCAATATTACAGTCCATTTGTATATGATCTGTACAGTGGACCCTCTTTACCGTGTATCATATACCATTTGAAAACACGGTCACATTATAATGAGGTTAAAGCTAAACTTAAATTTGGAATCCATGTATTCAGCTGCACTATATCAGAATTAGCTTTGTAACTGTGCACAACGCTCCCATGCAGGTCTCATGTATGTAGGGCATGTATGCTATTTGTCTTTTACTGATTACTTACTGACCCTCCATGCAAACATAACAAAGCAAATAATACTCTGTAGAAGTAGTTCAACCATTATATTTCCATTGCTTTATTTTGTTAATCAAAACAAAACATACAACATTACCCGACATCAAATTCTTTTGCAAAATTGGGTCAACTGCAATTTTTAGTTTTGAATACAAAATAACATAAATATCCTATAGTAATAACGTGCACAAAATTGGCTCAGCTCCCATTTTTAGTTTTGAATGCAAAATGATAAAAATATTCTGCAGCAATAACCCAAATTATTTTGTTGTCTTCTCTGTGTTCGTCAGGTTGCAACAGTAAGAGATTATGCAAGTGCCCATTAATGAAATGTTTAAAGCTCTAGGCCTAGTCCCTGGAGTCTGGAAGGCCAAACAGCTTCACTGTCCCTGCATCTCTGTCCCTCTCATATTTATCCTTGTCATCACAAGCAAATGCTAGAATATGACGTTTTGGATGCCAGGCTACTGTGAAGGTTGGACTTTCACAGGGAATGTCGGCAATTTTTTCACCTGTACAAGGACAACAGCCTACAGTTAGCAACAGTAATTCACCAGATATTCAGCATTCCCATTTCTTTTTTCTTCTAAATATTCAAAATTTCTTTTCTTGTTTATGTTCTGGACTAAACGGTGATGCCATCTATCCCTATATCAGTATACTTATAGATGCCTTGTGCATTAGACACCGGCACATTAGAAGTTCTGCACTTCTGAACTTTGTAAGGAGGGCATTACTAAATTATAGTTGTATAGTACTGTATTGTTCAAAAGTTACTGATTATTGTTATTGTCATCAGAAACAGTCCAAACAGTAACTTAAAGTTTAATCTAATAACTTGTATGCTGCCTTTATCCAGTGCATTGGAACATCAAAATTTAACTTCAGCTCAAGTCTACTGCTTAAAAGTCAGTATGCAGATAGGTAGAGGCAGCCTGTCGTGGTGAAACAAGACTTATTTTCAACATCTGGCTCTGCTCATCCAATATGAAGTCATATTTTGTTTCAGGCTGCATTTTTAGGCCTGTGCACTGGCATTCGTTAGTGCCTTGAATGCCGTGGGTGGTGTTAACACACTGGAGCGCCACACCTAACCGCCTTGACATTTTGGTCTTTGCCATTTATAACTTAGCCAGCTTAGTGCATCAGTGATGACCTTTGCATACATGAGCAAATACTTTGTATAGCACAGAATATAAGATGTAACATTTATAAACTATTGTGTAGACTGCGATATATATTTGCCACCTGTTGTGGCTGATGTAAACTGAATCTGGGTTTCAGGATAATCTTATTCTTTGTTATGACTTGTTATGCATCTTTTGAACATTTATTAACTGTGATTTGTTATTTAGTATCTTAAAATGTTTTTCAAGTGTATCTGTTATTATCTTTTAAATTAATTAGCATATAGGGAAGAATAAAATGAATTTGTTTAGTCTTGTGTAGTTTGTTTGAATGCATGTGCTCCATTACGAGTGTTATCCCAACTACAGTTTTGCTTACACCGCTACTTATATTAAAAATTGTAAAAACCGGAATTGAAAAGAACAGTTAAGACAAAATTTGATAAGCATGAATTGTTCAAACTAGTCCCCAGGATTTCAATGTTAAACGATTAGGACTCTACTTATAAGAGATACAAAAGTTGTGAGCCATCAACATATAAAGCCAAAAGACCAAAACACTGAGCTGGCGTATGAATGACCTTACCACACTTGAACCGTAATCACACACTTGTATTAGTTATAGTAAGTAAGCATGTGTTTCTAACAGTTCAAACCTGATTCAACTTCTGCTATGTCGATGAGCAAGTCTTCTGAGGCAGAGGCCAGCATCTGTCCATCGTAGCTGAAGCTTAATGTTCGAACAGGCCAGTCCAACCTATAATCAAGCAGCAATATAGTCGATATAGTGTGCTGCCAATACATACAGCACTTCGGTCAATCGTCTCTTCTAATTTAAGGAATTGATGTATGGCACAGAATCTGGCCAAGCCTCATTTACAATCCCCACTGACAAGGAAACAGTCTATGGCAAAATGCAGTCTGGATAGCAGTTTCAGGATAGTTTTAAAGGCCAACACAGAATACAAAGAATGAAGGTGTTCCAGAAAAGACTCCAGAGCCTAGGACATGAGCACCCAAAACCGCTTGTCCACACAGAAGGTCATCCATGTATCACACTGCAATTTAAAACACTGTGTAATTCCTCTATGTTGATTACACTGATGTAAACAATTTCACATTTAAAAATTACCCTATCATTTGACCTTTGAATAGCTTTTGTTCAACCCAAAAAGGGGTATCTTTTGTTATATAGCCCTTTTTCAGCAGGTGTTAACAGAGTGACATATTTTACTGGTGTCTTCTGAGGCCAGTTCACAGAAAGCATGCAATGCAAAAATAATCAAGATCAAAATAAATCATAATACCTGGAGAATGTTCGGAGACAGACGAGCTCTGAGAGGTCCCACAGACTGACTAAAGCATCAGCGCTCCCCGTAGCAAAGTACTGGCCAGTCGGGTCAAACTCTATGCATATACAGTTGGCTGGATGTGCACACAGTACGTGCTCTGACTTCAGGTCTGGGTAACTAAGGTATCAAATGCAGAAACACATTACTTAGATATTTATTACAATTACTCCAGGCAATGTATTACATGTGTGTATCTGAACATTTACACAGCACATTTTAGCACTTCAAAATGTTGGTACATGGCTATGGGGCATGGTAGCTGATTCGTGGGGCACGGTAGCCGATTGGATAGAGTGCTAGGCTTGTAATGCAGAGAATATGCATTCAAGCCTCCCCTTAGACGGTTACTGTGTAGGTACCTTGAGCAAGTCCTTCGCTCACAATTGCTTTGTGCTTAAGATTCAGACTTACTGATCTTGCATGCATAATAAAATGTAGAATAAAAAAAGAATAATATCTAACAGTGTTTCTTAGGCTTAGCAGAAAATGTTCCTTGCACATCAGCTGTTCTATAATGCTTCATGAGCACACAATCTTTATTTGGGATAATGTTTAATAACAAAGAATAACAAAGCTTAGATGAATAACAAATATAAGCTTTAGAAAGGCACTATGCTTACAGCTGCCATGCATTTACTAGAATAAACACTATCTATGCATGCATTAAAATTACTGAGGGCGAGTACTAATTTTCTGGTTTTTTCTGGCTGCCTACCTCCAGATATGTATGCTTCCCTGACCACTTGTCAGAAAGAACAGGGTTCCTGAATTGTCCCAGCTGATCTCGTTAACTTCAAACTTGAACTGTTCTTCAGCTTTGGATTTGTGCGATTTGACATCGATAAATGTGACCAAGTCTTCTTTATTGCCAACAGCAATTGTCTGGCCATCTGGCGACCAACATATGTTTATGTTCTCACCTGGAAAAAAGTCGTTTGTTTAAACAGTGTCATTAAAATAGAACATTTGCTTATATATATATATATATATATATATTATATATATATATATATATATATATATATATATATATATATATATATATATATATATATATATATATATATATATATATATATATATATATATATATATAGTATTATGACTAAGTATTAAAATTATTTATTACCTTAACCGAAATCAATTCCCATACAACACTTCAAAACAAGCACTGGAAACCAGGAATGCTTATTGTTCAATTCCATAAATATATTTCTGAACAGCATAAACTTACACCCATTATGGCAGCTCAGTATATTCAATCGTGGCTTATTTCAGATATCTGAATCTCGGGCTAGCACGGTCCGTTCATGGGGACCTTAAATGGTGTGGCACCCATTCAAACGGGCAGCAGTGGTGAAGGATCTCACCCGATAACTTCATTAGAAAATGAGCAGTTCGAGGCCATGTTGGCCGCATGGCTTTCTATGTGTCATTTTGACAGACTATATCGTCTAGCGTGACATAAGCTCGATAATTTTCTGCAGTTTCGTTGCTTTCTGTTGCCGAGTCTGCTTGTCAGAATTACTTTTCCTTTCCAACACGGATTTACTGCAATATGGACGGTTTCTTTGCCTGTTTTCATGACCTGTCAAGCCTTGGACCTTCAGACCAACTCACGCGGTTCCGTGAAGGAAGGGCAAAGAAAGTCTTAGGAGCAGCTCCGACTGTCAGCCATGTCAACTAACGGCTTAACAACCTACCGGCCGGCGGGCAATGAATACCTGTCCATCCTGCGTTGCATGCCGCGTCGCTTTCCCCATTCAAACGGGCAGCAGTGGTGAAGGCTCTCACCCAATAAATTCATTAGAAAATGAGCAGGTCGAGGCCATAAGGTCAATAAGGTCCCTATAGAAAAACATGTACATTTACATTTGAGAAAGTCAGCACAGATGAGCATGAATAAATTAAGATAGAACACTGATAGTTAACTGAGCTTCAAATATCTTTTAAACTATTAGTTGTGCATTTGAAATTGGCAGCAGGCATTATGCAGACCTTTAGTATTAACTGTTGACACGGATTTTCGAGCCCGAGCATCCCATATCCTAACTGTCTTGTCTCCTGAGGCTGTAACAAGGAGATCAGGGTTTGTTGGATGCCAGCACAACTGGTCTACGCTGTCCGTGTGACCACGAAATGTGTGATCTTTGTTCTGCAAAGCAAACACCAGGCTGCTGCAGTAGTGTTCCACTGTAAGGCTTGCCACAGTTTTGTGCATATTGCTATCAGTCACACCTAATCCCTATGCAGAGATGTCAGTGAATGAACCTAATATGAACACTAGTGTTCTGCTAGGGAAGTTGTCCAGTTCTTCAGCTGCATTGTACTGTATTGTAACATTTACTAATTATGAATGCATGCAACTTGACACTTATATACCATTTAAGAATCATACAAAGGCAAATTGATCCAAGATGAATAACAAGTTTAAACATAGTAAAAATAACGTTTGCACAGCATACAGATTCTCAGACATTCATTTGAGAATCAGCCACTTATTATGAGTCATCACTGCATCCGGAGTCCATAGCTGAAAATTATGATGGGCCAAAGAAATGCCAGTAGCACATGGCTACATTCAGTGACTGGCACTCCCAAAACTGAAAGACTGAGCAGTACACACGCAGAAGTTTTTTTACTCCTACATATAGGTCTTTGCTGTAATAGATAAATTGCAGATGGCCTGACAGTTTCTGATCAAAGAAATTTCACCACAGTCAACACTAGATGTCACCCAAGACCCTGGATTGCCAGTGCTACAGAACCATAATTTCCCAACCAAGTCACAATGAACTGAATGAAACTTCAGACTCAGTACTGCACATGCATATAACACCACAGATGATACATACAGAATAGCACACTAATATTTGTACCAACTGGACTCAAACTTTACTAATGACAGTAAAAAAATTAGTGTGAATTTCATCTAAAAATTCAAAAATGTTTATGCTGACTCAAAGAACACCTCTGAAATGTAGACTCCGGCACAGAGTGACTCCAAAAACATGAAAATAATCGCTCCGATGCTGAAAAAACAAATCAATCAAAAATGGCTGATCCCGTATGGATGAGCAAATATCTGAGTTTGCCTTTGGATGTTTTTTACTTAAGCTAAAATGCCAATAATGTAGTAGCCAATAAGTCAGAGCTGGGCAAGCACCAAAAAAGAAAAGGATTTTACTTTGAAATACAGAAATAAATTTGAACTGTTCTTATTTCAACATCACCCATAAACAGAATTAAAGCAAATATAAACACGCCTGGTTATATCCTCGCAGTCTAGGGCAGCCACGTTGTCATACCTGCAGGCGAGCTTAAGTTAAATTTTACCCCTTCAGATAATTGTGGCTACAGGGAGAGGAAGCCATTTCGCAGTAACGGAAGAGATTCCTTTTTTCAGCGCTTCAGGCAGTTCATTACAAAGCGCTGCATAAACGTTCCGATACATTTTCAACCGCGTCGTGGGCGATATAAGAGGTGTTAGTTATCTTACCAAACGGTCTCTGTCCAGAACAAACGTAACGACGCTTTTATCAAAAGAACCCGACGCTAATCTCTTTCCATCGCAATTCCATGCAACCGAATGGACTTTTGATTGATGAACTGGATATTCCCGAACTTTATTATTTGCTTGGAAAAATTTCTGTTGTTGTTCGAAATACTTCGCCATGTTACCGGTCAGTATCATGCAGCTTTGAATTTACAGTAAGTCAGTAAGTAAATCATCATTTAATAAACTTTATTTCGTCACAATATCAATCTTTATTCACCCAACTAGCACAAAAATAAAACTAAAAATAGCGATGCGTGATTTTCAACAGGACACCAGGCCTACCTTTACTCATGGCCCGATGCCTCAGCCACTCTGATGGTTGAGCGGATCCTTGAGGCCGCCTCTGTTCTAGATCTCTGGATGTCTTCTAACCGCCTCTGTCTTAATCCTGATAAGACTCAATATATCTGGCTAGGTGGCCGTGTCCAGCTTGCCAAATTTGACTTTAGTTCCCTTTCCTCTAATTTCCCTCAGTCCGTGACCTCGGAATCATCCTGGATCAAACTCTTTCTCTGACTGACCATGTAAATAATATCTCCCGCTCTTGTCTTTACCACCTTTGACAACTCCGCTCTATTCGTCACTCGCTTCCTCTTCATGCGATCACTACCTTGGTCCATGCCCTGATTTGCACTAGGATTGACTTTGGTAATGCTGCCTACATGTATATTGGACTTTCTGCAATTAACACCTCCAAGCTTCAGTCTATACTTAATGCTGCTGCACGCCTTATTGGTGGTCTTCCAAAGTGTGCCCATACATGTATATCTACTTTTATTCTTGATTCACTTCATTGGCTTCCTGTCAGTCAACGCATCCAGTTTAAGATTCTTATCCTTATGCGCAACTGCCTTCTAGGCTCTGCTCCGTCCTACTTAACTTCTTTTTGTATTCCGGTTTCCTTGTTGCCTGCCCATGCCTTCCTTCGCTCAGCTACCCGTGGTCTCTCGGTAGTCCCTCGCGTCCGCACTACGATTGCTCAGTCCAGGAGCTTTGCCTTTGTTGGCCCTTCCAGCTGGAACTGCCTTCCTCTTGACCTGCGGCTTCAATTACTTAGTCTCTCTCCTACCCAGTATCGCAAAAAAGCCTAAAATCCTCTTTGTTTGTTCAAGTCGGGAGCGCCACTGTTTCCTAAGTGGCGCTTTATAAATGTTCGTTTACAATTACATACACGGGGACCTTAAATGACGTGGCGACCACTCGAATGGGCAGCGGTGGTGAAGGATCTCACCCGATTAATAAACCGAAAAATGAGCAGAATCGAGGCCATACGGTCGCTATACAAAAACATGTAAATTTACATTTATTCCATCTATCACACAGGCGAGGTGTCATCGATATTATCTAAGGCATCCTGCAGGCTCAGAGAGCGACAAGCTCCAGAAGTTGCAATACAGGCCTAGATAATATATAGCGCTCGGATAATTGTCCTTTAATGGCATAGCGAGCTGCTATCTTGCGATTGCCAATCAAAGTTCATAAAAATGTTCCTGTGGTTTGTTGTTAATAAGCAGAGATCCGACAAATTGTTCGATGCGCGAGGACACGTTGGCACCTGGCGAATGTCCGAAGAACATTTCGTAGACTTCGGTCGCTTGGAAGGACCGAAGAGCCGGAAGAACGAGGAGTAGCTTTCCAAATCGGGAAGTGTCACTGACACCTTTGCCATCGACGTGTCCTCTTAGCGAGCTTTCCACTGCTTCTTGTAGCTTTTCCACCTCTTGCCTAGCGTGTAGGTCCGAACTATCTGAAACCATCAGAATGACACATGTATTTACGTTTGTACGAATGAATGCATGCGTATACATATGTATGTGCATGCATGTGTATATATGTATGTATGAAAGAGAGTGTGTGTGTGTGAGAAAGAGAGCACTTCTGGGAGTGAGGATGCCGATTCGCGTCCCCGGTCGTGGCTGATTTAAGAGATTTTCATTTTTGGCTAGCACGGTCCATAGGCAGGGATCTTAAATGGCGTGGCATCCATTCAAACGGACAGCGGTGGTGAAGGATCTCACCAGATTAATTCATTGGAACATGAGCACAGTTGAACTTATACGGTCGCTATCGAAAAACGTGCAGGGATCTACATAAGTTATACATTTACGTTTACCTGGTTTTGACACAGCAAGAAGTCGAAGACAGTTATATTCGAATCTGTCTGGCACCAGGTCACTGATCCGCCGGATGAAGTTACGCATGTTCCTAAGCAACTGGCGGTTGATATGGCAACCTCTACTACGGCTGTTGTTGTCAAGCCTGCTTTCCTTTTCCCGATGGGTGTTTTCAGGAGAAGGGACTTCAGACAGAATATTTTCTGAGTGAAAAAAACAAACCAACTTATTAATATCTCTTTACAAAACAATTCATTACTTGCAATTTGTTTAAATTACCGTAAAACCACTTACATTCATAAGAATAGGCCTTAATTTTATCTGCTCTATGAAATTCGATCTATAGTAATAGTATTTTAAACTGATCATATCTGGAACCAGTTTAGTGATCTGCAGTGTGTATGCATTAAACAAAGCATGAATTCAAATGGGTATCCATCCATCCATCAATCAATCCATCCATCCATCCATCAATCAATCAATCCATCTCCATTCAAATATACATACATACATACATACATACATACATACACACATACACTCATACACACATACATACATACATACATATACATTTACTCACTTGTTTACATTTGTTCTTTCGGTTGTTAAGAAGTTCTGCAATGCTAAGTCGGTCTAATCGCGTGTGCTCCGTGATCGGCATATCGTACCTGGATCGATATGTAATTCAGCCGTCTTCAGAATTACGATCTCACTCCATGATTCTTCGACGAGCGTCAAGCGGTCTCTCAGCGGAAGATCCGCGAAGATCGGGTACGACTGGAGACCCTCGACACACATGCCAAGCAGCTGTACCACTCTGCCAAATCCAGTCCATTTGGAGCAGGACACTGGCGCCTGTGGAACTCCTCTTCCATAGATAGCATGGGAATTTGACAGTTGAAGGCGGTGGTAACCAAAGGGCAGCGGAAACTGATAAGAAGGTTCTGGGAAATAGCTGACCATTCCGGGTGGCTGGAAGAGCATCGGATGCAATCGATAGGATTGTGGGTCAGATCCAACGATGCACCCATTATAAGTTGCACCAAATGCCGACAGATTAATACTTGCTAGAGGTCGACCGCCCGCCCTGCATAAATTTTCAAGAAAATTAAGAAATTTACATAAAACTCTAAACTTTCAAACTTAAGAAATTTCCTAAGAATCATCCGTCTTCAGGAACAGTAGAAAATCACAAAGATCATACAAATGAAATTAGAAATGTATTAAATGCTAAAGTTTTATCTTAGAGAAGATAAAATGACAAACCCTGGAGTAAGCTGTATTTTAAAAAAATATGATGACTGTTGTATGTGGGACTATTTTCACACAGCTTGAGCATAATCAGCACCAAAACTTATGGCACGAGACTAAACGAAAACTGATACGTATTAGACGTTAGACCCGATTGGTCAATTCAGCCTATCATATTATTATTCATCAAACCCTGCAGTCCCATTCAGGTTTCGTTTGGTCGGGGTGCTGTGGGTTCGCTCATCCCTAGACCAAAAGTCAACCTCAACCGCGATAGAAAAAGCTAGCCCTAGGGGTCTGTTTTAACCGACTCCCTCCGGGTAATCGAAGTCGATCCCATTAATTATCCGCTTGTATAGAATATATATAGTGATTAACGCAGAGCTATAAAGCCAAGTGGCAAGCGACTGATGGATGTTGGTTTTAAACTCCAAACACCAGTCGTTTACGAGAATATTTATTTTTTACAAGTAAAACTTTTAATTAAATGCTTTCTACAATCGTTGGATTCGAGCAGGATTTCCACGCAAAAGCACAGAGACTCATATTTTACGCGTGAAGAAGAGGCCTGATGTTTCGTACATCTGAATTTGAAGACGCTTATGTTAAGTAGGCGCTAAATGTCAACTTATAAATTGAGCAGCAAAAATAGCACATGCACCTCGTTGTGTTTGGTTCTGTCTTCATTTCTGGATCCGCCATCTGCTCAGGACTGCGTGGCCGCTTCCTGTTTCGAGTTTCTCTCACTCGCTGAACGGCTGAAATACAAATTTTAAATTCCTTATTATATGGTAATATACAATAAAAATTCCTTACCTACAAAGAGCACTGAATCTGCGCTGTAAGTTTGCATCCACTTTTTCGGCTCATTTTCATCTTCTCGCTTTCTTCGCTTTAGTGCCGATAATTTTTCGCTTTAATATCGTAATCGTAAACTCCAGGTTTCTCCAGCGCCCAATGAAAGCTAAGTCGCGGAAACCAGTTTATTCCCAGGCGTTCAGTTAAGACCAAATCGATAGGCAATAAGGGTTCTGCTTCAGGTCAAGATCCAAATGTTACGCAGACATACAGCGTGGCAGCTACGGTGGGTGGAATTTGGGATTGGAGCGGAAAGAGAGATAAGAGGAAGAAGGGCAGTCAGGATGAGAACTGTGAAAGAGGAATGTTTTCATTTTTTAGTGAAAGGCCATGCATGGCAATGCAGAAATTGCAAGCGGTGGAGCACTATAGATGAGTTTGTATGATGGGTCAGATTACTGTCGCAGTTCTGCCGGGAGTTTATTCCAGAGGAGTGACGCAGCTCCACGCCTACGATTCCTCTCTCAGCCGATGGACATATGGCGTGTTAACAAATGTCCTACTTACTTAGCTATGGCTATGGAGCGATTTCCAAATTTTAAGGATGCGGTGACGGAAGGGGGGAGAAGTGTCAGGGCGGAAGAGTTGCGGGTTGAACGAAGTGGTTGGATTGTTAATAACTGACGAAGAAAAATATATCATAGGCCTACATGTCTTCTAATTTAACATTTTTGTGAACAATTTTCGTCAAAACCGGTTTGGGGTGGGGCAAAATCAATGAAGTTCCCACACCAGTAAAATGGGGCGCCACCATGCTGAATCCGCTCTTGTCTACTTACATTCCAGTCGTGACAACATGTTTATTTAAGGGATTTGTATCGCGAGCTAGCACGAGAACCCAACATGTCGTGAGGAACATTAAAACGGGTAACGGTGGTCATGTATCGCACTTGACAATTCACTGAAAGGGAGCAAGATCAAGGCTAAACGGTCGTTACAGACAGACATGTGCTTATGTGTCTACACGCGTCGCCCTTAGCAGACGAAGGAACAGAAAGATAACTGTCTGGTGACGTACAGAACAACCGCTCGTGAGTCTGTGGCTTCAACCCAACTTTTCGATTGAGCACAGGATTTGCATAACTGTGGCGACCCTTCAGTCATCCGTACTCTACTGTTAAGTTCTTACTGAGTCAGATTAAAGCAATCGATTGTGCAGGAATGGATCCCGCACATTATCAACTTTCTGATATTGGTCACGATTGAAATGCGTCGCTCTGAAATTGGTCTAATATACAGAATGTAGAGTAATGAAATGTAATAATGCCTTTATGAGGTTCTTAAAAGGTGCTATATAAATGTTCAGATACATACATTACATACATACATATATTTGCATACATGCACAGGGGTCTACAATATTACACATAAAAGCGATCAAATGAGTTCAGATAGGATAATAATTGTATCAGGCTTACCGTATCTATTCATCTGCTTTGCCAGACATTTCTGGAAGCGACAGGCCTGGCATTGGTTGCGTCTGGACAGGTCAATGACGCATCGACCTTGACCTTGGCACTTGTACTCGGTATTTCGACGGACGCTTCGCTTAAAGAAACCGCGACATCCATCGCAGCTGATCGCCCCGTAATGGCGACCGGAAGCTCGGTCTCCGCAGACGAGACACACATTCTCGGACCTTCGGTGATCAGGGCTGCCACATACGCCATCTTGTGACGGCCCGATTTCAAGGTCTTTCGAAGCCACTGTTGAAAGTTCAGATGAGGTTGATTTGCGAAAAATTAATAACAGAGCTGATATTCCTCCAGCGAATAAAAGCTATTTCAAATTATGGACACCAGATGTATATGGACTCGATACGTGAGTACATTTTAAAATAATTTGGTAAAAGATAACAGAGTTGATGTTATGCAGAGCGAATAAAAGCTATTTCTCACCATAGACACCTTGCAGGTGTATACTACCTAAGTGCATTTTAGGCTAACTAAAGATGGTAATGGTAACGTGACAGCGAAAGAACCATGCAGACATAAGCATAGCTTATATGGCCAAGAAGTCTTATAATTATAAATTTCTAATCAAACCATTGCTCTAAAACTGCCTCATATTTAGCAATCTCTATCTGATTTGAATATATATGTGTAGATCAACAACTTGTTGATGATAAAACCTTTACAAACAAAACATACATACATCTTTGGGCCATCGATTTATTTATCGATGTCATAGCTATAATAGGTGACATTTTGTTTACAATAAAATAGTCTAAAGAGGCAGACAGAGATTGGGGTTTGTCTCCGGCTTAAAGTCGGGGTGGATTCCCGCTGAAGCAAGAGTTGTTAAGACATTTAAATGAATGCTTTTTGGTTATTTTAGGAATAAATCCGATATAGATGCAAAATTATTTCAATCGTACAAAGCAATTCAGAGCGAGAGAATCTGATTTCCTTCAGAAAAGACTCAACATTCTGGGCAGTTTAATTCTTTAAGGAACAATCATGGAGGGTTTAATCAAATTCAAGGAGATTTAATTAAATCAACTGACTGATTAATTATGAAACATGTATTTTGAATTCGTTTCAAGTGTCGGCTGCAACTGAGCAACCGTAGCCAAGTAATTAAGTGACACCGCAAGAGGAAATGTAAGCAAACAACTCTTTTACGCATTTTATGACCAATTTTGAAAAAATAGAGGAAGTGGCTTCAATTTTTCTAAACGTAAAACAGAAAAATTTAGAGTAACTGCTTCTGCCGCACTTCATGGCAAAGGCCGAACCTAATGTTTCCAATTAAACTAACAATTAATGCTTAAAGCATAAAGTCCCACACTAGGAATACATATAGTATACATTGACATGTAGATTTTACATATGGAATACATATACATATAGATTTTGATGGAGTTCATTTGCATGCGATTGTAGGCTACAGTGATTTAGCAGAATACAAAATATTTGATAAGTGTTAATTGTGATAGTTTTTACTTAATGAATCAACACTATGATAACATTACAAGCCCAAGATAAGACATTATGCAGTTTAAATGATTGCTTTTAACCGTTTTCTAAACTTTTTTGGAGAAAATGAGACAAGATTCTGATAACTGAAAACTATTTCATTTTGATCGTAGCCTATTATTTATTTCCAGAATGCTGTGACGTGAGGTAATAAATTTGATGACAAGCAATCTGTTAAAAATATAAGTCAAAGCTTCATAAGCCTACTCGGAATTTCTTGTGCGGGTCTCTTCTTCCTGCAACGACTTCTTTGAAATGCAAACAGTTCTCCTTCGCTCTGATTTCACGAACGCGACAAGAAACACTAAACGTTAATTCAGTTACTATTCGCACGTCGATCCCTTAAGTTCGATCTGTTTCTCTGTCATCGTCAATTACTATTTCTCTGTACAGACACGTGATTGGTAATTTACTATTTACTGATTGACGAAGCACTCAGCTGCCTTGCCTCAATCTCGATAGTGATTGGCTTATCGTAGACCGGGTAGCTAGCTAATCGCTAAGCGCCTGTGATTGGCCAGCGATGCTACCGTTATGCAAGACGAAGAACAAGGAATGGTGTTAGAGCTCCGCATGAAGACTAGTGCCTGACAACTCACTTCGTGGTCGGATTTTGAATCGCAGGCAACCCGTTTAGTCGGAGATTATTATTATAGCAACAGTTAAGGTTCATGGTTGCCTGGGTTGTCACTATGTAGACATGGCAGTAAACAGTTCGATGGAACCGCGAGAAACACAGCTAATCCTTCAGTTGATCTCTCGTTTGTTCTTTGTAGAATTGGGGAATACTTCCTGCTGTAATGATCGTTAAGGAAGTTCGAACCCTTGTGTAGACCCTATTCTGACACCGATGTGAACAAACACCGCTAATCTCCGAGTAAACTGTTTCCTATTCAGAAGTACGAGTCGTGTCTTTCGATGTTCTATGATTTAGCTAATGCTACTCATGAGTTGTTAAAGCCATCTTTGCCAGTAAGGTGCTTATGAGTGACCGACCGTTTAGTGCATGGTGTGACTAGCAATGTGGTTTCGCCAAACATCATGGCGTCCAACTGCATGCGATCCAATACAGATCCGTCGACGGACAGACGAAGTGGCGCCGTCTGGGGAGGAGATGACGGTCGCTTTCTGTCCTTTGACATCGGCGGATTATAACTAAGCGAGTCTAAGGAATAGTGGCCTTCAGTTTCCTTAATTATTCCCAAAGCGAGAGCCTCCCTGAGACAGTGGCATACACAGAATATCTGACTCACAAAGGGTATTCATATGTTAAGGAATGCTCTCTTTATAAATATATTTTTATTTGATATATGTAGGCCTATATGGACATTTGCATAGCGCCTTTTAAGAACATCAAATGACCTTCCTCGAACATTGAAAACCGTCAAACGAGTAGGTTATAAACCTTTAAAAATCACTTCGTTTTGCAAGATGAACTGAAATTCTCACAAATTCACATTCCTAAAACCAGACTATAATTACAATTATGGGAATACTTAGTGTTTCATCCAGCACAGTAATCGTGATCAATGTAACCTCCATGCAGAAAGCTCAGGCTAACGAACTAACAAGTAAGCACATGGCGGCTGGGGCTTTGCCTAAGACCCCGCCTGGGGCTCAACCTCCAAACGCCTTCACCGTTGCGGAGTCGCTTCGCGGAGGGAAGCAAGGAGGCCCACAGTACTTCGTAATTAGGGGCCCCCAATAGCCTTAACTCAGGCCTGCTTTAGGCCTAATACTCGCATTAATGAACGACATAGGCCTCCCTTATTGTTTTGGACTGAAGAAACCAAGAGTTTACGTTGCTACAATAGAGAAGAATTATAAAAAATTAAGACAGTATTGGCTGCAGTTGCCAAAATGGCAGACTTTAAGCATCTATTAGGCCTAATTAGATGTTATAATTATTTGATGTGATATTCGCAAATCAGTGTGAAAGTAGGTCTATTAAAAAATTAGGTGACAACGGAACCGAAAATGATTTTGTAAGATTCATATTGTTCTTATAAAACGCATTAGGCAATAATCTTGCTGTACAGCCTACTACTACTGTACTGCCTGTCTTCGCCATTAAACATTTACGTCCACATGCAATCAAAACTCATCAGTCTAATGTGCCTTGACTACATAATTAGCTACTTGATTGTTTCAATAAGTACACATTTTTAATTTATTCAAGAGTCTATATATTAAGAAGTTTCTTTAAAACATTTATATTAATCAATTAAATTGTATTAGAATTAATACAGTGTAACATGTTGTCCAATTTAATTTGGTTTACTCCGTAAATTAGGCTAAACTATTTACACAGCCTTTGATTTTCTATAGTGTTTTCCAATAGTTATTCAGTAAGTTATTTTTGCACTCCTCTAGTTGTTTTAATTAATGATTGTTCTGTAGTATGCATCTATTTAAATCTAGGTCTGAATTATTATGTGAACGTCCCCGAAGGGTTTTGCCCCATACTATAATGTTGCGGTTCCCATTCAGACACCCGCAGCAGAACTGCCTAGTCTTTCAGTTCCACAAAAATTTATTTCATGGCGCTGTGTGACTCCCACGCTTTATAAATCAGGCTTCAATTTGTTCCATGTATCAACACCTACAGCGGTCAACGACTATAATTATGTAGGCGACACCTACCGACTGTTCTATCTACGACCTCCACGAAACGGAGGAACCTGCAGCAGCTGAGCTCTGAGCACTTGTCCCATAGGGCGTGAGCCACCTCCCTCTCTTTTGTCGCCTGTTACGCTCTTCTATCACCTATTACGCTCATCTGTCGCCTACTGCGCGCTTCTATCTCCTATTACGCTCTTCTGTCGCCTAATATGCGTACCTATTTTGACAAAAAAACCACCTGATTTCATTGACGCGATTTCGCAGTAATGTCGATGAAATGCTAGTTCACTGAATGCACGTACTACAAGTAATGTATTAGGCCCCAATTCAGAATATACGGCAATCTATAGATATATGGTTTTATACAGATTCATCTTTGCTGATGAATAGCGTTTGATATGATGTGTTATGTTATGCGTTGTGCATGTAATATTTGTTCTAGTGTGATGCGGTGTTTTGATGAGAACATCTTTGTATACTCAGAAGTGGTGTGATGTTATATGTGATTTGTTATATGATGTGAGTTGTTATGTGCTATGTGGTGAAATGTTGCGATGTGTTATAACGTACTGTCATATGAATAAACTCTTTCTTTAGCGTCCAGAATACACCTAGTCATTGCCAAGCTGATTTCGACCAGGCTTTTTCAATGCAATTTCGTGGCTACGGTTTTGTTTGAAGCGAGCTTCGACTGATGCCTTGCGGATGATAACGGCGCTAAAAATTATTAGATCAAGAAATTATAACCAATTTAATCACAGAAGAATCAAATAATTAAGCAATTAGGTTGAACTCCAGATCAAAATGCTTTGTGTTTTCCCCAGTGGCTCTTCATCCTCGCCCCTTTCCCTGCTCAGGTGTTAGTAAGTCATCGGGTAGAATGCGACGTCAATTAGAGCAAGGTGTGCAAGCTAAGGCTGGCGAACAGCACGTGTCACGTCCGCATTATGCATGCACCATAATTGTCCTGTGCATGGGGAGTTTCTATCCGGTGGAATCATGCAATTTAGGGGCAACTGGGGTCAAGACAGAAGCGCGAAAACGTGTGACGTAATTGAGAGCAATGGCCAAATAGATCGCATGAGGAAACATTAACTTAAGATTTCTGTGCAATTCTCACCGTGTTTTACATTACACAGAGAGTTTCGGAAAGCTTCGAAGTGCGCTACATAAATGCTCAGTTAATGTATTCTATAAAAACTTGTATGTGCCATAACTTGGCTTCAGATAATAGTTTACTGTTGTGTCCTAAAGTTCCTTTTAAAAATCATGGTTTAACAATTTTTTATGTATTTTTGTATCTCTGATAAAAGTCGATGCACGCTGTTCAGCGCTGCACTACACAGCCATGAGATCTAAGAATCGTGGTCTAGGCCTTTGTGTCTTGTGTAACACGGTAACTATAGCCGATTGGTTTGAGCGCATACTGAGCGGATTCGAGCCTCCCATTAGACAGTTACTGAGTATACAATTGTTCATCACGGTCGATTGATGCTTTGTCATTATATACACTGTGTCCGGAAAAATTCCAAGGCTTTACGGTAAATATGAAAATAATTAGTAAACATTAATCGATTTTTAAAATTCCAAAAACAGTTTAATCCTGAAATATTATTTACACTATAATTGTTGTTTTGGCGTAAAAATTTTATAACAATTTTGTCTTCCTCGCTGAACGCCATTTTTCTAGCAACTTTCTTTACAAAATATAAAATTCAAATACGTCACTGTGACGTAATTTTAAACGGGGGCCGTTAATAAATTACAAAGAATTTTGTTGGTAATTATATATTTCAGGATTAAACTGTTTTTGGAATTTTAAAAATCGATTAATGTTTACTAATTATTTTCATATTTACCGTAAAGCCTTGGAATTTTTCCGGACACAGTGTATATGCTCTGTCCTTATTCTTACAAGACTCGACTATTGCAACTCTATACTCTATGGTCTTCCTGAGTGCACACATCACTCCTGCCCTTTGTTCTCTACACTGGCTTCCAGTATGTGAGCGTATCCCCTTCAAGCTGGCTCTCTTCATGTTCAAAGCACATTCAAATCATCTGCCATCCTATTTATCATCCATGGTTACATCTTGTAACTCTGTTAAAGGCCGATCCTTTCTTCGGTCAGCATCTGCTGGAAAATATGTTGTTCCTCGCACACGTCTCGTCTTTGGCTGGCGTTCATTCTCAGTAGCTGGTCCCTCAATCTGGAACTCTCTACCTCCTTATGTTCGTGACTCTCCTACTGAGGCTGTCTTTCGCTCTAACCTTAAAACTTACCTCTTCCAGTCTGCTTATGGTTCTTAATACTTCGCATAACCCGGCTTCAAGTGCACTTCTGAACTTTGTAAGGAGGGCATTAACAAATTTTAGTTGTATTGTATTGTATATAGCGGCGCTTAATAAGTACATAGTAGTAAATAATAGGTGTTCAGTGCACATTTAACTTATAGCGAATGGCTTTACGATTAATATCGTCATTAATATGGTGGAACCAGCAGCTGAAAGGAAGTGGCAAAATTTACCATGATCTAGGTATTGGTTGGCGAAATTTTTTGAGGACCTTAGTCACCGAGACTTTTGGGACGAAAGGCTACTTCCATGTCTCCAAATTTTTTAGGATTATTTTAGTCATCAGGACTTTTGGAGCCATTTTCAAGGTACCAAGTACCCTGAAATAGATGTGAAAGTTTTTGAGAACGGTGATAAATATTACATCCTTGCGCGACGGTATCTAAAGTGATTTCTTGGCCGGTGTTTGAGCACTGCAGTCACGTGCCTTTTACATCTACTCAAGTGGTCAAAAAATTGTGTGACCTTTATTCACATGCTCCGGACGATCTGTCGCTGCCCTTTTGCCCTCTTTCGCTCATTTCTCTCGACTTCTTCGTTTCAAGTCTCCTGGTTTTCGTCTATTATTTCCGTTAACGGTATTAGCATTGCCTTTTTGACTTCACAATTTTCTGTCAGAAACCGGTGGAGGCAACTCAGAAGGAAGATATGAGAAAATGCACAAATTGGAGAGGCATTACTCTACTTACAATATTATTGCTGGAAAGATCGTGGATGCTGTTGTGTTGAATCGCATGAGGATTGCTGTGAACCAGTTTTAAGACTGGATTTATACCAGGCGGTGCTGTGAAACAAACACACTCATGCCGTTTGCGATTAAATAAATGCCAAAAAAACGAAATTATTCTATGGCGGCTTAGGGCTACAAAAAGAACCAGCGAACGACTGAAAACAGAGTGGCTAAACACACACGCCCACGAACACACACACGAACACACACGCACTTCTTATCTCTCTTTCCGCTTCAATCCCAAACATTACCCATCGTAGTCGCCACGCTGTCTCTCTGCCTGACTCTTGGATCTTGACCTGGAAACGAACTCCTTTTGCCTTTCGATTTGGTTTTGATTGAGCGCTTGCGAATAAGCTGATTCCCGTGACGTGGCTTTCGTTGGGCGCTGTAGAAATCTCGAGATTACGATTACGATAATTAAATTGCCGTGATCGGGTGCAGAGCGAACCGTTATTTTAAAGAAAGTTTTTACATAGGCCTACCGCGACAATTCAGACGACATTGTATAAGCTTACAATATATTAACGAAAGCTAACGCTCGTGGCAATTTTACCACTGGTAAAGGATAGAATTAACGGAATTTGGATTATTTAAAGCGACACTCGACACACAAAATCCATGTCGATTCCTATATAGAACGTGGGAAAACAGCTTGAAGAGACATGTTCAAGATGCTCAAGGAATCAACCATGCAAACCTCTATAGCCTAATACGTCCACTGCAAGAAATGAACCTTGATCATGTGCACGCTTGTTGTCAGTCTCACAGACAGTCGTTTATAAAGGACGTCCGGAAAGGGGAGAAGGGTTAAATCAAATGCGGACAGAAACTGATAGAGGGTTAAACCTAATGCGGAAGTTTGCATCCAGATTTGGGACGCATAGTCATTTCAGTGCAACCTGTTCTTTGAGCACCGACTTCAGTCAGACAGCAAACAGTCTGTAGGGACCTAATCACAATGCGTTGGATCTAATAATATATAATTAGAGTACCTTTTCTCGACGTCACAGTATCAGACTACTCTATCCAGAAGGCTTACCAGAGTTAACCCTGCGTGATTAACATACTAGGCTAATCTAGGCATTAGTAGGGCTACTCCGTTGGATTGCGGACGTCTGCAAAGGAGATGGAGAGAAGGTAATGCCAAATACGGACAAGAAGAGGAAGGGGTCCAAATCAGGTCATTTGCTGCGGACATTATTTATGGACGATCAAAGACAAATCAGAGCGCAGGTCCCAAATGTTACTGCCCACGCGGTAGGCCAGTGCGCGCACGACGAAAAATAGAGGGAACATGTGACGTAATTTACATCTATTACACCCCTCTGAAGGTCATGTTGTCCCGTGATTTACTTCTGGCTACGCTACTGCACCTGCACCTAGGGTAGCCTAGGTCTTTCTTGATCATCAGCCTATCCAGGTGGTAAGCTGAGTGATAAGCGTAGGCCTAAGCCCTAGTGGATATCTACGGTTAAAGGTCTACGGTTAAAACAGCGGAAGTTGTAGGGGCCTTGTCTTTCAGATTACGTCTATCTTCAAAATAGCCTTCATCGCCTCCCTCCGTTAGGGCGTGCATGACACCATGCACACTTTCCGCCTTCCCGTTTTGGCTTCATTTCTTCGGATTTGATCTGCGACTTAAATTGACCCAATCTGACTTCGGTCGATTTGAGTTGACTAACCGCTGGTGGTAAAATGGTAAAAGCAGGAGATGGCGCAATGACAAAGACAATAACAAAAATGTGCAATATCATATGGACAACCGGAAAATGGCCAGAGGATTGGAAGAGCTCAATCTTTATCCCTATATTCAAAAAAGGAGATGCGAGAGAGTGTGAAAACTACAGGACCATAGCAATGATATCGCACATAAGTAAAATACTACTTAAAATAATACATGAAAGAATGGAGAACATAATAGAGAGGGAGCTTCCAGATAACCAAGCAGGATTTAGGAAATCCCGTGGAACTCGTGATCATATCGCCAACATGCGGTGGATAATGGAGAGACAAAAGGAGTATGGACAAAAATTATACATATGCTTCATTGACTATAGTAAGGCATTCGATTGCATTGATCATGAGTTGATGTGGAAAACCTTAATAGAAATGGGAATACCAAGACACTTGATACAACTTCTCAAGGGATTGTACGAAGAACAGATTGCGGTAATAAGAACTGAATTTGGAGATACTGAAAGAATCAAAATAAAGAAAGGAGTGAGGCAGGGATGCATTCTGTCCCCATTCCTATTTAACCTATATGCAGAAAGGATAATGAGGATGGCGGAAATGGATGGAGCAAAAGAGGGAGTAAAGATAGCGGGAAGAACACTGAATAATCTGAGATACGCAGATGACACAACACTATTAGCAGGTAAAAAAACAGATCTGGTAGAACTGATAAGAAGGCTGAAGAGAGAGAGCGAGAAAGCAGGACTATACTTCAATATAAAGAAAACGAAGATCATGACAACAGCTGAGGAGGGCAGTTTTATGGTGGATGGAGAGGAATTAGAGACGGTAACAAGCTTTACATTCTTGGGATCAGTAGTAGAAAGAGAAGGAAAGTGCGACATGGAAATAAACCGAAGGGTGGCGATTGGAAAAGCCGCAATGAATGGACTAGAAAAAATATGGAAAGACAAACATGTGAGCACAGACACGAAAAAAAGATTGGTGAGGGCCTTGATTATACCAACAGTAACATACGGCAGTGAGACGTGGACAATGACCAAGAAAATAGAGAAAAAAATCAATGCTTGTGAAATGTGGATATGGAGGAAGATGCTGAGAACATCATGGACGGAGAAAAGGACTAATGAATGGGTACGCAGGGCGATTGGAATTGAGCAAGATGAGACGTTACAACAAACAGTGCTAAAATCAAAGCTGAGGTTCTTTGGACATGTTATGAGATCAGATGGATTGGAAAAAGAAATGATGCTGGCTTGTGGAGAGGGAAAGAGAAAACAAGGGAGACCAAGGAAAAAATGGATGGACAAGATACACGAAGCAACTGGAATGAACTTGGCACAACTAAGGGACGCGACATTGGAAAGAAAGAAATGGAGAAGATTGATCATGACGGTCGCTAGAGCTCAAAGAGCTGACAGCACAAGGTGACAAGGTGAACCGCTGGTGTATAATCTAACACTTCTGGCTCCGCTTTTGCGTGTTGTGACATTTAGGAAATTTGCAATTACATTATTATCATTACATGATGTACACAATGCTGTTTTTTGTCGGGTTAATAAACTTTTGGTGACAGAAACTTGCTGACCGGGACGTATTTTGGGCGATTATATAACGGTGTCATTGGGCGGGACGCTTAGCAACGTAGAGGTTCATCAGATTAGAAATTATCATGGCCGATGTGTAATATGTTGATAAGCTGCGTCAAATCTGTTGAATTCTTGCGTATTCTGTCGTCATTTAGTCGTTTTAAAATAAAAGTGACGTTGTGTTGTTTAAAAACATCTGACTGGGAGCGAATATTTGATTTTTGGCAATATAGGTTACGGTCGTCACCTTTGCGAGTCTGGCTGGGCCCTACAGCCCAGTAAGGTTGCGATACAAATTGCGGTGGACGCCGCTATAATCGTGTCCTGTACTGGAGTGTTGAATTGAACAGTTTTCAAAAGACTTCTTATCTGTTGTTCGAATATCTGGATAACCGTGTAAGAATTGATCGATGTTTGATTATCGAACCGGATTCGAACTGGAACTGTGTTACGGGTTTAATTTGAAAATTGTGCATAACTTTCATATAAAACGATGGCATATTAAAAAAAGCCAAAATTTAGGTTGATTTTAATCAAAGATAAAAGGCCAACGCTGGGTAATTCTCAAAAAACGGCTGCTTGCAGTTGTCCTGGATGTAAACAATATGGCTACCCCAGATTGCAATGAAAATTAGAGCGCTGCATGTTACCGGAAGGACTCCCAATAAATAAGTGAGTAATGAGTAAGTAACAGACTAACAAAGTTTTTAAAAATACTTTCATTGGTGTCAGTAAATAAAGAAATCGCAGTGTAACACCAGTTTTTTTTCAGATACTGCTGTTGGTATAAATTAATTTCAAAATTGGGTAAATCTGTTATGCATATAAGAATGCTTGAGAAAAGGTTCAGAATAAATGCATATTGCCTGTCAAACTTCTGCAGATATGTTGGAATCAAATTGTCACTTGTGCCAAATTATTTTTTAAATTTACGTTTGGCATGCATCCATGCATTCTCCACATTTAGTGTGCACTTCAACATCATTCAGATCTGCAAAGTTGTGTTGATGCACAACAGTAGAATGCATGAAAATGCCACCTTTGGATTTCCCTGAATTAGCAATAGCACCCATCTATTGGACACCCAGTCCATTGGCTATGAGTTCCCAGAATGATGTGTTGTAATGTCTTCCAGCAATATGATACTCAGAAGTGTAATAGTTTTTATGGTGCTGTGCATGTCGTTGTGGTGACCTCTTACGGATTACTCACTTATTGGGAGTCCTTTCGGTAGCTTTCAGCATTCTAATTTCTCTCACAATGCAGGATTGCCATGTTGTTTACAAACAAGTTGGACAACAGCAAGAGGCTCTGTTTCTTGAGAATTACCCAACTCTGCTAGATAAAGTTGTTCAATAAAGACTGTGATGGCTTGAACAGTTCTGTTTATTAATTATAATCAAAGAATGTTAGAATTCAGGGCTGTGTAAAAATGAACTGTAGTTTTACAAAATGACACACAGACAAATAATTTTATGTTACTTTAAGTCATTGTAGCAGAAGCAGACGAAGGCAGTTGAATTAGAAATTAAAGTATTGGATACCAGAAAGAACCAGTTAAAAACAATTATGTTTATTATTATTATTTTTTTATTTTTATATCTGAGAGCACATCTATTAAGGAATTATTCTGTGTTGGCTGAAAATGATGGTTCCTCAGAGGGGAGAGAGAAACAGAGACAAGGAAAAGAAGGGAGAGCATCAGATGCAGCTGGAAGGAAAGAATTCCAAATGTGAGTGTGAAAGTGCACCGAATATAGGTTAGTCTTCCTTTGAGAAGGATATAACAATTGGTACTCAGTGGAAGGTCTGAAATTTGATCTGCTGTGTTTGAGGGGTAAGCAAGGTACCATTTATGCTAATCACAAAATTTTGGACGTTTTTTTTAAATTTGAAGTTCAGAGTGTGACTTATACAAGGGCCTAGGTCAGATGTCTTGTATCCATGCCAATAGACATGAATGATTAGCCCAACATCATTGTTATTAAACATTTTTCCAAGAGCAGTTTTAGCAATTTTTATATTAAGCAATTTGATAATTGCTGTTATGTTGCAAAATTATATAAATCTTAAAAAATAAATGTTCTTGTTAAAATAAGACATTTTATAATGAATTAGCTTGCCCAACAGTTAGTCCCAATCTTGTTCATACTTTAATGGCAGCCACTCAAAACAGTTCTTAATGTTATAGAGCATTTGTTTTGTTATGCTGCACTCAAAAAGTGGTATTTCTTTCATTACACAGTTAGAATCAAGTGTTTGTTGAGTTAATAAAGTATATAATAAATGAATAAAGCTAGCATTAAGGTTTTTTATTGAATTTAATCCATTTTGCAACTTTTGCAGGCTAGACATAACAGTGCATCACTGTCCCAACAAGCTGCTCAAAAGCCATGTCCAGAACCTCTAAATGGTGTCGAAGACTTTGTAGCTGTAGCTTGGCAAAACACTGACAAACAGCATCTATTTAATGAAGTTAAAGGCCCATATAAATACTGAAGTCTACAAATAGTTTACAAGACATGTGTTTTTGTGTATTGTACTGTAAAAGTTTGTGCATCATAGCTGTCATGGGAATGTCGTGTAATGTCATATAAAATGTCGAGCATTACACAAATATACTTTGCAAAAATATTAACTCTGTTCTTGATTTTTTAATGTATATGACAGTTTTCTTTCATATATACATTTAAAAGTGGCTTCAGGCTTTACCAGTGTTTTAAAGTTGTAGTTTACAACATCAGCAAAGTTAATTAAAGGACAACATAAATAGTGAAAGTTTGAGCAGTATTTTATTTGTTAGACTCGACCAGAAGGTAAATGATTAAACAAAGTATTACCAGTAATTTAAAAGTAGGTCTGCTTATTTCTGTACTGACTTCTTCAGTTCACTTTTCTACTTCTGTGCGAAACTTGGGGCAGTCTGTGACCAATAACCAAGCTTTGCTGAGGGCATAAATTGTGTGTCTTTCTTGTGTCTGTCAGCTGCACTTGCTGTACATTATATCCTATTCACTAACAGTCACTCTTTTGCGTGCTGTCTTTGGAAGCAGAATGGACTAAGCACAATGTGGGCTTAACTGTCGGGTAAATTGGGCAGCTGGCACATTTGCTGCATGCAGCTGATTGGCTTTTTGATGGACTTTCCATATTAGATCACATCTTGCGATTTGTGTATACTGTACTTCACTGGTTGCCTTTCTCAGCTCAAGAATTCAAGATCCCTGACCCAGAGGAAACTTGTTGCATCCTTGCAATGTCTTCTGCCCAGAAATACTACAAACACCATTTGTCAACAATTGAAACAGTATTTTCACCTGGTTTTTGGATGGGATTGCTTCTGAGTTGATATCTTGAAGATATTTACTCTGAAGCAATCTACTCAAAAATGGATAAATTAATGATATGGTTGTCATAATTAAAATTCCAGTGGTAGTTTGGTTTTTGACCTAGCCAAACAATTTCTTGTGTCTGCTGCTTGATACAAGGAATCTTGTAAGTGAACAGGAGGCTATTTAGGAACATAGTTTAAAGTATCATTTAACAGTGACTTGCCATTTAAGTAGTTTTCGAATCCAGCTAAAAGGTAAAGGTTGTTAGAACTTAAGCTACAGTTTTTTCACCTGATTTGATCTACCAGAGAAACCCCTTTCCAATTCTGTGGATTCAGCATTGAGCAGTGTGGATATTCTCAGTAGACTTGTATTATGAAATGCTGTGCATCACAAACCATCTGGAATTGACATAATGCTTAAAGTGGTTACTGGTGGTGTTGATGTGATCTGGGAGATGTATTGAAGTTAAGCACCACTGAACTTGAGTGTTTTACCCTCTTTAAAGTCCCACTTTTGGTTCAGTATGCACTTAATGACTGTATAACCATCACTTTATACCTTGTGCATAATATGATAATAGCACAATAGAAGTCAATGGATTAGATAAGATTTGATTGCATTTTGTCAGCTGAGGTGCTATGTGGACCTTTAAACGAAATGTATTTACTGGTAGTGATGTGGCTTTACTTTGCATAGTAACATTCCTCAAAATTTTCTTTAGACTGGTTAGTTAATGGCGACTGACGGCGTGCCGAAGTCCGATAGTCTGACGCTGGCATCAGAAGTGAATGATGCTAAGAGTCATGTCTCAGTGAGTGGGCCAGGCAATGAACGGTCTTCAAACCCTGTGGTTCCTCAAGGTCTCCATCAGAACAAGACAGGTGTCAGAGTGACGAACCAGATCAACTATCTTCAGAAGGTTGTGCTGAAGGCACTCTGGAAGCACCAGTTTGCCTGGCCATTTCATCAACCAGTCGATGCACAGAAGCTCAACCTACCTGTAAGTGTGATCAGTGATAAGAGTTAGAGTAAGGTTGGAAAGGGTAATTACTTGTTCTTTGAATTGTTCCTACTGTAGGCATGATTGTGGCGTTGAAGGAAGTTATTTGTTGAAGTGCACAAAACTGCTGCAATCTGACAAGAAGTTAGGATAGAAGAGAACTAGGCTGAAATATAATAATGTGAATGAATTTCCAAATGAAATTGAGATTGGCAATGTTTTAATTTTCTGAAGAACGGGTAGGATAAATATGAAAAGAATAATCAGAACTGATACTGCTGACGTGTCTGTCATGTGTGGTACCTGAAGAAGGATATGGAAAGAAGGAGATGGACAGACCAGTACTACAAAGGTAGCAGAATGGAGGAACAAGCGGAGTATGAAAAACTAGAAAAGAAGGAAATGGGAATCGAAGGCGATAATGATAGAGGCCAGTGTTTTTGTTGGAAGTGACAAAATAACAAGTTGTACATTAGCAGGAAATGATGAGAAATATGATGAGCGGCAAGAACAAGAGAAAAGTGAGAGTCTGTGATGAATGGAGTTTCATTGCTGCTTTGTTTTCATTTCAACTGCTAGATTGTTTAATTCAAAACTATGCCTCTGACAGCTACTGTTGATAGAGGTATGCCATAAACGAGCAGTTACAAGCTGTATCGTAATTTTATTTATTACTGAACATTTGTACAACACCTCTTTAGAATATCTCACAGTTGTGTTTAGATAAGGCTAAGAGGAATGATGACTGGGCAGTTAGAGGAATGTGCTGAGAAAGAAGAAGAAAAAGACAAAACTAAAGATAATCTAGGTGAGAATCCTCAAGGGTATCTACTCTGATGTAAAGACTTCTATAGTGCCATTATCATAATGCTCAAGGTATCAGTCGATGGTTGCTTCAAGTCAAAATTGCAATCCAAAATCATAATCCGTTGGAGATGCCGGGTCGAATTCTTATAAGTCACAGAAAACAGGCTACCGTGTGTGATCAGGTTGAAAGGGTATTAACGAGAGCAATGGTGCAGTGACTATGATGATTGGATATAATGCCAGTAGCTTCTTATAGCATACTTCTGACACAACATAGGTGAAGGCACTTAATTATACAGTCAGTAAATCTGAGATGCAGATGAATCTTTGCTAGTGGCCAGTGTTAACATTATATGGCATTTCCAGTGTGTTTGACAGTTAATAAAATATATACTCTATTTTCCGAGCATTAAGTCACTCTTCTGTGGGATGCAGTGACACAGAAATGGCAAAATTGTTGTAAAGACAAAACATAGGTCACATTGGCATGTAGAGTGCACCCCTACTCAAATTTCTGGTAAGAAGGCATATTATTGTGTTGGCTAACGATGGCTATAAATATATGGCCTTCATTAGCAACCAGCTACTCAAAAATAACTTTGTTGAAATAAGATTATTTTTTAACTTTTGAGATTAAAAATTTCCAACATTTGTTGTTTGTTGTGATTGATTTATGATGTGACAGTACTTAGTAATTACTTCGTTCTATAAATCCTGCAATAAAATATATTATATTGAATGATAAAAAGGCACTGTTAACTATTAAACAAGTAAATATATTAACAAGTCTAGAGTTTTCAAATTTTCTTGTAAATGTCGCACTTTTCAAGAGCTTGCACTTATGGAAGTTCATATAAAAAAACTACAACATACTGTCTGGAAAATACAGTAGTTATTAAGAATTTTGAAATGATAACAGTATTTGACATGGTTATGTTAAGATTGGACTTTATCGGGTGACTGGTTGGTTTTGAGAAGAATGATGGTTCTTGGATCATTCCGTCTTACAAGGAATGTGACATTTGAACCATGGTTTTTCATGCATCCTTCAAGCCACTTAATCAGAGATGCATATTTGAGAAATCCATTCAGCAAAACACTGGTTACTTTACATCCATGTAATAAATGGGCTGTGGTTGTGTGATCTTATTTGTAAAATGTTTTAGGACTACTACAAAATCATAAAGCATCCGATGGACATGGGGACAATTAAGAAACGTCTTGACAGCAACTTCTATCGTTCGGCACAGGATTGCATCAAAGACTTCAATCAAATGTTCACCAACTGCTATACATACAACAAACCTGGCGAAGTAAGTAACTGATGTCTATTCAGTCTAATTAAAGTCCATTCCCACATTAGTTAAAATGAACTCACAATTACATGGGTAAAGACTTGTTAAACTCTCTGTCTGTGTGCCATATAACACGAATTCTGATACAAGATGGTTGGGGACTTGGATTCAAAAATTATTTCACCCACTGAAAATAAACTCACTGTAAGGCAGGTCTTGATATGGCTCCCAAAGACAGCGTTTTAATAAGTTTCTGGTGTAGTTTGACGAGTTTGAATTATAGAGAAGCATGTGTGTAACTATATGTTACATGTGTAACTGTATACTTATATGTAAATAAATAATGCATGAAATTAATGTAACTTTGAAGATGTCTAGAGTGCTGTAATCATTCAATAAACTGACCTAACTTTAAGCAGCTCAAGGTTTCATTTTTTTTCAACTTACCAGTTGGAGTTCTTAACACTGTTCAGTTAGTTGCTTTTTATAGCACTTACGGTACTTCTGTAACGCTTGTTCTGGAGCATTGTGTAAATACTTGGCTAAATTACATTACATGTATGTCACAGATTGTCATATGTTTATTTATAAGTCATTGATGAGCTTTGTGGGTGTTTGCGGTACAGGATATTGTAATCATGTGCCAGGCGCTGGAAAAAGTCTTCCTCAGCAAGCTGGCTGATATGCCACCAGAGGTCTGTCACTTCTCATGCTTTTTAACTTGTTGAGATTTTTCGGAACTACAAAATGATTATTAATATTTTAAAGTGAAAAATCTAATATGTGGGTGATTGAATGGCTATAGATTAATTAATTGCATGGATGTATGCAAGGATGGATCAGTAAGCTAGTGGAGTGTGTATGGATTTGCAGACCAATGTGCCCTCTGAGTTGCGTGTGTGCATGTGAGTACGCTTTTTGAGGATAGCATGCACGGTCATTTCTCTTAGTATAAACATTTTGAGTGTTCCTTTTAGTTCAGAGTTATATTTAGCTCAGTTGCTGGTGTATTTAGTAGGGCTGTGCCAAGTACTTGAGTTGCTCGACTCCAAATTGGAGTTGTGTAATATTTTTTCACTCAAGTACTTATTATAAAATAAGGAAGTAATGTTTTGTTTAATTTTGAAATGCAAACTTGTAATGAGTGTAAATACTGTGGTCAGCTTTCTAAGTTTAGTCAATTTCTCAGCCAATCATTTCTCTATTTCATCATTTTGTGACCAGTTACTTGGATGGTGCAGCACAGCATTTAACCTGCCATGTTCAGAATTTCAAAACAGGGTTTCCGTGCCCATGTTCAAAACTATGTGTGATGCCAGTCTGTTATAAGAAGCTTGTGGCATAATATCTAATCAACAGTCATTGCAAACTTTGCTCTCATTAATACCCTTTCGACATGCTCACCCACAGTAGCTTGGTTTCTGGATCCTCTGACCTGTCAGAATTTGACTGGGCTTATCTGATGGATTATGATTTTGAAGCGTCCACTGAGATGCACAATTATGGTCCACATGATATGCCGGACTACTGAGCTGGCCACCATTTGCCATCAGTGCTCACATGCTGTGAACCTTATGAGTACAGCTTTCTTGTCTCTGACCTTTAGTCACTATGATGGTTACTGCTTGATGGTCTAAGCCTGATTGCTGTCTCACTAACATCATACTGCATGAATATTGTAAAGAATAGGTGACTGAAAAACTACCTCACATACAGGTTTTGTTTGAACCTTTTAACAAATCATCGCTTTTCTAATGCCATTCTTGAGGAGTTAACTGACATCTGTAAAATTTTCCAGAAATGCTGTTTGATGACAGTCTAAGTGCATCAGTTAGTAAAGGCAAAAAATTGCCAAGTCTGGCTCACAGTACCCTGGAGAATACATACACTTAAGTGATGATGTTGAAGAGCTGTTAAGCAGCCTCAGACATTGACACAGCTGCTCTAGCCTGATTTATTCAGCGAGTCTGCAACTACTTGGACTGCAGATTTCCAGAAGACAAGTTGCTAGAATGGAAGATGCTTGAACAGCCAATTGGACAAGCATGGGTCAGTGCAGAAGTTTTGCTGTGGCTGTCCCTAGATCTTGGAACTGCCTGCCTGGTGACCTGCGGCATACACTTCTCAGCCTTTCTCCCCTTCTCTTCTGCAAGGGCTTGAAGACCTACTTGTTCCTCAGTAGTTCTGCGTGTTCGGGCCGGGAGCGTCTCTGATGGGTATACCTTGAAGTGTCGCTTTATAAATTTTTTATTACGATTATGATTATGAATGCAATTTTATGGCCTTTGAGTTTAGACCTAACAGATGTGCAGTCTTGTAACAGACCAGAGCACTGGCTCCAAATGACTGGTTTATGTGATGGATCAATGGGTGGGTGAACTTGTTATTCAAAATAAGCAGATGCGAGAGATATCTGATAAATATCATAAGTAATACAATATTGTGAACAACTTGGTCTGCTTTTGTTTGTAGGAAGTTGAGCTAACTCCCCTTGGCAAAAAGGGTAAACCTACAAAGATGACTCCTCCTTCACTGAACACCCCAGCCGGGCCTTTGAGCAACACCACAGCAACCAGTGTCAGCAGCACTCCTGTGAGCCGACCACTAACTAACAACATCCCAGCAACAGATGCATCCCACAGTCGCCCGTCTGTTGCCCCGAATGCCTTACGTTCACCCTTACCCAGTCACACTCCATCAACTCCAGTCAGTGCTGGGCGAGTCAACAATGTAGGTGTCACACCGACTGGACAGTCAGCAAAAATGCCAAGCATGGGGGTGATACCGCCATCACAGCCCACTAAGGTAAGGCTTCTTGGTTGTACCCAATCTCTAGATAAATTGACAGTGAAACAGAAAATTCCTGAAAATTTTAACAGAAACTCATGCCTAAATTCTGTTTGCTATAGGCCACTTGGTCTTTCTCTGGGTTGATCTCATTGATTTAACAGGACTGTATGGTGTTGTTTCTATGTGCTGTTCAACTGAATTGCTCTTTAGTTTGGCAACAATGCTTTAGAAATGATTTTGTCATGAAGTGGCATAAACTTTTTCAAGTACATTGTTTTGCTTTAAGCAGTTCCTATTGATAGAACCACACAGTTAATTGGCTTCAACACAAACTGCAATACAATCCAACATGTAGACAACCTTTCTTTGCATTTTTATGCTCTGCCATTGAGCTGCATCTTAAAATAATGTGCTTCAGTGGTACAGTACTGTGAGTATGGTATTATGCTGAGTAATCATCAAGTTTAAAGTGCACATTTGCATAGGAAATTTCCATGACATAAAGTTGATAAGTCATCATGTTATTGACTTTCTTGTGATTGGCTGGCAGGTTCCTGGCTTAAGACAATTTTTCCATGACATCACTGGGTTGTTGACTTGTTTCAGCACGTGCTGATCACATGCTTTGAGTTAGTGGGTATGTCTTGCTGGCACACAGTGGTCATGTGCCTTTGATTGCTGGTTGTGTGTGGTTGCCACATATCTAGGGCATGGTGGGGTGCTAGTGTGATGTTAGATGGTGCATAATTAGTCATGTGGGTGCTTGCACGGGAAATGATGCGTTTATGTTGTGGTGAGTCTTAGGCCAGTCTAGACCAGTTTGTACTGGTCTGCTGTCATGGCGAGAGATTCTATAAAATTCAGTTGCAAATACATTGTTGGGAGAGCACAAAAATGATTTTTGCAGAAGTGGTCACTTGAGTGCTTTGTTGATAATTTGAGTGACAAACATTGCCGAAAGATTCATTTGTTGAAAGATTCATAGCAACTGTTAACTTTTAAGTACTGTCAAGTACTGGTGTCATGGAACTGTTCAGTTATTTCAATTATATACACGAAAATCAAAGACTGTGCCTACTCGGCAAACAATTAGCTGACTTGCTGGCTTACATTTTTTGCTAATTGGAAGTTTCTTTGACCTTGTTGGCTGACTTACTCTCTGACTGACTTGATTGACTGACAGGCTTAATGACTGACATACTTACAGACATAAGAAACTGACAGACTTTCATGAGAAACTAAACTCATTGGCTTAGCACTTGATTCGTTGATGCACTGATTAATTATATTTGATGATGCTTTGAGTAAGAACTGGCCAAATGATCAACTGCCTGGTTCTCTGATGATCCAGACAAAGAAAGGAGTTAAGCGAAAGGCGGACACGACAACTCCTGGTGCCCTGATTCATGCCTCTTCTCCCTATGATCCAACCTTTGAGGTTTCGGCCTCAATCAAGGCGCAGACAAAGCAGCTCGTGGCTGATGGTAGAGCTGTCAAGAAAGTTCGCAAAGATTCTTTTGACGATTCAAAGTCGTACAAGCAGGACGGAGCAGCTGCTCCACTGGATTTCTGTCGCGAAATCCTGAAAGAATTGTTTGGCAAGAAACATGCGGTAAAGTACCACGTTCTTAAGGCATGATTTGGGAGGTCAAGCCAAATAAATGTGCAGTTCTTATTACCATATTTTCACACACATAACTCGCACATGGATATAACCCACACACATATAACCTGCAAATATGTATAAACATTTGGTGTAGCTCGCACAGGTGTAGAGGCCAACTGAAATTCGGTTTCGGCGCCGAAAGTGTCCATATGGCGACTTTCGGCATAGTTTCGGTTTTGGCCGAAAGAGAAAAGCTAACTTTCGGTTTACTTTCGGTTTCGGCCGAAAGTGATCTCGGCTTTCGGTCGTCAACCGAAAGTCTATTGTTACGCTCACAGGTGGTCTGTCTGCTGCTGTAGCTAATATATGTAACTAGCGGTAATAGCGGTGAGCAGCTGTTTAGTACAGCAGGACAGTTGTATGCTGATTGGTGCAGCAGCCTGCTGGGCGAGAATGCCGCAAAACTGCTGTTTCTGTACTACAATATTCGTTTGTTTGGATTCAATTACTAACGCCCACGGACACACACAAACTATGTAAGTTTGTATCTTTCGGTTTCGGCTGAAAGTTTTGTTAAACTTTCGGTTTTGGCCGAAAGTAATTTTTGACTTTCTGTATGGTTTCGGTTTCGGCCAAAACCAGAAATTCACTTTCGGTCGGCCTCTACACATGTGTATACCTTGGAAACCCACGCAGACCGTACAGGAAATAGGTTGGAAATGTTAATCTATGTCTTAAAATGTCTTAACTGTAGCATGCTGTTTATTTTAACTATATTCTCATTTAATTGAATGAAAATGTGGATTTTTCAACCTTTCTTTTGGTAAAATAACCATGTTAACAATGCTACAGGAATCTTGATTTGTTTAAGTGTACACAGGATTTGGGATCCATATCAATTACCATGTTATGGCAAGGGCCCCATTAAACTGAAATGGTATTTTGCGACCATTTTCGCATCTGTGTAGCTGTGAAAGACTTAGAACTCGGTATGGTCACAAAAAATAGTCTACAAGATACTCTCCACTGGCATCATTGAACTTGTAAAGGCTGCCAGAAAGTTCTGTTTTAAATTTTTATTTTAATGTTTTTATTTTTGTTTTAAAATCAGAATTGCATTTTGGAATGTATGCAATTTTAAATAAATTCGGTTGAATGTGTTGTGTTCTTTGTTCTAATTTTTGATTTTCTGCTTTCAGGCACCATGAAATTCCAACTGCTTGTATGGAATGCTGTAGATAAATTTATGTGTCACTTATATTAGATCAATGAAGTACATAAAAAACATCTTAAACTAAACAATACTTAATAAAGAAATTCTTGCTTTATTTGGATATTTTATTCAAGCAGATAAAATTGTCTAGTCTAGGTTTTGTTAAAAAATGGCAAGTTGTTTGCTTCTTGCTTCTTCTGCTTAACAACTTGCAGCAATGAGCTATCTCAGAGCAATCTCTAAGGCCACAAATGACTTTGGAACATGATCTAGTTCATCTTCGTCCTCTTACTTTGTCTAGCAGTTTAGGTCTAGCAATTTTCCTAGAAAATTAAATAAATTATTTTGGCAAACCAACTATGCAAATGATGATTGTACAATAAAATCTTGTACATATCTTGAAGAGTTCTCTGCCAACAGAATCATATTTGTTTTTATGGCGCATGTTGTTAATAGTGAGAAATGTATTGACGACTCGAAAGTGTCTCTAGCACAGCTTCAAAGATCTGCTTATTCTTGAGCCTGACTGTAATGGACAGGCCAGGTGTGCCTGTCCTTAATGGACAGGACAGGTGTGCTTGTCCAAATCTCATAATTGTTCTTCCCTGTCATTTCAAGGATTAACTACATGCTATCTGCTAATACAGTAGTTCCAGACAGTCATGTTAATTGGGCCTATAACTGATGTAATAGTTTGTGAGTGTATTCCATGTGGTATCTTTGGTTGCCATATTAGATTTCTTGGGTCAGTTTTAATACTGGTAGTCTTTAAATTAATATTTAAATTAAATCTTTAGTTTGGAAAGGGTACAAAATAATGCAAAATATTTAAGTCAGAACAACTACAATCTTTAGCAGTTGCTTTCAATTTAGCCACCTGTCACAAATTTGTTTATTGGTGTTGTGCAAGTTACAGTACAGTACCGTCTGGAAAACGCAATAAGCTCTGGGTGACCATCTCTGTAAAATAAATTGATATAACCCACACACCAAGATAACCTGCAGGGTGGGGTATGATATTTGTAAAATTTGATATAACCTGTGGGATATATGTGTGAAAATATGGTAACAGATATCATTGTGGGGTAAGATAAGGTAACAAGGTAATCATTCACTAAGAGTTATACTAAATTTCGAGAATCTTTTGATCACCTTGTTACCAAACTGCTGAATTTAGTTATATAATTTTTCAGATGATGTAATTTCAGCAGTGGTGATGTTAAACTAAGTGAATTTTTTAAAAGTAAATGACCTCTATTGTTCTGTAATTCTTGCAATGCAACTGTTCACGTTTATTTTGTTACATTAGGTGAGTAGTGGTCCTTCACAGGCCAAATCGGTGAAAACAGTTCAAAAGGTGTAGCATGACAGACTTATAGGGGCCATTATATTGGTTTAAAATAGTTGGAAAACTTTAAAATAATTAAATAATTTAGTTCTTGAATCAAAATTTTATGTCACTGTCCTGAAAGTGAAGTTTATGTTGGTTACTTTTTGCTGTAGGGTTATGCTTGGCCATTCTACCAGCCAGTAGATGCTGAGTTGCTGGGTCTTGAAGACTATCATGAGGTGATCACCAAACCTATGGACCTGGGAACAGTCAAGGTACTGCACTGCTTTCTTTTCAATTTGTTCAAGCAAGGGAAAAGCAAAATCTAAAGTGACTGTCTGAATTACCTGAGAACTTACCTGAAGCATACAAACATGAGTCTGAGAAATACAGCAAAACATGGCTTTCTCTTAGTAACCAAATACAGAATTTTGAGTGTCTTTGAACCCTCTGAGGTCCATTTAACCATGTCCATGGTTGTTTCACTGTTTGCACAGGACAAAACAAAGTGTAGAAACAGCTGACTAACTGGTGTTTTATAATAAAATATCATCTGAATCTTCTAAGTTGTGGCTTGTTGCATGTTGTGACAAGTTTACACTTCAGTTCTGTCATTCATTATATAAAATTCCTTTTTCTATACTGTACAGTTATCTTTAAATTTGCATAGAATGGCCAAAATTGTTGAGCCATAACTCTTAAGTCCCGTCATGCAATGTGTAAACTTTATCTGACCACCTCAATTGACAGACAAGATTCCGCTGTCTTTGCTGACTATCTTTGTCTTCTATATTCTGCACCAATCCTTTTCTTTTTATTCTTGGTCACTGACCACAAGCCTTTTCTTCTTTCTAGCATCGTGCAATCAGTTGGTGTCCACTGACCACATTTTGTCTTCTTTCATTGCACCAACACAGCATTTTGTGGCAGTGCAGTCAGTGCTCGATGTTTATTATTATTATTATTGTTGTTATTGTTATAAGAAGATTTATAAAGTGCAAGTTAATATAACCTACGGGCGCTGAACCCATGGTGACTGATGATGATGAAGTTAATATAACGAAGTACACTGCAAATGCTCAGTGATGGCTTTCTGGACTGCCATTTGTGTGAGAGAGGTCAAACAAAAGTAATTTCATTAAACACTTCCACATCTATTCCTGCTTTCCAAATACTTTCAGTAAAATCCATGCAGACTTGAATTGTTCTCTTTTGTGGTTCAGTTTGACTCTTGCTATACATCAAACCAAGAAAGGGTTTCTTGGAGGCTAGTTAAGAATTTGTCTGCTTTGGTCTTAAAACTCATCTTTCTTAACCATTGGTTTCTCTGACATCTATCAGTCTTAACTGATTTGTGATGTACGATTAGTTGCTGTGGTTTCCATCAAAGTGTCCATTGACTGATGCCTTGTGTATGATGATAACAACACTACAGAAGTCTTCATATAAGATAGGATTTTACTAACTGCAATTTCTATAGGATGCTTAATTTCTATGAATGCTTTTGATTGCTCAGTTGTTACTGCTGGCTCATTAGAGTTTGAAATTTGAAAACTTTGACCGGTGGCTGAGGAGTTGGTTTAACATAAATTTTATAGGGTAAAATCAGGTCTTGGTTCCTTAGCTGAAATCCACTTCCCCATTACCAAGGATAGAATTTTGGGATAAAATATTTTTTAAGTGGCATTTCCTGTACCATGAAGATGGACAATAGTCTGTTAGTTAGCCTGCTGGACTATTGAATAACGCTGAGGTTGGGAGTTCAGATCCTCGCCAGGAAAAATGCTTTTCAGGATTTTTCTATTCCACTAATGGAATATTCCACTAATGGCTGTAAAACGAGTGCATGAACTGTATGGTGTTGTTGTGAAGCTTAGGTGGCAAGTGAGAAAAATATCCACCTGCCGTCGTATGCTGAAGCTAAGAATATGAAGTTACTAACACCTTGTACTGTACCCACTATTGTCACATGAGGTTAACTTTAAAAGGCTCGTCTGATATTCTCTGTATAATTATTCTAATGAGGTTGTGAAATATTTTTCATTGGTAATGTTCCTCATAATTAGTATGGTGATATAGAGAAAATAATGCCCTGTAAAACTGTCACAACAACTAGGTGTCCCATGGTCTGCAAATATTTTGTTAAAAGTATCTAAATATATGTAGCATGACAAACGCAAAATGCCTTACCAAAACAGCAGGAAAGGAAATAGCCTGACTGAGCGTGTTCACGTGAATTCATTAAATCTACTTCCTCTGTTTAGATATTCTACGCTACACTGCATTCATTGTAGAGTGTGTTAACTAACACAGGGTCTTAAGTTAGTAGCTTTGGGCACATGACAGCACTTTGTATTATGTGGAATCGCTGGTAAAACTGTAGCATGTAAACATGTCCATACTGTATTCTGAAGCATTTCTAGTCGTGTGTAGTGACACTTCTGTGTTCATAACTTTTAAAATAAGGTAGAGCTGTTGATTGTATTCATTGTGCCTGTGCAGTGAATTATAGCAGTTTGATATTCACAGCATCATCCTTTCTTGTGGGACGCGGTGGTGTAATGGTATGTTCGATGCCTTGTAACCGGAGGGTCGCGGGTTCGAATCTACCTCACGCCACTGGGTAGCGACCTTGGACAAGTTGCTCACCCACAGTTGTCTGTGAGGAAGGCAACGGGAAACCACCTCACTCATCTCATCCCTGGGTGGCATAAAAGCCAATGGACCTGCCTTCGGGAAGAGAACTCATCATCATCATCATCATCCTTTCTTGTGGGTGTGAGGCAATTATTTATGGGTTGTGACACCCAATTACATTTGAGTTGATTATGTCGATATAAGATAGAGTATGATTGTTGTTGTAGCGAAAAATCGAAAATGGCGAGTATCGCTTGGCATCAGAATTTGCCGATGATGTGCGCTTGATATTCACCAACTGTTACAGATACAACCCTCCAGGCAGTGATGTTGTAACAATGGCTAGGAAATTGCAAGTAAGTGACCAAGTGCTCACTTTGATACTTTCCCTAATCTCTGAGGTCAAGATTTCATTTTGCTTGATTTCTTTGCTCTTCACTGAAGTCATGTAAATTTGTTTAGTTTAGGTTTATGCATAAGCAAAAAGTGTGAAATACTTGTGGGTTTAAACACGACTGTCACATATAAGTTAAAATGTTTCAATAAGTGGAAAGTCTGTCTTCTTTTCTATAGTTAATTATCTTTGGCTGGAGTGGTACAAGATTTTATTTACTATTAGAGCAGAATTACCACTAAGCTCCTACATCTTGACGTCATCAAATTAAAAACATTAAAATGCATATTATCACAAAAGTATCTAAGGACCAATCAGAAAGTGCTATGGACATGTGATACATCTAGAAAGGTACCCCATAAACTAAGAAAGGAATGTGATCCATGTTAAACTTAAGTGGATTTCTATTTTGTTTTTGAGTTAAACTATGAAACACAAGTGAATGTGACTAGTGACACATGCAGCAAAGCACATCTGCCATAATGCAGATCAGCAAATCTTGGAATTTGAAGTTCTGTTGTGAATACATACGCAGAATATATATTTCGAGATCAATTTAGAGGAATAAATTGTTTGTTTACTTATTTATTTCTTTATTTCTTTATTTATTGAACCCACAAAAGTACCATAATAGCAACAGTGTGTGAGACATCTTTGGTACGAAAAGCTAGACCCAAAAATTATGTATTAGGGCCAATTCTAGTAAATTATGAATTTGCCATGACAAATTAAAAATGTACAGTGCAGTCCCATTTACTCTTGGTCATTGGGAGCCAAAGTCACCATGACCGTGCATTAATGAAATGTGGGTTAAGAGGGCCAGGCTGAAATACAGTAGTTTACATTTTATGGAAGTCTTCGTGTTGCTGGAAAGCTCAAAGGCTGTCTGATGTGAAAGCACTTGCTCTGTAGCATGCTACTAGACGATTTTGTCTAATTATTTTCAATGGCTGGCTACATTGCAGTCTTGTTTTGGGCAAAAGCGTCTGTGATTTGATACCAAGCAATTTATGTTTCTATCTATGTTAACACTGACTGTTTCCAGACATTATCTTAAAGTAAGTCCAGTGAATTGGACTGCAAAGCCTATCCATACACAGCTGTTGTAACATTGGCTGAGAGAGCAAGCAGTTAAGTTCCTGGCTGGGGCAGAGCTGGGCTTATGGGTTGGAGCAGGGAAGACATGCGCGGCTATATTAATTTCAACTACTTTAGCACTGTACTGCACCCTGCAGGGCTGAAAGCCAACTGTAGCCAGCAACTGTTGTCGTCCATTGAGACAGCTGTTACAGCTGATACAGGTTGTCCCATAAAATGACAATAAGACTGTCAGCTGGTGCAGCGCGTGTATTGATTGTACCACACGCTAACACATCTTGTGTGTTAAATAAGTATTGGAAGGGGCCATGTCATAACCATGCGTTAAGCGGGTTCGAGCATAAGCGGGTCGCATGTAAGCGGGACTCTACTGTAATTCAATCCAACTGGATGGACTCTACTGTAATTCAATCCAACTGGATTTGGAATGTTTTAAAATAAACTGAAAATGAAACTGACATCTTAGAGAAACAAATGCAAATAGTACACACTATGCATTTTGTGTTCAAATAGGCACACATACAATTTTTAATACATGTATTCTAAGATTATGCCAAATAGGTACACATATGATTTTTAGTACATGTATACATACAGCTGTACTAAGATTATGTGGCACAGGGCAATTTATGCCATAACAAAGGTCCAGCATGTTTAATAGAAAGTGGTGTAATGTTGGAGTGGGTGAAGCTTCTGTAATAATTACCTTACAATCTGGCACTATACCTATGTCATGCAGAAGAATTTTGAAAAGTAATCTTTGGAAACTGAGTGAATCTGATTATGCCTGTACTACTGCATAAATTTACAAACTTAAAATTAATTAAAGCTGTTAATTTTCAAGACATTGAAGTCAACGCAGAGCTGTTAATTGCTCAAGTGATACATGGTCACAGAGTGTTTATTTTCCAATTCTTGCAAAGCTTTTCAGCAAAGGCCATATGACAGCTTTTTGTACCTGTTGTGAAGCTTCCAAAGTATGGCCACATCTCGTCTTATATTCGTGACGCTCTTCACTGGCTCCCCGTCCAGCAGCGTGTCCACTTTAAGATCCTCTCCCTCATGTGCAATTGTGTTCTTGGCTCTGCTCCCCTTTACCTCATTGAGTTCTGCACTTTGGTCTCCTCGTTGCCGGGCCATAGCAACCTTCGCTCGGCCACTCAAGATCTCCTGTTTGTCCCTCGCATGCGTACTGCTGCAGCCCAGTCCAGAAGCTTTGCCTACGTTGGTTCCACTTGCTGGAATCGTCTCCCTCGAGAATTGCGACTTGAGCTCCTTTCTGTCCCCCTCTGAGTGTTCCGCATGCGCCTGAAGACTGTACTGTTCAACAGTGATTTTACTTTTTCGTATCGGAAGCACCTCTCTTGAGTTTATCCCCTAAGAGGCGCTTTATAAATCTCAAATTACAGTTACAAGCTTTATGAGCTTATCAGTGCTAGTTTGTTAAAGCATGATGACCAAGTTGTAATGATCTAGCCTTCTGTTCTGAGGTAAGTCTCTTGAAGCCCACAATTTTAGTGTGTTCCAGTTTGAGTGTGAGAAATGACCGTTCATTTATTCTGTAGCTGTATTATCTGTGCTTCAGCCAGAAGACCTTACTACCATGTACTGTGCCTCTGAGTACTGCTGCTGATAAAGTAAAAAATAAAAATTTATGATTATCTTCCTTACCCTTGCTTTTAATGTGATGGGCTGAACACTGGAAAGAAAAGGAAGTGAGAAAATACTGGTTGGTCAACAGCTATGATCTGAAACATATCGACCTGTGTAGAGGTGAATTAAAAAAACTTTGGAAGGAATTGAGACATTGTGTTGCCTGATATTTAGAGCTTTATGCACTGGAAGGACTAGGTTTTAAGTGTGTTGCTGTTCCTGTTTCAAAACTACCTTGTGTCATTCCATGTAGGACGTATTTGAGATGAAATATGCACATACTCCTCCTGAAGTCTCAACTCCAGCGCCTGCTAAGACTGAAGCTGGAACACCACAGACTGTAAAGACAGAACATCAGCCAAAGGCAGCTGCCACAGCCACCAATAGACCACCTGGTGATGATGAAGATGATGATGGCTTTGATAGTGAAGAGGAGCGCGAGAAACGTCTGAAGGAACTCCAAGAACAGGTAGCTGCCAATCGTTCTTACCTCATGCAAGCCTCAACTACACATTCACTTTTTCCAACTCACGTGGATCACCTTTTCATCTTGTTTATTCACCCTCACCTGAATTCTGATCTCTCGGACTGTCAAATCTCAAAAAATGAACCTCCATAATGAGTTCCATTTCAAATAAACCACCAACTGATGTCTTGTAATATTACGATAACGATGCTGCAGTAGTCTTTAGAATCAATTAGTTTCAATATAATGGAATCTGATCTAATAACTGCTATATCTGCTAGCCTGACTTGGTATTGTTACTATAGGTTAAGGCGCTTAAGAGTTGTGCGTCATTCTATCATTCTGTTTTTTCCTCTGTCTTTACTACTATGATTCATGCCATGATGTGGTCACATTGATTACTGCAACCCTGTGCTTGCTGGGTTGCCTAAGTATCGGCTGTCCTCGCTTCAATTAGTGTTAAATTCTGTGGCCAGGTTGATAGCACGTCTTACCCGTTTCTCTCATATCTCAGATTACATCATTCAGCAACTTCATTGGTTCCCCATCTTATCTCGTATTCAGTTTAAACTGTTGTCTCTGGTAGTTAGAGCTCATGTGGGCCAGGCTCCAAGATATCTTTGTGATCTTATTCAGCCTTCACATTCCAAGTACCTCATTCCATCCTCTACGTTCTCTAGGTCGTCTGGATCTATTTGTTCCTTGTGTTAAGTCCTCACTTGCATAGCAGAGGGCTTTAGCTGTTGTTGGCTCATCTCTATGGAATGGACTTCCACTCTCATTTCGTGCAAGGGTCACTGTTGGTGACAGAGCTCAGTCAGCTCGCTTTTTAAGGACGTTCTTATTTCCCTGGGGTTCTCATGCTGGAAGTGCCTTTGAGTAGTTTGAACAGCTTTGGACAGTGTCACTTGCATGATATACCTAAAAACAAGTTGGCCACTTTTCTAAACCCTTTTTACGTAACGAGAAAATGTAGGGTTTATGACTGTTGATTCCCTGATTGGGTGTGAAATCACCCTGTTTAGCAATACATATATAGTTTGATAGTTTCTTGAATATATATTGCTTAGCTGAAAGCTGTGCAGGAACAGCTGGGCAAACTACAACAGGAGCACCTCAGCAAGGCCAAAGAGAAGAAGGACAAGAAAAAGAAGAAGAAGCATAAGGACAAGGATGACAAGTCACCAGAAGAGCCCATGGCCTCTGCTTCAACTTTGCTTACACCAACCCCTGCCATCTCACAGCCCATCTTGTCACCGCCACCTCTGAGTGACCCAGTACCAAAGACGGGGCCACCCGCAAAGGTACCAAAGACCCCGAAGACACCAACACCTGGGGCTGCCAAGAAGCCACGTGCTACTCCAAAAGCACCCAAGGCCACAACAGCTGGGAGTGTATATGCCTTTGAAAGCGATGATGAAGACAATAGCAAGCCAATGACATATGACGAAAAACGACAACTCAGCCTCGACATCAACAAACTGCCAGGTCGGACAAATGCTTTTCAACTTTTACTGTAATTTCAGTTTCTTATGAATTTTGTCATTTTGTATTGCAGCCACATGATCACCAAAGCATTTCCTGCTATGCAAACATTGTTTTTGACTAAATGGATATTCTTCTTGAACTCTAGCATAATATTACCTTTGCCTATATTTAGTGTGTATATTAAGCATATTTGATAATCGCTGTAGTACGTCTCAATACAGTAGCCTCTTTTTTGTGTACTGAAAAATCAGAGATTTTATTGCAATCTTTTAAAACTTGTAACAGACTGTCCTGTTATAAATTAAACTGCTAGCATTTAAATCACATGCAAAGATCTGCTATTTTACTCTGGCCTTTGCATAACTCCTAGGAAACATTCGTCCATGCTTCAGATTAAGATTACTTACTTTTTGCACACAATGAGTGCTTATATGAATAAATAACTAAATAGGTCAATGCAGAAGCTTTGCAAGTGCAACTTTTTTTACAATGACAATATTGATTATCATCGTTTCTGTATTGAGAGCAAACCCATGCTTTGTTGCTTGATCAAATTTCAGGTGTGTAATTGTTTTTATTGAACTCTAATAATTAGGCGATAAACTGGGTCGTGTCGTTCACATCATCCAGTCTCGAGAGCCTTCCTTGAAAGATTCCAATCCTGACGAAATTGAGATCGACTTTGAAACCCTAAAGCCATCAACTCTGAGAGAACTGGAAGCTTATGTCATGTCCTGCCTTAAGAAGAAGCCAAAGAAGCCAGGACGTAAGGATAGAACTTCTTTTATAATTACTTTCGTGTATATTTTGATTTTAAAGACATCCAAGTCTACTAAACTCTCTTCCTAGTTCTGTCTGGATCATCAGTGACAATCCAGTCAAAATTTTAGGCATTCTGTCCTACAGGTTGCATGTTCCCCGTAGGCTGTCTCCAGCTCTGAGTGCTGACCCTTGGATATATGGAATGGTCAGTTGCAGACTTAAATGACAGAGGTCATTGTGTAATGCCTGTGTGCATTATATAAGCACCATAGAAACTACCAAATTACATTACGGCTATCTGCTTCTGAGAGGTCAGGAAATTTGCTGCAGTTCTTGATGGTCTAGGGTCATAGGGTCATTAAGCTATTGATGTGACTGACCATCCTTTTTACAGGCTGAAAATTTGAACACTGCATAGGAAATTTCAACATATGCTCTGGGATTCGAACCACAGACACTTCAGGCAAAGGCCAGAGCTTTACCACTTGGCACCACACCGCCCAAAAAATCACTAGCAGGTTTAAACAACCAGAAAAAGGACAAAAGGTGAATAACAGTGATAGACGCATGGCCATGAAACTTATTTGTGTGCTTGGCGGTGTACGTGGGAGTGCGATCATAGTTCATTTCGTGGAAGTCACCTTGGCTTCTTCGATTGCAATTGCAGCCAAGCGGATGCCAGTGAAGTCTCGGGAAGAGGCGTCAGCCGACAAAAAGCACGAGCTGGAAAAGCGGCTGGAAAACGTTAAGGGTGGACATGGAGCCACTCCTGGAAAGAAACCGCCAAAGAAAGGTACACTGAAACCTTGATATAACGTCAGATTCAGCCTTGCTGCCTGTCAGTGTCTCTGGGAGGTCACGCTGTTGTGAAATTGGTTCTTCTTTAATGGAATTTTCCTAAAACTTGATATGGTGATGCCAGTTCACATTCAGTCAGGGTCACAGTGTAATGAAATGTGATTCTTTTTAAAGGAATTCGCATTCTGAATGCACACATATGCATTTGCACTGCAGCCGAGTGTGTACCGCAGTGTGATACCCCGAAACAGTATTTGATTGTAGTAAATATAATGCCTTTTGAGAAATTTCTGTGAATAATTTACACTTTGACATCTGTCTGCTGGACCACACTAACAAATCAGGAAAGGGAATTTCCGTTAAACTTCACACAGTGACCTCATTAAAGTGGAATTTTTATGAAAGTGACAGGCGTTATATTAAGGTTTCAGTGTCGGTGTTGTGATAGTCTATTCCTGTCTTCTAATCTGTCAGTCATTTATATAATTCTCTTCGTGTGAATTAATCGCTGCATTAGATGAGTACATCATAATGACTGAATTGTAATCCATGAGGTCAGTCTGTAGCACAAAGGAAGACAGTCTGTGGTGGAAATGCTGCCTGTCCCAAATTATCAGTTTTGTTCCAATTTATTAGTGTATATGTGGCATGTATTTAAATTATGAATGAAGATTTTTTAATATATATATCTATGCACTTTATTATTATTATTACTATTGTTGTCCTTATCACTATAGGAGCTCTTTCATTTACTGGAAAATCCCAACATTTAAGTCCTCAGATATTTTGTCCTCAGATTGGTGAAAACTTTATATATCAGTTCATATTTATCTTTTCTTGAAATACTCCAAGAAAAGAAACTTGATTATGATTAATATTAGATTTTGGTAAAGCTCACCAAAATGGGTATATTTGCATAAAGTTTTATATTTGAGTCACTCATCTGAAAGAAATTTTGTTAGAAATCAGAACTGTTATTAAGTTCCATATGCTTTTTTCACCATTATGTCCTTATGCTTATAAAATATTAAATCAAAAACTAGAAATAATATATATGGTCAAGGCAAGAAGCTCATATCGCTAGTTGCTATATTCTGGAAAGTTGGACTGACAACTGAGAAGTTTCTATGCTGGACTATGGAAGTTCGAGCTGATGTTTCAACCAGGTCATGCATGCACTTTGTACAGCAGAGTTAAGAAATCTGTGGCCAGAGATAGATGAGATGCATAGCTCTTGAGATAAAGTGTAACGCAGCCTGCAAGACAATTTTGCATAATCATTGATCACTATTGACTCTGTTGAAGCTGGCGTTATGTTGGGTCTCGTCGAGGGAAATAGAAGACGTGGAAGACCAAGAATAAGTTGGATTGACATTGTCATGGCATGGACTGGCCTGTCGGGCACGATGATGGTGAACGCTACGCGCGACAGATGGCGTTGGGAGAGGATAGTCCGTATATGTAGTGACATGACATGACATTGATCACTTAAACTCAGTGCGTTGTTGCCTAGGTTACCAGTGCAGTTCCTTCCAAGTGAAACTGGATATATATGAAACTGCAATATTCTTGCAAGCATATCCATGTGACTGATGGAGCCCAAGGCTGTAAGGACCATGAAACTGAAATGTGTATATGACAAAATAACAAAAAAATTATATATAAATTTTTGTGTTATTTTGTCACCGATAGTTAAGTGAGAGTTTGTCTTGCATAAAACAAATCTGTGTAGGTGCCAATGGAACAACGATTAAACAGTATTTATTTTTATTTAAACCACTGTTAGGGTGACACATGATGTAATGTGAATCGTGAATTTGTCATGAATTTTTCAGTTATATTCTGGAATAAGCTTTAAATCGCCATAAAGGTGATGTATTTGTAGACCTAATCTAATCATTATTGCTTGCCGTTCCTCTGTTGTAAGAAGTCCAAGTATAATAGTCCATTCGATCTCCTAGCCTACAAAGTTTTCCATGTGACTTCAGGTTTTTCATAATGGTAGACACATTTTGTAATGCCATGTGTGATTTTAATATAGAGGCATATAGTAGGCCTATATTGACGTGATCAGAGAAAGTCTAAATCTCACAAAATGAAATAGTTTACATTTTCATCAATGAACCAAAATGGCAGAAATTTTTGTTGTACACTTTCTGAGTTGCAAGTCACCTTTAAACGTATTTTTATGGCTTTTGAATAGAGTTTTAAAATTGTTGGTAGTTGATCTGAACTTATTTATTAAGGTTTCATAAATAGATGGTAGATAACAGAACTATCTGTGATGTTCCTATTTTGACTACTTTAGAAAATATTGCAGAATAGTCTTAACGGCTGGCTTTGTAGAAGTTTATGGACGCATTTAATCCATGATGCTTGAATAAATATCGTGGCTGAGCATGCCGCAAATGTAGTTGATATTAAATAATTTAATTTTAACCTTATAACAGATGTTGGACGTCACCTTTAATTAGTAAGGTCTTTTACAAGATGAAAAGTGACAGATATTTTCATGACTATATTTTCCAACAACAGATTCAATGCCAAATTGGAGACACCATAGCATGGCTTATGTAGCTCTACATGTGACAACACATGTTGTATTTCTGCCGAATTGTTAATTACTGAATAAGCTCTCATTTAATGCAGAAACATGTAATAAATTCAGAATTCTCTGCCAATATTCAAATATTGTAGAAGTTAAACTAGTGGGTCATACTATATTTATGTATGATGACAGTCAATGACAGGTTTCTTAATTACAGTGCCAAAGGAATTACGAAAGTAGCCTACTTAATATTCAAAATTATTATAAGGTGAAGGTTGTACCATTTTGTCAACCTGACTTAATGGGATCTCAATCGTGATTGTTGACTTGGCAAGATAAGGCATTATGATCACCAATATGGCCATAGTCGTGATGCTGTAAGCATGATGTTTGTGTAGAACGGTGCACATGTGACCATGGTGTGGCTGAAAATATACAAAGAGGAGCTAATGGTTATAGAAGTTCATGTTGTTATTAAGCGCACCATCGTGAGGATCTTATTTTCCTAAGATTCTCGACCAAAAACTTATATCTACTGTTAAGCAATATGTTTAAGAGAAAACCTGGATATTAGTAGATTAGTTTAGAACATGAAATAGCTCAAATTTCAAAACAAATAAATGCATATATTTTGACAGAAATATGTTTTTATAAAATGAAGAGCCAATCGTGATTGTAAGTTATGAGGACCTTGATTATCGTTTATACTAATTATTATTATTTATATTACAACAACTATTGCAAACGTTGTTATTTTATTCTTTCTGGTCATGTGGCTGTAATGGATAACTTTTTACACAGCATGTTGAAAGGTTCGGTTAGGACATACGGGGGGAAAACCGTTGCATCAATGCCTAAGTGTATAAGATGACAGATAAGAGATCTAGGACAATGTATTCCCAATAATGGAGGGATCTAATCTGGCAGAAGTGAAGTTAACCTAGAAAATGGCCATTGAGCCAGTCATCTTTGTTACGGATATTTTACTTATTAGTTTACTCTTCATTCTTTTAGACCTTACTATTAGGTCTCTTGTTGTCAGTCGTTTTTGTGAGCAGTAGCAGAGGTTGTTAGAAACTGCAGACTGGATGAAGGCACTACTTGGGAGTATCTCTGATCGGTTTCTTTGGTAGAACTGGGCCGGACCAGTATACAGCTAACTGATTATCATTCTTATAGACGCTATAGTGAAGACTTCTGTTTTTGCAGTACACTTCTTATTATTCTGTGTTGTATGTAAGTTTGAATAAAACTTGTGGTATATTGTGTGTTGTTACTTTTATTCTGTTGTTTATTTAAAGTTCTGTAAAAATTATAGTTTACTGCAATGCCGCTTTATAGAAACAAGGCTTCATTTATGGGTTCTTCACGTTCAGACTGTCATAATTAGTTGTGAACTTGTATTTGACTTTCTACTGTAATGTTGCCACTGAGTTATTTTGGAGTGATTGTGTATTACAGTTGTGTCAGTGGTAGTAGTGTATTTGATAAATTTATCATACGTGACCAATTTTACATTTCATGTAGTTGCTGACAGTTTAATAGATACAGATGAACAGTTTTCTGATTGTTGTGGCCTGTGAACTGTGTTTGTAACGGAGTTGTTTGTGTTGTTGTGTTACAGAAGAAAAGTCCCATGGTGAACTTGTTCCAGGACACCAGCCCCCTGGATTGGGCAGCAGTTCGTCGCTGAGTGAGTCGAGCTCTGACTCGTCGTCAAGCTCCTCTGACACAAGTGACTCTGAGTCTGCCTGAATCTCTCTTGCTGCCGGATTGGACTGCGCTCGCTGATTGTACTCAGACTAATGAGCATTTCGAACTCTGGTGGTGAATCTATTCAGAACCAAGTATCTGTTTGGAGTAAATCCAAGTTGGATCAGAATAGGTCAGAATGGATCTGAATGGGTTAGGAAGAGATTTGTCTAGGTCGGAAGGGATTGCAGTGGATCTGAGTGGGATAGTAAAATGTAGCTGTTGATCCGTTCAGGTCATCGTGGATTAGGAACAGGTCTGGTAGATTGAAATGAAGGGTGTTACTGCTTCTATATTGGTTGGGTTACAAAGAGATTTTGAGCATAGTGAATTGCTTGTAATCTGAAGAGGCATAACGATGTTCCATACCTTCGTAGAAGCTGAATCTGAATGATCAAGAAGGATAGCTAAAGCAGTTTGGACCAGATTGAAGCCTATTGGAAAGTAGTGGATAACTGTTTAGAAACTTGCATATCATTTTGATAAAGTGAGGTTCAACTTGTGAGTAGTTCTGGATTTATGCCAAGTATTCTGTCCTTGTTCAGATCCATTCTTCTGTCAGTCTGTGTGAAGATATATTCAGATCCATTTCAGAATGTTGTGTGCGATTTTATGGAATTACCAAATAATTCAGATGCATTCTCACTGACCAAACGAATGCACTTGAAGCTTTGCCATTTAACGAGTTACTCGATTATTCGGAGCTATTCTTTACTTTAGTTATCAGACAAATTTGCTTGGTATTAAGTCAGTTGTGCTGATCTTTTTTTAACAATCATTATTATTAGACTTTTGTGGTTGATCATGGACAGAAAATTGCTGTGGCAATGGCATTCTACCAGTTATCTTCATATTTTATTACTGTTTTTGCTCTGGATTTCTGTGTTGTCAATAATAAAAAATACACAGTTTCACAGATCTGTGACCAGAGGAGATTTTCAGACCAGTTGCCATCTGCAGACCACCACTTTGAGAGCCACTTGCTTTGTGCACAAATATTTGACATTTCCATCTCCAACTGTGGGTTGTTGCATGCTACATTTCAGTTGTCAAAGTATGATGGCAATAGTGTGTATAGAACCTATTCGGTGATGGTCTGTGCATGCTTTAAGATGCAACTTGGCCTTAAGGTCTGATTTGTCAGCTGCTGTTTTGTAGATATTTGTACATGTTTTAGAATCATTACCATTTGTCTTATTGATGAAAGAAAAAGACTTGCTGAAATTTGACAAGATCAGTGGTTACCTGTCAGCTGTTGGTCATAGCTCGGTTGGTCCATCTTTTAAGCCAGACAGTGGCCCTAGAAGTTAGATTTAATTGTTACTATTTATTCTTGGTGTTTGGTCGAGCAAAATTTCCGGCCATAAATGCAGCGTCTGTCTTGTTTAGAATCCTGTCTTGGTTATCTTATGGTTGTAAAATCGCCAGAATGCATTTCTGTGAACATCTGTAACAGAGGAGTTGCTTGTGCACCTGTGTCTGATGATATGTGAATGTGTCTGATTTTTGGAGTGTGTGGACAAAAATAGTGTTGCTGATACATGGCTTGCATTGTTATGTTCAGTTTTTTCCTGTTTATTTCTTAAATGGAGAATTTCAGTGTTCTGGACTCTTGCCTAAAAAGTCTTGACTCACTGAGCCAGAATTTTTAAACCTCTGGTATAAGAAGTTGTAGTTTCTATGATGGGGAAATTCAAGGGTTGGAGTTCTGCATGTATAGCAATGCATCAGAATCCATTAATGACATACTTTGTTCGGTTTTGATATTTCTTATCTTCTATTTTGATTCAAGTACCTAAACTTAATTATGTAAATCATGTTCACAGTGGAATAATAATTTTGAATTACCTGCTTTTAAGTGCTTGGTAGAAATTTTACTGCTGATAGATAGATCTAAGTTAGTGCATCTTATTTTTAGACTCATTTGATGAGTGTTTGTGTAAGATGTTTGTAAAATATTTGTAAACTGCAATTTTTGAGCATTGGATGGTGACGGCAGGAGAGAAGATTGCAATGAAACAGAATGATTCTAACCAAACTGGGTTAACTTGGATAAACCAGAGTTTTAATAGCCATTCAGCAGTTTTAGTTTTTTAATCTGTTGCTCATTTAGTTAACTATTTCAAGGAAACAGAAAACAGGTCTTTGTTTGTCTGGTTAATTTTCCCAAGCTGCTTTTTGTGAAGTCTTTGTTATTTCATAAAAGTCATGGAGCTTGTTAACAGTTTTGTTGTTGGACTGGTCAGATATAAAAGTAAAACTAACTTTGTGAGTTCCATGTGGGGAGGTGCTCATTTCCTGACTTTTGGCCCTTTAGAAGGCAATAGTTGAATGCCAAGGTTCTGGATGTGGGGCTAGTGCATAATACGACTTGCTGTGTGCACATAGAAACAAGTGTGCTTGACAGCTTGTCCAGGGTTGTTACACAAAATCCACTTGCCAGGCTCGAATGTGCAATCTTTCGATTAACGTGCACTACCAAGGTTTTAATACAGGCTTAACACCAGTAAAAACCTGCTTTGTGTTTGTAAAACTGATGTTTTAAAGCTGGTCTTAAACTCATTAGGAATTATTAGCTGGTGCATGTTCGGAGAGGCAAACATAGTTTTGCCAGATAAATTATTGATATTTCGAATCATGTTCCTGGGAACAGTTGTGTTACAATTATTTGAATGTGAGATAAAAGGAATTTTTTATTGTGTGCATTGGTCCTGGTCAAAATATATTTTAAAAAATTAAGGATTTTCTTAGATGTTTGGGTTTTGTGTATGTTTGCCCTAACATGTCATGCAATTTTTGTGAGTTGGTTTTATGATGACAGCTGGCTTATGTTGGCAGGATGAAACAGAATTAGAACAGCTCCGTGAAAACATTTTTTAAAGTTTAATTCTTATCCCTTTCTCCAAGGGTGTACTGATAGGAGAGGACCATTGCTTCTCTCGATTGATTCAGCCATAGGTCACCAGAGGCTAAGCAAAAAGTTGGCAATAGGTTTGTCCCACTTAACAAAGCGGAGGGTCTTGCTTACCTTCGGAGACATCACTTAATAGAACATTCGGTCTTCGTCTGTCATCACCAGGGGCCCGAATTAGCTGGTCTATGCGTGTTTGTTGTTTTTCTTATCCAGCTGATTTCTGGGTCAGAATGAGACAGGTGACATCTCGACTTGCACCCTGAGGTTGATTTTTATGAGAAGGTTGCTCAGCCAGACCATGTTGGCTCATTGGTTAGGTTCTCCAGTTGTCGTGTGGAGGGTTTGGGTTTGAGCTTCCTCTGACAGCCTCATCAGTTCTTGCCTTGTGCAATATAGATAATGGTGCTATATAAATTTAAGAAAATAAACGAGACCTGAGTCAATGCCTTGCTAGATGATGTGTTTCTAAAGATATGGGACCTCTGCGTGCAAATGTCGTCATGGGTCTAACCCTGGTGACCTCTCTTGTCTGCTTTTTTTGGCAGTGGATAGTCAGGCTTTATTCAGTTCTTGCCATTCTGGCTTTTGGGTGACTTGTTTTTATGACTAAACAAAATTGTCCAAATTGTGTTTCTTTCAATATAGATTGAAACCTGTTACACTGAGGGAAAATGAACTCTTAGGGCAGGAGTTGTTGTGAAGAGCCATACAGTTGAGACATTTACACAGCAGTTTAGATTTATTAGAATATGCAGTAGTGACAGTGGATCTTCAGTTGTTAGATCGCAGCGAATGCCCTACTTGTTATCATGTTGCAGCACCAGTGGTCAACCAGATGTGCATCTGAACATAGAGAATTGGACTAATGTGGTGTGTTGATTAAGGATGCTATTAACTTATCAACCTTTATGATTAAGTTACCAACGCTATAGAAGCTTAGAAGATAATCGAGGATAAAGAAACTAGAGATGATTTAGTATGTGAATTATTTTGCTTGAACATCTTTTATTACCTATTGGTAACAGGATTTTAAAATTATTTAAAATGTGAGAAATGGTTTTATGTACGTACACATAGCACCTTGTGGGGTTCGAAGTTTGTGCAGTGGATTTAACTTGACATAATATGTGCATAAGATGCTGATAGACGGCGTTGCTATGGCACAGTTGAACAAAGCAATATACAGTATGTCAATTTCACATACTGAACTTAGTATGCACTGTTCTTGTCAAATGCTGATGTTTTATTATTATTACTGCACTTATTAAGAGCTATTATCTAACGACTAAGCATCAGTCGATAGCACTGAGCAATTGTGAGTGAAGTACTTGCTCATTGTCCCTGCACATTAGCTGTTGTGTTAGAGGCTCGAACCCATACTCTCAGCGTTACAAGCCAAGCACTTGAACCAACTGGCCACCATGCCCCGTTTTAGCCACCATTCCACCTAGAAGTGAGAAAGGGTTATACATTATGCTGTGTCTTTCCATCTATAGCTGCCTCACAGCATTCGTTATGCTGGGTTCTGATCCTTGTGTGGCATGAAATTGGCCGTCTGTTGCAGACGCAGGCAGGCAACCTAATACGTATGGAAAAATTGGGTGGCTGTGCCCAAGCCAACAGACTGACAAGACCTCAACCTTACCTTCTGCATGTTCTGTTGGGAAATACGTGTTTACGTTTTGCGATGTATAAAAGGTACCCCCATGTTTTAAGTGGAGGTAAGAGTGTGATGCACGTGTGCTGTTGTCAGCAGTTCGGTTTTAAAAACTATCACTGTGACCTACCACCAGACACTTAGTTGACTGCCATAAAAAACCTCTGTAAGCTACAGTGGCTTTCTTTATTACTAGGCAATTGATGTGCATGAGCTGATGTGATCATGTACAGGTTTTTGCCATTTGTTTCTTGTTGGTTCATGCACCTATTCTAATGGTTGAAAGTTTTTTTTATAATTAAACACACATGTCAGCCTGTTGACAGTGCATGCCAACACGTGTCCACAATCTTGGCCTGGAACCCAAGTACATAGACAAATTTACGTACTAGAACTGATTTGCCGACATGTTTGTAATAATCGGTAGGTTACAGCTGTTCTGAATTGCAGGTTCATTAGGGTCAGACACTTGACTGGTTTCATTACAAACAATCTGTAATGGACCAAAGACATAACCGCCTGGTTGGGAGAGAGACGAAGAAAAAGGGTAGAACGAGGGAGGGGTGATCTAAATCAGGCAGTTGTTGCTGACTTTAGCATGCTATATACCTGTAGGTGTTGATGGAAATTTTTTTTAAATCTGATCGTGTTAGACGGGGGTGATGATGGGTCTTTGCCGGCTGCTGCCTCTGCTGCTGCTGCTGCATTTACGATAGAAGCCCTAAGCCTTGATGAATTATCATAGATGATGCGTGGACAACTGGGTTTGCCGTCGAGTAAAGGACTGTTTTGAGCGGGCAATAAACAAATGGTTTTAAAGATTCTGGGCCTATGATTTATTTGTTTTATACTCTCAAAGTAAATGTCCTCCACTCAAATTCTTCACAGAGTCCTACTTCAGTGGCGGACCCAGGATTGCGTGCGTGAGGGAGCAAGGGCACATCCAGAGGGGCGCGACAGTATGGCAGTCCATCATGCAAGGGTCTGGTCTGAGGGGCGCTGGGGAACCGCCCCCACGCATATAGCTAAAACGCCAATGGCCCGTGTCTTGACACGCTATCGATTGATACTTCGCATCTTAAGACTGACACCGTTCCAGTCATTTGTACTGTCCTCCAACACCATGGCTCTGCAGACGGCCTTACGCTCGTTGATAAGTACCATTCATTCTCCGTGTGGTCGACAGTGAGGCATTTATGCAGTTGTTTCACGCTAATCAGACAGCTGATTGGCTGCTCTGTTACCAGCTATTTATAGGTATTTATTGGCTGTTTATTTTATGCTATTTACTTACGTTTTACCCAACCATATTGTGATGACATGTATGTTTTATCCACACGTGGATTCCGTCGGTGCATTTAGCTTAGCAGCTTGCCCAGTTCTTGTTGTTCACTCTGGGAGAATATGGATTGATCTGGATTTAATGTAATGTAATGTAATGACCCTGATGTAATTTGATGTCCCTAATTCGTCTTTATTTTGGGAATGTGTTGAGGATTTTTCTACCTTGGTCCAAGCTATCAAGAGGCTAGACTTGTTCTTTGCATCTGTGAATAAGCTGGGTCCCACGACTTAGCTTCTTTGGGCGCCGTACAAAACTCGAGTTTACGATTACGATTGTCTTTCAACGAACACAAATCGTTTACTACTGAACTTCGGCCAGGAACAAAATGTCTATACACTGTCAACTATATACATTATACACACCGAAGATTTCTCAGTCCGTCCAGAGATAAACAACTGGCCTCTGTTCTCTCCTTTCAAGGCTGGGAGCTGAACCTCCAACCTGGCCGTGAAGTAAACACCCCTTTATACCCCAGATACGCGTCTCTAACCCCAGTAGTTCGACGCGTGCGCTGGTCAATTTGCTTTTAAAACGCAGTCTGTAGACCTATAAATAGCTATGCGCTTCGGCGGATCTAGGGGTCATGACCCCATCGTCTGCCGTTTGGGGATGGACGACTCGAACTAGGGATAGACTACAACGCGATGCAAGGAAAATACCACAACTGACGAATTTTGCGGTTCCATTCATTTCACAAAATACATGTACACTTGTAGACGCTGTCTCTCCATCTCAGTATATTTGCTCTAGAGCAAACATCATGTGTGGATATATTACATTACCTAGCCAGTTAAGTCAGTTTCGCCAATGTTGACCCTCAATATATAGTGGCATTCTGCATTATACTAGTTCTTGCTTGTGCGTTATGAGTAAATCGCGAGGCACAACGCAGCTTTTCTATAGACCTTGCAGATCAGAATGCTGTGCAATGAAAAAGCAAGAACGAAAAAGAATCCTTACAGCAGAAATGAATTGGCTACAGAAAGTTGCAGGAATCTCACGGCTACAAAATCAGAAATAATGAAATACAACAATTTTTGGATATGCAGACAACTCCATAAGATAAAGTTTCCAGTGAAGACTCAGATGGTTTGGGGTGATGTGGAAAGAATGCCAACGGGCCGAATCCCACACAATGCATTGCATGCAGGATGCGAAGGAAGGAGAAGCCAAGCACGAACACGCTGGGTAAGCAATATAAACGAGGACAACAAAACTTGGACTAAGCATGAGAAAAGCACTTATGACACAGCTGCTACCTGTTGGCCTACACTGTGGCCAGCCATAATTTTTTTAAAAAATAAATTCTCGTTCCCAAGGCTTAATTACCATAATACCACAAAGTGTTGTGATTTTCCAACAAGAATCAAAGTATGTGGCACTTTTCTGGGTCAATCTTTTTAAAGTCGTTTTTCCATCTCTCTAGAAACCTCCATAATTCTTCGTTCAGCTCTTTCCTGTATGCCATATATATAACGATTATATATAACGACTCTTCACTTGCCTCTTTCTACAGGCTCACTTACTGTAGGCGACCTCTCTGTGAATTGTAGGATGTTATCACTACCACCACCGCCACCCACCTCAACATCATCATGCATGTTTTGCATGTGTAACTGCTTAAGAGTAATTGTTCTATAGCAATTGGGTTATTGTTAACGTGCAGCGCTTTGACCGAAATTTCCTGCAAGCCTACATCCATGTTCGTACTGGACTTATTCGTAGGCGTACAATTCCTTGAAGGCAACTATACTTAATTAGGCCCAGTGATTTAATTATGCTTCTGAAGCTAATTATTTAATGGGGCGTTATAAATGTCTGATAATAATATTAAGACGAAGTAGCAGTAGTGGCAGCAGCATTACTAGCGATAATAACAATAATAATATATTAATTAATTAATATTATATGTACTATATATACATAGCAGTAACGATATAGGCATTTTAATTTCATGGCTGCCACGGACTCTGTCAAGTGAAGGAACGTAGCAGTTTCAGTCAAGTTTGCCAAATCGATTGACAGCTGGTGCTTACGCCTGCCATGCCATCGGCTATCCCTGGCAGAATGTCCAGCAACTGCGAAACTCCGTCAACCGTATCGTCTAGTCCTCGTTTGCTGGACCATGGATGTCGTCGTGAGTTTTAAGCTCAAGTGACACCGGTAGTCGCGAGATGAAGGAATCGTACATAATCCAACGCGAAACGCCGGGGTCAAACATGTAGATGATTAACAACAACAACAAACAAACAATAATCGTAAGGTTAGAAATTTGTTATTACCCCCCTCCCCAATAATTGCGTCTAGTTTACGCCTATGCTTCATTGCCTCTCATTAAAATGGTTTTTCTTACCTTCTTTTAACGTCACTTATGTAGGGAAGCCCATAGGGGGACATGCGATCTATTGCGCACTAAATAAATAAATAAAAAATAAGCGCACGTCCATTTTAGGCTTCCATACTTATGAATGGATTGCTTATGAATGGATAGGTCTAATATTTAACAGATAGCTTGACGAATTTCGATCCTCGTTCACTTGCCTTCGATGCCTAGCTTCGCCATGAGCGTTGAGTTGTTCAAGTATGTCAGGCCGAGACAAGTGCAATTGGATATCAATGCAGAACCAAGCAATGCACTGATCGCGGCCTTCACACCTTGGTCGACCTTCTTGCAACGCACGCTCCTTTATCCCTTGTCTCGTCCGTCTACGATATCTCTGTCCACAATAAGCTTCACTCGTTTACCAGCTCCATGCGACACGGATAGCTTGGTAGAGATTTTTAAATCATTACTTCTCCACAGGTAGATGATTTTGTAGAGATTTTCAGAACATTAGTCCTACTTCCTCACACTGCATTTAATCATTCAGTGATTTTATATAGAGTTTCAGAGCGTTACTTCACATATTGCGCATAATTCGGCATCTAGTAAGTTTTATATCGAGTTTGGGATTTCTTCCAGGAAGTTGATCCTATTTACTATCACCCTAGAAAGGCCTCCAATCAGTAACAACCCTATTAAAAGGCCAACTTATAAACTTCCGGGCTAAGTTTGTCTGCATCTAGTAAAGTCATGTGCATCCGAGATTCGTGTCTTGTTTAGTGAAAATGCTGTATGCATAATCCGACCATATAGATGTACGTTTTACTAAGGCAACATTCAAATGAGGTTGAGACTTTGTCCCATAATTTAGGGGTAGACTCGCCATACTTTGATCCACCCCAATATCTTTAGAAATTAACTCCATAAATGGGTGAATGTTTGACTTTAATAGCTTTCGTCATCAAAGCAAAGTACCTCATCTACCGCGAGAGGAGAGGTTGGGAGTGAGAATTTGTGCAGAAAATCTAAACAAGCCTCCTAAATTAATATTAATGAGTTTAGCCCAAAGCATACGACCGAATTTCCTCTAGTCCCTAAACATATCTAAGTCCTGTATCAATACTCAACAGAAAAAAATAACACAAATTTGAGAAAGTAAAGAAGAAAAACTAAAGAAGGGTCATTAAAATTGTGCTGGGCCACAAAAGACGTCAAAAAGTTGCTGATGGCTTAAAACGTCGTTCAGGAATTTTAACGACAGAAAATGACCCTGAAAAGAGGTGGGATGACGAGAAAGTTTCCTTACATTTTTCGGCGCTCACTTGCTCTGCCCTGGGTAAATTTCTGAATTTGGGTCATCAATTAAGGACGTCCGGAAAGACAGGAGGGTAGAGTCACCCAAATGCGGACAAGGGGAGGAGCTATGCCCAATGCGGACGTTCGCATTTAAATTTGGTACATAAAGTTATTTATGTGCAGCCTGTGCTTTAAACACCAATTTCAGTCAGACATTAGAAAGTCTTTACTGCATTGAAACCAATTTGCTAGACACGGCAGTATCAAAGTATCCACCCCATAGCACAGATCAGCAGGGTAGCCTGTTCTAGGCATTAGTACTCCTTTGGACTGCAGACGTCCGCAAAGAGGGAGGGAGGGAAAGGTCACCCAAATGCGGAGGGAGGGGTAATTTTTTGCGGACGACACCATTCGCCAGTGACAGCTCTGAGTTATCGTACAAGTGGACGATCTTTCTTATGGATTGCGTGGAGTTCCCCGGAAAGGCATAGTGGCATGTTATGTCATTGAAGACCGGCGTATTGCGAGAACAGTCCTTGGGCAGTGTAAGTCGTGTGACGTCCAAGTGTTCGACTGTATGTAAACAAGTTAAACGAGAAGTGTTCCAGTCTTATTAACATTCTTTGGACCAGCAAGGCAGATGCAGTCAGCAGGCCGGGACTAGTGCAATTTGAGTAGAGCAACGCAACAGATTGCTCCAGTCACAACCCACAGACCGCATTTGGACGCCGCATTGGAAACCCGTTCTCGTTTTCATGTTGCTATATGCATACTCTCAAAATTTAAAGTCTTTGAAGAAAGAGAAGAAGAAGAAGAAGTTAAGCTAACCGCGAAACGCAGTCATGGGTATGAAGTGTTAGCGACTTCATTTTCTTAAGCAAGGCATATGAAGGCAGATGACCAGTCCACTCTCTCGCCGCCCGGTCTTCCCACTGATCATGTACAATCAGTGTACTCATTTTATATCCGAGAATGCTAGAGGGCGCAAGTGGAACAGGAGTGTTTGAACCTTTCTGTCCTGGCGATAATTTGAGAGTCAAGTACACTAACCACTGGTCTTAACATACCTTCTATTAAGATAATGTCGAGTCAGATAATTGTGTGGGCATGATGGTTAGTCCATGACCGCAGACCTATAAAAAACCTCCACTGCAGGGAGTTAGATATTCCGCCTGAATCGCAGGCCTTGCTACAGCAATTCAACAACTGGAAAACCATTTCTTATTTCTTGCTGCTTGTAACAACAAGGAATTGTCAATTTCTCATGACATGGATTAGAACCTTGGTCGCTACAACATACATGCATAACACAAAGTGTTCAAGTGTCCATGCACTATGCAGAGTTTCCACAGAGGGTACTTCGATCATCAATATCTCTGCTGACCATTTGGTCATTATATATATATATATATATATATATATATATATATATATATATATATATATATATATATATATATATATATATATATATATATATATATATAGCGCTACTGTCTAATGACAAGGCATCAGTCGAAGGCGCTTAGCAAGTGCATATATACGAGTTAAAGACTTGCCTAAGGTTCAGCGTTCAAGGGTCCAACAGTCAGCGTCACAGGGTAAGTTCGAACCTGCAAAACCATGTTACAACACGAAATTAAAATTACAATTATAATTAATTATGATTACAATTAAAACTAGCCTGCATAACAACGTAATCTTGTGTGCTTTGTGATATGTAAATTTATTAAAGTAATGGATTAGCAAATTACGTATCGGTATACCATACATTTGCGGCAAGGTGGTCGGTTTATCGGTAACGCGTTTGGTTAAAGATCATGCGGCTGCGGGTTCGACTCCGTGTAACGACCCTGGGCAAGTTGTTTGTGCACACCGTACCTCTATCACCAAGCAATTTGGTACCCGCCTAAGCTGGAAAGTAAACGGCAAGTTCCTGCGATGCGCTGGCCCCGTGTCCAGGACCCTGGGATTCGTCCATTGCCGGCTCAAGGGCCAAGAAAAGGAGATGAGCGCCTCCCCTACGTCTCACTTGTGGGATATGGGTTACTTTACTTTTTACTTTTTTATACCAAACATTTACATAAACACATAATCATGCGCTGCTATGTAGGTTTCTAGTAGATCTACTCAATATCGTAATCGGCTACTCACAGACTGCCACTGTTGTGCACGCTAGCACAATTTTCACAAAGGCTAGGAGCACTTTATATTAGATAATTTCAGACTGCTAACAAATAACGCACATGTGTATCGCTGTTTGTACAGCAATACACATTTCATGTACGTTTTTTAGTAAACAATTCCCACGAAATAACAGCGCTGCATAGGGCGATGTGCTGTATAGCACAGTGTCTTAATGACTGCACTTCTGTGGCAAATCAAACCGAGATTTCAACATACTTTCCTTTCAAGAACATTGCGTTAAGCAACAGAGTAAACCACAATATCAGAGCTCGAACCGCACGCCACCTGTTCGCTCAAACTTCTCTATTGAAATGCATGCGAACATTTTGCAAAGCGATCTTGCTTTACCACCTATTTTGTTGGCTGGTTGGCTGGCATATGCATGGTCGCACGGACGGACGGACGGACGGACGGGCGACGTATAATGCACGCATGCACGGGTCTTCACGCACACAAACAACCAACAACAGAATCCGTCTAGCGTATCCTCAGTATGTGCACAAGAGTGATTAGAAAATCTTCATCTGCGCGCTACAGGCACGGTCCCTGCGCCAACAAAGCCGACCGAAGGCCTTGCGTAGCGTGGGAAAGCCATTCAGAACCTTCAGGTTTTTATAGCCAACATTTGCAAGCGAACATCATAGACTCACGGGGCATAAGTGCGAAAAGTGTTGCTCGGTGATACGCCCACAGCTAAACCCAATATTTGCCGAGCACGACAATTAGTTGAATAGACAGGTCTATGGGACTTAATCCGATGATATCGGTGTCGAAGGCGCATCACATCACTGGTCGTCTAGGGCAATCGAAAATCCAAATGCACCGACGGTTCAAGTCCACAGAAAAGTCACGGCGAAACAATAACCCAAAACAATTTAGAAGCATAAAGACTTAGCTCAGTCAAGCCTATAGATAGGCCTACTGCATCACTCAAGCCTATAGATAGGCCTATTGCGTTGACAGATCTAGTGCTTCCTTCCACTCTTTTGTCCAATTACATGGCGTACATCATAGTTCACATGATATTCTCTTTCAAGCAAGTCAAAACAGGCCTTAACCTGATTCAATCCAATTCAATCCAAGTCCAAATCTCAATCCAAGTCTAAATCTCAATCCAATCAAAGTCCAAATCTCAGTCTAAGTCCAAATCTCAATCCGATCTAATCTAATCCGATCTAATCTAATCCGATCTAATCTAATCCGATCTAACCGAATCTCTCTAACTTCAAAGGACTGACACCAGGTGAAAAGAGAAATTCGAGGGATTAACCCAACTGACCAACATCTGACATCGCTACCAACCAGAGGCTGCAACAGAGGTTCGAGTCGTCAAAAAAGCTCCATAGAATCACAAAGAGGCTTATAAAATTACAATTGCAGCGTTGCAATTACAACAACTTCACATGCCAATTTCGTTGTTTTTTATTTCACAACTCAGTCCACTTCCAATCAACATAATTATAGTCTTCGTGGATGAAACGTCCTGACATTATCAATTTGTTCCTTCTCTGCTTTGAATCATCTTCTATTATATTCTCACAAACTCCGCAGACACCAGTTCTTATCGACTACTAGAAGCGCTATATAAATGCCAATTAAAATCTATAAGCATCTCGACGCGGTACTCGGAAATCAAGGAAGACGGACATACTAATCTCGTCTGATCTAATCTAATCTAGCCTAATCTAAGCTAATCTGATCCAGGGGCTTCTACCGTGCCAGTATCCTTTGCAAAAGGTCATTCAGTCGGCCCACCGTTGGAATGCCACGTCAGCGATACAAGTGGACGACAGTGCAGGATAAGCTGAAAGAATTGTCGTTTAAAGAGCCACAGGAGTGACATCGTAATCGTAATCGTAATCTCGAGATTTCTACAGCGCCCAACGAAAGCTAAGTCGCGGGAACCAGCTTATTCACAGGCGCTCAGTCAAAACAGAATCGATAGGCAAAAGGATTCGGTTCCAGGTCAAGATCCAGGAGTCAGACAGTCGGAAGGCTACGGTGGATGGTGTTTGAAATTGAAGCGAGAAGAGTGATAAGGAGAAGAGGAAGAATCAGGATAAGATTTTTGGAAAAGAAGTGTTTTCAGTCTTGAGTGAAAGACTTGCGCAGAAACTGAGAGGTGAAGTGTTGACGAGTCCGTATGATGGACCAGATAATTGTCGTAATTCTTGCGGGAGTTTATTCCAGAGGGGTGGGGCAGCTACGGCTATGGGGCGATTTCCAAATTTGAAGGATGAGGTGACGGGAGGGTGAAGAAGTGTTAGGACAGATGAGGAGCTGGTTGAGCGGAGTGGTTGGATAGTAAATAATTGACGAAGGTAGGAGGGTTGGGAGGATTGTAGTGTGTTGTAGGTGAGGGATAAGACCTTCTACTCTATTCGTTCTGGTATTTTAAGGCTCACCGAACAGGTGAACGAACCAGGCACATAGAAGGCGGATGTGTGGGTTATTCCCGTCTGTCTGTCTGTCTGTCTCTGTCTGCGCGTATACTTTGGCTGCCTTCTGGCTGCCTATCTTTCAAATGTTATATCACAAGTCTCTTAAACGAAGCGATACTGCGCAATTTACATATGTGTTTGTGTGTGTTTGTGTGTGTGTTTTTTGTGTGTTTGTGTGTGTGTGTTTATGTATGCAATATACGCAGCCTTCAGCGTATAGGGCCTAATTTAGCCTACGAATTGCCTGCTTGTGATCAAATGGAACACAGTTCAATGCATGCTTTATGCTCACATAATACATAAACCATACGGATATATATTTAAATGTTTAAGCGTAGAGCATTCACATATGTATGTGCGTATTAGTCAATAATAAGTGCTTAGTAATTTATATATGCACAGGCCTAATGTGCTGTTTTGCGCCTAATAACAAAGTAGTATACACAAATATGAAAATGATATCTCTATGCCTATAAATATGTATAAAAATATTCCCAAGGATGTCGGCAAATGGGCCCTGGACCGCCGTTATCCTCACTGACACATCGATGAACTTCAGAAGCCCTTCAAGTTTTAGCCTGAAATTTCCATTTAGGAATGCACAAACAGTGTAGCCGACTTAACGAAGTCCATTTAATTCTAGATTATAATTAAATATATATACTGAATGTATATACCTGCTTGTATATACAAGGGTTGACCGACACAAAGCCCTAGAGGACAAGAACACATGTTCCTTTTCTCGAAACCATGCTCACTGCCCCATGCTTATATTTATGGGTTACATGGAATTACAGGCTACTACGTGACGTATGTGTAGTTCATGCAGCGACGGACTTCTGCTTAAAGAGCAAAGAAACGAAAAACGTGACGAGCAACGCATGACCGACCAACGTGATGTATGAAGTTAACGTGTCTGATTTGGTTACGCCGGCTTTTTCGCCAATTACTACTCTGCTGGAGTTCAGGGAAAGACAGTTCGGCAAGACGCCCCAGTCTGATAAGAATAACCTAAAAGATGTACGTAGGTGAAGACTCGCATAATGAGACCATCTGTCAGGGAGACACAATGGGCTGTCGTGTCATTCGATGCATGGGGTGAATTCAAAGGCCAAGACATGACGTCATCGTTTCTTTAGCACCCTATCGCAACCATTCAAAGGGGTGGAATAAGAGTCCACCCGCCAAACAACCCCGCGAAGCGGCCCGAAGTCTGTGAAACGAAGGCCGTTAAGCAAAGGATTAAACACCCTGATTGAGACGATTACAGGACGATCACGGATGTACTGGGAAGGAGAAGAAATAGTCTCGGACTCAATTTCTCTTTTAAGATCCTCTAATTTTGGAAGCGGTGTGACCTATTCACATAGGCCTAATGGAAAAGGGCCCAAAAGCACGAATGCCGATATATAGAAGTCCACGTCATCCAACTCAGGAGTTCTGTCCTTTCCACAGAAAAGTGGAAAAGATGAAGATCTTTTGGAAAGATGAAGGTGTCAAGAAAGATCAAAAGAATTTCGAATCCTGGGTCTATTTAGCAGGAGGATTAAGATCGCTCTGATCAGTTGTTAGCTAGTTAGCTGGTTATTTAGACACTGAATGCGGTGCATATCAAGCGCTCCATTCGCTAGAGCTAAGTGAAGGTTTGATAATACGACATTTCTGGCTCATTGGAAGATTGTGAGCCATAGATGCTGAGAAATAAAAAGACCGTCAGGAATTTTAGAGGCATCATGAAAGTAGACTTGGATCATCTAAAGCCCCAATTACTAAAAAGGTTCTCAAAACATTTTAGGAACTAAAGTACAGACTTTTGTCCTCAATGTCAGAAAAAGCCCCAGTGAAAGTAACTGCGTTCTTGTGAGCTTCAGTCCCCTCCCCATTTTGTCCTCAGTACGGAAACCCTACAGTCATCAGTGGGTATGGACCTGAATGGTCCAACCGCGGGTCATCTATTTTCGAGCCTCTAAACCTCACCTGATGATCACTTAGAAATATCACTATTTGGCTTCCAAAAGCAGGCCTCTTTTGGCCTCTATCAAGAGACAAGTGGTATTTAGATGAGGTCATCTCTTTGTCTGAGAAAGCTCTCGTCTATGTATTCTAACTTGCTGTAAATGATGACCATGTTCCTACTGTAAACACAGTCCGTTCCTGCTTAGGCTTTCCGTTACTGTATTCATCGTGTTAACTCGCAATAATTAAGCGCAAAACAATAAGATGTGAATCATGAACGCAAAGTTAAACTGCTGGCATGTTACCACTAGGTCGCTACGCTATGCAGAACATGTGCATATACGCACCTCATCATTAAATCGGCCGTTCCTTTCATGTTGTGACACGTTCCTTTCATGTCGTAAACTCGTACTGACGATGACACGACTTCATCCGTTTCTCCCATCGTTAGCAATGTCGTCAACACTGAAACTGACCAGATATTTTACCTTCTAGAAACACGATAACATTAGGGAAACGCACTAATATGCTATAGCTGTATTGGATGCGTTCGTTGTACAGCTCCAAGTCCAAAAAGTTGACAATTTTTCAGTCTGATGGACGTGGCTATCGTTTCACAACTGCCTCGGGGCTCTAAAACTCGGTTTGCATAGGAGCAATGATAAATTGATTGATTGATTGATTGACTCTTTATTGATCCCAAATTCAACATATCAGGTTACACATAAAACGTACAGTTTGCCGGGATACAAAAGGAAAACCCAGAAGGGACCAGATACAACGATAGATACATTGATACAAAGGCAAATCCAGCCCAAAGAAAGTGGGAGCGGACTGATAGTAGACCAGCGTCCAAACTTGATTTTCAGTTTGAAATTGTCGTTTTAAAACTACTTTTTCACCCCATCCTATGCAGAAAGCTGCATTTCTCCGCACGACTGTCAGAAGCAGTCTTGGAAAAGTGTGAGAAAGCAGTGCGTCCTTTCGTATTCGTCAAGTGCCACTCCTTTAATGAATCCGATGCCCCAACAAAGTTGCCTCGTGGTCCCGTGAATAGCGTTACCTGGTGAATGAAGTGATGAGCCAATAAAATGATTTTCCCAGAGTAATTAGAATACATAACAGACTGTCTGCGCCCCGACAAAAGCGCCCAGGACAAATGCTTTCCCACAAATGTGCCCAGCAATATTTCAATAGACACGCCCAACGTAAGGCCAGGACGGAAATAAAGTGCAGGATCTGAACAGATTAACCGTCTATGAATCTTAAGACTGTTTACTTAAACTGAAGTGAAAGCGAAATAATTATAAATTAGTTTAGAAGCTGACGTTTCAATGCCGCATTGCTCAGCGTCATCAGCGCAGAAGAATTAAACGCATATGTTGCCTGGCGCGTAGCACAGAGGTCGCGCCAGAACATTGTAATTCCTGCATACCGGTTGTGTTCAACTCCCACTTCCTTTCTTGGGATTAACAAGCCAGTGAGGTTGATCGAGTGCTGATATTCGGGGCAGAGCAAGATTAATTTTTCTGAAAAGATTATATGCTAAAGGCATGAACAATCAAAGCTGCAGAGCCTGTTTTGCAGGTGTGCAGCTTGTCGACGTGTTTCATTTTTAACAGTCTGTCGCAGCTAAGAATGTACTGCCATCATCTTCCGACCGATCGATTAAATCAAAACACTTTGGGAAACTAACTGGGATTTCGTTGCGCAAAGAATGGGACGGCACTTGGCTGGGAATCTCAGATAGCCAGCCCCCAGCAAAAGACAATCATTCAATTAAACTGTTGATATATTGCAGGTTGCAACACCAATGAATGGCACCACTCCACTCATCAAATATAGGCCTATTTGAATAATTTTGTAGATTTTAATACTTTGATGGATTAATCAAAAACAGGACGCTTTCATACTTCGAGCATGTGCTACGAGAGACTGGAGGCTGCTTAGATAATCCAAACCACAATTCCTGGATTCCGAGCTCGGGGAAGACCCAAGGTACCATGGATCGATAACATCAAGTCGTGGACTGATTATCGCTCGACCAGTTATTATAGGAGACAAAGGACAAAAGCAGACGGAACAAAAATTCTCCGTGGTGCTGTTAATCCTCGGCTCGAGGACGGTTGAAGACAAGACAAGACTTTGATGGATGAATACATTTCAATAGAAAAACTGCAAACACCACCATTCTCAGTATTTTGGGTGCGCTTGTTCGACAGCTGGTTCAACTTGTCCTGTTTGGGTTGCCTTTGTTCTCGTTGCTTCTGTCGGTGCATTCAGACTTTAAGAAGGCAACATTTCCCTTAAGTTTTCTTTCTATTGCTGATCTGTGTGACTACGGACAATGAAAGTATCTAATCCGATGCAACTTCATAATCTAATAAAACAAAAGGCGTCAGTCGATGGCGCTACAAGTTAAAACTCGGACGCAAAGCTGTATTAACTTGTTTCGCATTCTTAGTCCATATACTTGATATAGGGAGCTAAGTATGCAAGCTAAAAGATGAGCTTATTTTGTTGTAATGCTGTCCTCGCGTTTGCCCTTCAGCCGAAACTTTCCTTATTCCGTCGAACTCGGAGACCATGCTTTTGAGAAATTTCTATGTAGACGTGTTAACAAATCTGTCTCGTGTAGGAATACCGTTTTCACCTTAATACATAGACTTACCCCTGGACTTCCAATAGATTCGGACTGTCGTTGATTTACATAACCTACCAACACCAGAACACAGGCGCTACAGAAATCGCTTACTGATATAAGATTCCATACTCACAGTGAATTGAGACCCAGTAGGTGGGTATCCGCTGGGAAGATAGGCTTACGTCGGCACCACAGGGTCTGCCTGGTGTAGATGACTTACAGTGAGTGAAAAAGCGTGCAGTATATTCAAGCCCTACCGAAGCGAACAAGAGATAGCCTCTTAGAAGTGCCATGCCCAACAACCTGTCAAGGTGTATAGAATTGAAGCCTAAGGCAGTTAAGCTCAGCCCTTAAATACGCCTATACGTCTGTGTATGTGTACATTAGGCGTGCATGCAGGTGAATACTTTGAGGTGACACGGTGTGTACACTTTCGGGTGCACTTAATGACCCCAGTAGACGTGATGCCAGAGGAATGTCTGTCTTCCTCTCTTTGTATCTATGTCTGTCTGCTTTTGTCTCTGTCGCCTACGATTCCTCGTTCAGTTGAATGACATCTGGCGGTATTAATAAACGCTTTACTTACTTACTCACTCCTCTGCCTCTGTCTTTCTACTTGTATCTTTGTCTGTCGCTGTCTTGCTCTTTCTCTTTCTCTTTTCTTTTTGTCCAACTCCGTCTGTTTCAACAAATGCCTCAGAAAACAAACCGTGGTTGTATGTTTTCCTCTGTTTGTCCGTCGACTGCGTTGAAAACAAAATCATACATAGGCCTACAGTACAAGCAATTAGTATAAACTTTGTGCACAGCTATGCATTATATAATAAGCCTATTGTTTGCATTTTTGCAAACACAGCATTATGACTTAGAATAAGTATTAAGTCGATCTAATGAGAATAAAAAAGCAAACAGAAATAACATTATATGCACAAATTCATTCACACCACTTCAGAAACGATGTAGCAGGTGAAATAAATTTCATTTAAAGTATGTAAAATAAAAAATATAGACGGGCCTATATAAATAGGCGTGCAAATAATGATAGCCTACTATACGCCTAAATATGCAGGCTTATAAAGGCCTACTTTGAGTCTATTTGGATTCCATAAACACATGTTGATATATTTCTGTCTTGTACATATTGTTTTAATCATACATCGATTAATATCAGTTATGAATTTGACATTTGAGGTAGACCCGATATACGTCAGGAGTTATACTCAGCTAATAACATGCAGACAGCACTGCTCGGACCCCTCCCCTCTCCGTCCGTCTTCCTGTCTGCGTGTCTGCCTTCCTGCTTCTGTTTCTGTCTGCTTGCTCAATGTAGTGTGTTCATGTGCCTGCTGTGCACGTAGGCCCAATTATATTATCTGATTAACTTCTAATAAAAATACCAGTAATATTATTATAGATGTATAGGCCTACATAGACCTGTGTTTTTAATATATATATATATAATATATATAACACAGGCCTGTGCATATATATATAACATAGGCCTGTGCATAGAGCCTACACACTAGGCTGAAGAGCGTGTTTGTGCGTGTATAAGACTTACGGGGCCTATTGGATGATGAAAGCGGTTAGGGCATGTGCATGCAATTGAAAATTTGTAAAAGAGCAACTGAAATAGCGCAGAAATAAGTCCAGAAACAGGTTTAAACACCAGATTCTAATCTTTCATGGTGCACTAGATAAAATGCCATCGAATAAAAAAAAGAAAGTTTCAAGAATGTGAAAAGAGCATTCCGATAATAACATTCTAGCCAAAATGAAACTCTAACCAAATGCTAATGATTTATCATCGCGATTTATCTCATGCGAGAAAAGACTCATTTTAAGTTGTTTGCAAGAATATTGAAGGATTTACGAGGAACTTTCTCACTTTCTCTTCTTAATAATGGCGTGACGCCCATTCAAACGGGCAGCGGTGGTGAAGGAAAATACCTTCGGACTGGGGCAGCTTCTGCCCTTAGGCGTGTTCCAGCTGCTGCCCCTTTATTTTCTGCTGGCATGTTGGCCAGTATGCATTCCGACCTACTGGTTCCACGTCTGCGGCTCTTATTTCTATTACTCACCATCTGTCTGAACTGCTCGCTTCTCACCAATATGTTCACCTCATATGAAAGGGCTTTGATAGAATAAGACATGCCTATCTCGCTGATAAACTTGCTGATCTTGCTATTCCTGAATACAGTTATAATTGGATAATGTCCCTCCTAACCAACTGACAATATTGTACCAAATTCAATGATAGTGTCTCTGCCTTAGTTGGCATAAATTCCAGTATTGTTCAGAGTTCGGGTTTGGGACCAGTGAACTTCCTAGTTGCCATGCCCAAGTTTAAGCCTTTAGCACCCAATAAATTAGATAAATAAATAAATAAATCCCGCTGATAATTTAACGCGTAAATGTTTTATTATTAGGATGTTGTATGCATATTAAGTTTTTCTTGTGTTCTTAAATACTTGTAAACCGATGTGCGATTAGCTATTGGTTAATAACGAATATACTTACTTACTTACTTACTTATGTTACATCTTTACCGTACATCTCAATCACTGGATTTTTGCAGCATTTAATCGAGTGGCGACACCACTCGCCACTGCAGCTGATGAAGGTGTCTAGAGTTTTCTTCCTGTTTGTTCCAACCACTTGTAGACGATATCTACGCAGCTGGGTTGGCTGTTTCGCCTCGAGGGTTAGTCACACACACACACACACGCACGCACACACGCGCGCGCACACACACACATCTACGACCGATGTTTGAAGGTTCTAGGTGTTTCAAGAAGCTATCGAAGCAGCCTGCTGAGATTTTTTCTATACCTTGAATGTCTCTGATCTATTCATTTCTGTAGATATGGATGTCAATTGACCATTGACGTTTATTGTCTAATAGCGAATTCTAGAATGTGCCAAAATGACTTAGAATATTCAAGAAGACGATCTGTAGCGACATTTCGTGAGGCCGGAAGTTGATCTGTAACGACATTTAAAAGACAAGCTCTAAAATTTCTTGTACACAATGGCGACCTCAAGCGAATATTTGTAACACTGCTCGCGTTGACGGATGACCTTGTCCAGATTCAGCAACTCTGCATCAGCCATCTGGAATAGTCCCCATGTTTACATCATTCACGACAATATCTCGCTAGACGTATGCGTAAAGCGTCTAAGACCCATTTGTATACCGTCTTGCTGATGTTGTCTGACCGCTGTTGCCCACCCACGCCTACGATTCAAATGCATTACTTACTTACTTATCGTTAGTCAACCAGGCCTCAAATTATTGTCTTTAACTGGTTGTGCCAAAAACAATACCTGTTCCTTGTGAACGGGCTCTTTCGGTTGTTGGACCTAAATTTTGGAACTCTTTTCCTGCATGTGTTCGTTCTGCTCAGTCTCTTGTATCATTTCGGTCTCAACGCAAGATTTAGGCCTGCTTCTTATTTACAGTTTACAATTACAATTCATTTGACTTATCCACCATAAGCTGCCTTTCTGTTTCAGTGGACTGACTTTCTGAATGTTGACATGACCTGACATGACATGACATGGCTTGATTTGGTGCGCCATCGGTTGATGCCTCGTGCATTAGACACCGGCACATTAGAAGTTGCTAATTACAATTACAATTACAAAGGTACATTGGTCAGTCGCAGAGTTCAGAACTCATTGGCTAGGGTAACATCCAGAAAAACTGCCGTGGCTGACAGTGTCGAAGTACCACACATGTCAAAGGAAGCAAGAAGGGTTTCATGTTCCCAATCAACAGCCCCAGGAAGGTCAGCAAGAATGCAAGTTAGAACAACTCTGTGGAATAAGACTTTCTGGGCCCGGATTGTTTTTAAGTAGGATGGAGTTTGCCTCAAGATAACATAAGCTGCATCGACACACATTCCTCAGCTATCCTTGATAATTGTGACCGCGCATCAGAAAACCCTCCCAAAGTCGGAAAAGTTATTTTGCGAGAAAAAGCGGGTAGGCATAAAATGGGTCAAATCGAGTTCTTTGCGTATTCATATTCCTTGTTGTTTGAGCTGTCAATTTATAAGACAGTCTTCTCTAAATGTTTTTCTTTATAGTTTTATTATAATACCCAAAAAATTAAATTAGCGTTCAGCTTAGTTCCAGATTTCAAGTCGTGTGCATTGATATTATGCGAACTGCCAAGTCATATAAATATTCCTCTTAAATAGTTTCAATGGAGATTTCATTGAGGGCAGCTTCAGAGGCGTATGAATTCGCTCCAATATGCTGTACATGTAAGCATTCACAGCCCTAGGCAAAGCGACTTAGGTTGGCTCATAGTTATGGTAAACTTTAACTCGTAACTCTCAAAAGTAGCCACAAAGAGAAATATATCTGTAAATTGAAGCTTTTTTACTATTTGTGATTGAAACACCCGGTTCTCACCTAATTATTGAGCAATTCCCATTCCAGCGCAATAAAATGGAGTAGCAAACCCAATTTAGACTTTTCCAACTTTGTGAGGATTTGCTCAGGCACGGTAACAATTGGCCATGTCATGACCTGTTACAACATCGTATCAACTCAGGATGGAAATCCTTTGGTTGGATTCTACGTGTGTGCACAAGCCCGCCAATGGTGACTTTTCCAGTTATCTACGCTCTGTCTGCTTACTGATGAACTGTGTATTTCCAGGCAGCGCTTTTGTGAAGTATCTAGAAGGCGCTATTTGACGTGTCTGGATACCTACATACATACAACTGAAGAGAGGACACTGTAAACTCCTTCCGCCAATTTGATCAATTTTAGGATGAAATCTAAGCAATGTAGATTAAGCAATTTTGATTCGTTCTCAGTGCCAAATTGTGCAGCTATAGCACAGTTTCATTCAAGACTTAGGAACAAGTACGAGAACAAGCACAACTGTAGCGTTAACAGCAATTACGACTGCGCACCGGCGCTTAGCTATTTTATTTGCTACTTGCACTATTGGCAGCTATAGGCTGAGTCTCGGTTAATGACTTTGAACTATGACCCATGCATTGCATAGTTTGGTGTCTCGCCAAAGTAGCAAAGACTTGTTGTAGAACTCTGAAGCCTTAATGACACTGCAATGATTCATATCTTGCCAAAAGTACACATTTTAAGAAAATCATTTGATCCGTTATAGCATGTTCAAAAGTTTATTAGGGACAATAGGGAATTATTATAGAACCAAAACAAAGTGAGCGTATTAATGAAATAAAATAAGAAGTAATTAGTTAGTGCATGTATCCACTATTTGCTTATCCAGCAGTGGAATTGGGCTACACGCAGTCCTAGTGAGTTTGGGATGCGTTCAAAAAGCAGCTGGACGCGGAACACTGTTCAATTAGCTTTTATTTGTGTACTGTTCACGGGCGGTTAAATTTGCACGATGTTGTAATGAGAAAATGTAATTTCTAAACTACATTTTTTAAAAAGACAAAAAAAATTATCAAGAATCTGGTAAGTGAATAATGATAGCACAGCATCAGTTTATGCTACTTACTTTGCAAAGTTCAGTTAGCTTATTTATTCAGGAATATGTATACCTGGGCTAACCTTTTGGGGGCATGTGCCCAAATTTAGATCCATAACCTCGTATAGCTGGCTTCGATACATTGTTGCCAAAGCGAAAGTTAAAGCAACGTCTGACTCTATATATTAACCAATAGCATTCTTTCTGACGTTAGCTTTAAGATAAGTTGATAGACAACGCCTGCTAGCAGATACTGTGTATTAGCCACACTTTTTCTCAGAGAATAGTAAGCATAGTTCGCTACGTGAGTCCTGTTAAGTGAATGAGACGTTCAGTGGCGTTTTTAGAAATTTCTGCGAGTCAGGAGAAGTCATAGTGGAGATAGTTCCATTGGAGTCCAAGGCCACAATTTTTAAAGTCATATTATAAGCACATAAGATAACATTTCAACAACCAGCACTGAAGTAGCAGGAACGGTGAATAAAGAAATTCGCAAGAAAAATGTCGTTTTCTGGCGGAAGGGCCATGGCACAATGTCCCGCCACATATTCCACTGGAGACTAATATTAGCCACTCCAGGCAGGTGGCACTGGCGCCTCTCCTTCAAACTGACAGTTTCTTCTGCTTTTGGATGCGTTCTACGAGCATATATCTTTAAAAGGCGATAAAAAATTTATATTATATGAAATCAGATTATAAGGGTGGTTGGAAGTTCCTATATTGGAAGCACTTCTTTGGCGTGATTTCATTTAGTAAATATAATGGCTCTGTTTAAGAACGTCTCGCTTTCTGGGTTGTATTTCACGTCAACCTACGATTCCTCGCTCGGTCGATGGACATTATGGCGCGGTAACAAATGCATTACTTACTTACCTTACAGGCGGGCGTTTACCTTCAGTTTTCTGACCCATCATGCAAACTCATCCATGCTCCACCACTTGCAATTTCTTCATCGGCCTTTCACTCAAAGCTGAAAACATTCCTCTTTCACAGATCCTATCCTGACACCCCTTCTTCCTCTTATCTCTCTCTCCTCTCCAACCCCAAACACCATCCCCCATAGCTGCCACGCTGTCTCTCCGTCATACGTTTGGATCTTGAACTGGAACCGAACCCTTTTGCCTATCTATTTTGTTTTGATTGAGCGCCTGTGAATAAGGTGGTCTCTGCGACATGGCTTTCATTGGGCGCTGTAGAAATTTTCGGAATTACGATTACGATTACCTTCAATTAAACCAATAAGTATGCTTGATCTTCCCAGTAGAGTCTGAGGCCTACGCGTCTAACGGCCTTGTCTGCGTTCGCGAAATTTGCCGAAGCGTTATTTCTCCAATAAAACGGACCTGGAAATAATTTCCTGTTGACGTTCACACGTTGAGGCGTCGCATCGGCGCCAAATTGATGCATTTTTAGTGGGTTGTTAAAGACACGAGCATCCGTCTGAAACCGCGAGTTTCCTCCTCTCCATCATCCTCGTTATCATCCTCTTCCTTCTTCTCTTCTTCCCTCACATCTTCGTCTTCCTCCTCCTCCTTGTAATCGTCCTTCTCCTCCTTCTGCTCCTCCTCGTTTCCCTCCTCCTCCTTCATCCTTCTTTTCGTCCTTGTGCTTCTTTCGCCTGTGATCTATCCTCTGGTCGGCGGGACAAGTGTTTCTTTTTATTAGTCTGCGCTCGATCCGGACTCCTGGAGCCGAGGCAGATGAGAAGCAGTTTTCGTGCGTCAACGAGAATCATCTGCAACGATGGACGAAACCGCGAAATCGTTAAAAGTACAAATAAACGGCGCATCCGTCTAAATTTAGAATCGAATTAGGTCTATAAATAAAAGACGAGTTGTGTTGTATAAGCAGCTCAGACAGACAAGATCTCCATGACGATCGAACGCCGCCTGAGACGTCTAGCTCTTCAATGTCATTTAGATGTCTGGCCAACAGATTGAAGAGATTTGCAATTGAAACATCAGCCATCTGAACTCGAGTACAGAAGATATGCGCAGGTGAACTTATATTATACCCTCACTAGTGATGAAACTTCTACTGCACGTTATTAAAGCCATGTCTATGACAAGAATATAAAGCAATGTCTCTAGTGAGTAGACCTGTATAACATGCCTGCATAGTCGCTTCGTTAAGGCGTTCGTAATGCGTCTTCCTGTAAGATAGTGGCAATCAAATCCCGATCGTGAGTCGTGCTTTGTATAATTCGGATATTTTCATCTCGGACTAGCAAGATTCGTACATGCGGATCTATCACTTCTTCTTCTTCTCCCCTTCCCTCCCCCTCCTCCTCCTCCTCCTCCTCCTTCTTCTTCTTCTTCTTCTTCTTCTTCTTCTTCTTCTTCTTCTTCTTCTTCTTCTTCTTCTTCTTCTAGTGATTGTGCTTCTGTACACCAAATAATTATGAAACGTGTTTGAGTGTGCCATTTCTACATTATATTGTGAGCTGTTGTTTGTGGACTTACTTTTATAAGTAATTTAGTCTTGCATTCACGAAGAAACTGTGGCCTGCAACCAAGTACTTTTGTATGCAATATGCAGGTGTAGACTCCGATAGCTACTCTCATCGATTGGCAGACAACTTAATATCTGTAAACGTTCTAGCCATTTCATTGTCTGGTTTTATATATGGAACACCGTTTGGCTTAAAAATTGAAAGCTCTATTCTTGGAAGTAGCAGAGGCGATTCGCAGTACATGCGAGAACCGAACGGAACCATTTGAACCTGAATCATGTCTTTCGTAATGAATCGAACTCTAAGTCGACCTCTACGTTTACGAACTGAAGGATTTCAAGCAGAGATAATCGAGACTTTCAGAGTTTATTAGAGATGAGAAGAGTGCGAAGAGAACCCAAATCAAAATAAATCTATTGAACTCGCGAACCTATTCGAACCCATGCAGCCGTGAGCCGAGCTGTCTGAAAGAATCTCTTGTTCACAGTGCACGCTAGAAGGTCAGGCGCTATGATGGATTTGACTGCGTGCCTTTAACAAAATCTGTCGAAAGCACGACCACTCGTGGACTCAGAGAACTTTCGGCTGTGGCACAGACAGATCATTTAACGGATGTTAACCGGATATGGTGGCTGAATATGAATTAATTTACTATACATGACGCACCGAGATCGAACCTCAAATGATCACCAATTTAAATAGATTAATGATACACGAAGAAGAAGAAGAAGATGATGATCAAGAAGAACGCGAAGAAGAAGAGGAAGAAGAACGCGAAGAAGAAGAAGAGCGCGAAGAAGAAGAAGAAGAAGACGAAGAAGAAGAAGAATACAAATAACTATTTAGAACTGAGGCTTCACCAAGAAACATCTAAAACTTAAAAGCTAGAGAATATTGTAAATCTCGAGACAACCACGCTAAACTATATACCAAGTTGGTGTAGGAAATGGAAGTCAAAGGCAAATCGTTTTGAAAAAAAACACAAATTTAATGTTTTGCAATATTAAATACAAACTTTCTTCCCAAAAACCGAACAGTTTCTAGAAAAAATACGGCACCTGGCCGTAAAAAGAGTCTTGCACAGCAACATTTAAATAATACATCGAGAAGTCCAGATTATAATGAATTCCCCTCTATATACAATCAAATCTACAATTTTTCTCAAATAGGCCTATATATACAGTCTAACGGGTGCATTTTAATTCTCCAGGAAATATCAACAATTTCCAGGAAATTGCTAACCTCTTTAAACCTTTTTAGCAACCAGCACTTCCGGTCAGCACTTCCGGTCAGCACTTCCGGTCAGCGTTTCCGGTCAGCACTTTCAATGCTCTAAAGACTTTCAAACCCCTTTCAACACTTTATATCCACGCAGTCTTGACTATTCTGCAAACCAGTTTAGGCCATACATATCACATACGTCTAATGTACTGTATGTCCATATATGTAGGCCTATACATTGTATCTATAGTTGTCTATGTGCTTCTCATGAACAGTATTTAACACTCGAATTATATACACTGAACTTTCTTCTTCGGCATCTAATGCCATATTGCAAGTCATAGCGCAATCAGTGGCCTAACTAGGATACGCGACCTAATCATACATTCCAGCCCTGCCGCTAATTTTACGTAAATTCGATTTGCGAATGTATTGTGTCCTGGAGACTGGCATATTCTGCTTTAGTGACGTGAAGCAGTTAACCGGCATTAATTGCGAAATGGTGACGTATATCCTGCCGAAGAAATCTGCAAGAATGACATGACCTGCGAAACTGACGTGGCCTGCGTGAGTCGTGTATCATACAGAAGTGATGTGTCCTTCAGGAATTGACGCTTGTCACCTGCAGGAAGGAATGACGTATCCTGCCGCAAGTGACAGAGCCAGTTGGGCGTTTACGAAAGAAGAGGACTCTGCCCGGAGATGAGCTCCTGGTAGAGGGTGGATTGAATGAACCGAGGGTAGGAGTCCTTGTCCATCAGGGCCTGGATTCTCTTCTGGGCAGCATCAAAGGTCGACCCATCTGGTTGCACCATTCGAGCGCAGGTCGCGTCACGCGTCACCGAATCGATGTTAATCTAGACAGAACAAATGCCCAGACTGATTTCTCTCTTGATCCAGCAATCGATTTGGTTGATAGATTAATTTTTTATTAGTTGCTTAATTAATTGATTGGTGACTCATTGGTTGGGCTGATGAATTATATTATGCACAAATAACCTCTCAAAGGCACTTAATATGGCTATTTGATGGATATTTATTTATCCATCGATGTGTATATATATATCGATTAATAAAATGGCTGGCTGGCTGGCTGGATGGATGGATGGATGATGAATGGATGGATGAATGGAAAGGAAGAAAGCAGAGCGGCAAGGAAGACCAGAAAGAAGGAAGCAAGGAAGGAAAGAAGGAAGGAAAGAAGGAAGCAATGAAAGAAAGAAGGAAGGATGTAAGGAAAGGAAAGGCAGGGAGACAAGCATAGCTAGAGAGGCAAGTGAGGACAGGCGGGGATGTAGGGATGAAAGAACTCACTTCTCTCGGTGCCGGGTGCGCAATGAATTCCGCAAAGATCTTCTGAGCCTGTGCTGGTTGTTTGCTCGTCTTAAGGTTCTTGTAGGATTCGCAGGCGATCCAGAAGTCGATGTTCTCTTCACTGAACTCCGACTTGAGGAATACATGGAAGCACTGCACTCCGACTGAAACCAGACCAAGTGCACAACGATTTCTCAGAGTTAAACAATCAACAGCAGAACATTTAATTGCTGGTTAATTTCGTAAGTTTATGGCCAGTGACGTAACTGTGGCCCTTCACGGTTCGCATCTGTGGGGAAGTGAAGGGGCTGGACCCACATCTGCAGAAGAGAGGGCCCGTTTGGAGTCTGGTGAAGTATGAAAAACATATTTCAGTAGCCTTGGTGGCCTGAGAGCTACGTTACCTTTCGAAGCATACACTCTTGCACTAAAATTACGTTACACCCAAAACTGCTCAGGAATCATTTTCTGCCTTAAGCGGCACTTTGTTAAGTATGTCAGATAACCATTTTTAAATGCCTGTGAAGGTTCTTGAAAGACACCCTTAAAAGGCGCAGGCAAATTCAAACATTCACGACAATTAACGAATGAACATTTAGTCCTAAACATTTTACTTAGGACAGCTTGGTACAAGACAATTAAGATTAGAAAACTTATTTTAGGATAATTTTAGTTACGAATATTTTTCTGAATATTACAAAATGCAAATAAAATCATGGCAATGCAGTCACTGTAGGACGAAACAGCGCCGAGCAGTGTATTAGGTGCCTTTCGTTAACATCATTATCATATTCGTAATCATATTTCCGGGATTGAAGTATGGTTGAAAGACGAGGCTTACATTTGTCGGCGAGTAGTAACTCGATTGTTTTTGACCAGTTCTTGATGGTTTCTGGTGTTGGCTTCTCCGACTTTCCGTCCTTTGGGGTCAGACTGAGGTCAGTGTATCGGCGCCGAAGGACGTGAAGCTTTTCTCTCACTTCTGTCGTACTGTAAAAACAAATTCTATATAAAATGCGACGACAGCGTTGTGGAGGGTATTGTGGTAAGGTAATCACTTGTATAATATCAGCCGTGTAAGCGGTATTTGGTCGCTATCTCTTAAAGTAAAATTTTTTTTACCATGATGCCTGCCAGCAGTTAGCACTTTGATGCAAGGTATTTATGATAAACTAAAATGGAAATAATTTTAAATGCAACATAACTTTGTAAGTTTTGTAAAATCTTACAGAATTGTGTGCTTCACGTTAAGTGTTTTTTATGTAGTCATAATGAAGTTACACCTGATCTGCTTTAATAATTGATTTAAGTTTTTATATAAGTTTCCCTTACATGCTTTTCTTCTTTTTCTCTTTGCTTAGAGTGTCTTTAACTCGGTCTTCCGTCTCTCTATCCGACACTGGTTCCATTGAGCCTCTTCCAGTGTCCACTGATTGACGATCCTCCTGTAGACAAGAGGAAGGAATATGCAGCTATAAAAGCGCCAGGAAAAGCACGAGTTGTAATCCGAAGATACAAACTCCATTAATACTTAATTAGCAATTTAAAAGATAACAAAACAATTTAAATGGCATTTCCATAACATTCAAGCCCATCCTATTACACTTTCAATTCAAAGCGTCTCACGTCACCCGACTTGTTTCATAATCTCATTCTGTGGCGTATCTTTAAGCCTACCCTAAATTGTCTCGGAGTTATTACCTTACTTTACCTTAGCTGACGTTAAATCACATCACATCACATTACTTCGGACTCGTCAGAAGCTCTGTTCTTATGGGAGAAATTGGCAGCCTGTTCATACAATCATTCCTTTGTTCAGAGCATTCATATAGCACCCCTACAACTTATATACTCAGAAGCTATACTCTGAACCATATCTGAAGGTAAGTAGAGATGAAGATAGAGATTGTAAACTTGCAACTCACCCTGTCTGTCTCCTGCTTATGAAAGAAGGAAAAGGCGGAAGTCGATTCCTTGGTGTTTTCGGTGCTCTTACTGCGGCGCAGCGGCCTGAAGAACTTCTTGAAGCGCATTTTGTTGCGGGTATCTCTGCACGGCTTCTTCGGAGGCATGGTTTCCGGTGCAGACAGGAAGGAGATTCCCTCGCTCTCGTCGCCGTCTGAGTCTAGCTCGGACCCCGTGAATAATTCAACTGCGCCGGTACCCGATTTTCTTCTCGGCTTCGCCGGAGCAGCAAGGAGTGCTTGTCTGGACTCAGGTTTCGGCTCTGAGCCACGTGACTTCCGTTCTGTTTCTGGACCATGTGAGTTCCTGTGGCCGCCTGAAGCGTTTGGATTCGGTTCCGCAGTTGTACCCTGAGAATCCATGTCGATTTCTGTTTCTCGTGACTTACGTTCGGCGTGTGATCCATGTGACTTCCGGTTGTTGTCTACTACATCCGACTTCCGGTCGGAGTCGCCGGTGCCTCGGAATTTCTGTTTGCCGTTTTTACCGCAGTTCCTTGGCGTCGAAATGGGAAGGACATGCGGCGCTTGGCACCGGAGGTCGCTGGCGTGAACTGTCATGGCGTCGTCGTCGTCTTTCTCTGTTTTGACTTCCGGAAATGCGATTCGGTTCGGTTCAAAGTGTGACAGAGAGATTATTTTCGTTTCCGGTTCGTAAAATCCGCAGCCAAAGACGGGCGTCTCTTCCAACTGAACACCCTACAATGCAGAAGCCATCTAGCTACATTCATTCGTTCGTTCGTTTTCCATTTTCCATTTATTTATTCTTTGAAATAACATCACAAAACGCAACATACAAAAGAGCTTTTGGGATGCAAAGAGCAGACCAAAAAGAGACCAAGACCCCGCTTAGCAATGTCGCCGATGTGACGCCAAATCGCATCAAAAGAAAATCAAAAAGAAAAGTCCAACTGGACTTCAACAAAAACAGAACCAGAAAGAACAGAACCAAACAAACTCACAACTGCAATGCTTTATAATTTAGGCGTTCAAAATTCACTCTTGTTTATTGTTAAATCAATGTTTTCTATTTTACACGCAATATGCAGCATGTTACATGTGACGTTCTATCAGAGGATGAGAGACAGAGGTGTGTTAACTATACGCGGGTAGAAGACGACCTCTAGCGGCGTAGAATGAGAATTAGGCAGAACGTTTGGTGTCTTCGTTCCGGTTGGACTGTTTGGGGTTTGACTCCTAATAACCTTTTTTCGTGTGTTTGGCCCAAGGGGCCTTTTGATACTTTGGTGTTGTGGCACGTTCTTGCTGTGGTTACGACTTGGTTTTCATACCTCATGGAGGTTTGATTTGTGTTTATTGTACTATAACAACTGTAAATAGTGTACATAGGAAATAAATACTTTTATTGTTATTTGATGTTAATGTTCCCTAGGCTTTTAAATGTATCATGTTTATGTTACATATATAGCATATGTAAATACCGTACATAGGAAATAAATACTTTTAGCTGATATTTGATATTTCTGATATTTCATTTAAAAGTTCCCTAAGCTTTTAAATGTAACAGATCCAAGTCCAAACACCACCCACCGTAGCCGTATGACTGTCTGTCTGCCTGATCTTAACCTGGAACAGAACCCTTCTTGCCTATCGATTTTGTTTTGACTGTGCGCGCCTATAACTAAGCTGGTTCCTGCGTCTTAGCTTTCGTTGGGCGCAGTAGAAATCTCGAGTTTACGATTACAATTACGATTCTACGACATCCTTGAACGCATCCCATTAGAACGAACGAAACACTGACAATGGACTACGCAGCCGCAGACACAGGGACTAACTAAATTTAGTCCAGTAGTCTAATAAAGAAGAAAAGGCCTAAAGACGAGACAGCGAGAACGCCGACCGAATCGATATGCATATTCCTTCCTCCTTCTCGCAACGTCGACCTAATCTCAAATATAAAAAATTTAAAAAATCAAAAACGCCTAGACGCGTTGATCATTCGATTATTTTATCACTCGTAAAATTTTACATAAATCTGCAAATTCATCTTGAACAAAAGGTTGCACTAGGATGACCTTAGCGTTCTTCAGGCAACCCTCTCCCCGTTGAAAATGCTCTGCTTACAGTATGCCTCACTGAAGTCGTCAATGCCTTTAAAGAATATATAATAATAATAATAACACATATAGTACGAATTCTTGGTAAGACCCGTTTGGTCGTACGTGACCTATAGAAGGAACTTTTATATTACGACTAATTTACGACTAACTTCTTCTAGATGCAGGGCCCACTATTCACCAGAATCAGAAGAGGTAGACAAACATACAGAAACATGATAATTTCGGAGTGCTGCGATCGTGTTTGCTCTTCTTCACCCGAAACATTTTACATCCGTAGGGACCACGCTTCGGAGATTAGGGTGAAACAAGAACCGTGTAAACAACTGTGCTGTCCGTTTCTATTCCCTCAACACATATGGCCTACACATACAAATTATTTAGGTATACAATGTCATAGACAGACAGACAGACAGACAGACAGACAGACAGACAGAGACCAAAAAAGAATCGAAATTTACCCAGATTGGCCGCTCTTTCATTCAACAGTTTAACGAGTTTCCCGCCAAAGTCGTTATAACGCTTAAAATCTCACTAACTTTACGAACTCCAACTCAATTAAATTCAACTATATGTAGGTATATACATATACATTTATATATAGGATGTGTAAAACCAGAACGAGGTTCCGAGTAGCGAGCGATACATCAATGATGCTCTAACAGAAGTCGCAAACGAGCGATCGACTTCTTATAGGTGTGTCTACGACAGCGAGGCCACGTAGACCCGCTCTGACGCACTAACAGCAGCAGCAGCAGCAACAACAACCAACACACGTTGCCTACGTACATACAGCTAGCATATATATGTATTATATATATATATGCATGCATGTATTTATATGTATGTATGAGTAGAGCCAAGTGAGTCAGTGCAGAGAGCCTTGAGTTTCTCGAGGAGTAAGCTCCGGCGTCTTATCTTTTCAGACCAAGCAGCAGTAGTGACGATATATGCGTAGGTATAGAGTCATTTGAAGTGCAGAGGAGGAGGGGTGCATTGAAGACTGAACAATTTGCGAAAACCGGAGCAGAGAGGGCGGCGGAGGGGAGGGGCGGCGGAGGGGAGGAGCGGCAGTCAGTCGGAGAGGTCAGGAGCAGCTGGTTGGATGAGGGAGCAGATCGGTGGTAGGTTGCAGCTGCTGGTAGTGGTCATGGTTTGAGTGGTGGAGCGAGAGAGAGAGAGAGAGAGAGAGAGAGAGAGAGAGACAGACAGAGAGCGATAGATAGAGAGAGAGAGATAGAGAGAGAGATATATATATATATAGAGAGAGATAGAGAGAGAGAGAGAGAGAGAGAGAGAGAGCGAGAGATAGAGAGAGAGAGATAGAGAGATAGATAGATAGATAGATAGATAGATAGAGAGAGAGAGAGAGAGAGAGAGAGAGAGAGAGAGAGAGAGAGAGAGAGAGAGAGAGGGATATATATATATATATATAGAGAGAGAGAGAGACAGAGAGAGAGATACAGAGACAGAGAGAGAGCGAGAGAGCGAGAGAGGCTTAGCCTCTGGGTATGTACTCCTTCATTCTGCGTGCCTGTCTGTCGCTCTGTCTCTCTCTCTCTCTCACTCTCTCGCTCTCTTCCCCTTTCCTGCTTCTCTGCCTCTCGGTATCTCGCTGCGTTTCTAGACCTCTCTGCTTCTTGTTCTGTCTTCATGCACTTAAATGTCCCTGTCTGTCTCTGTTTGTCTGTCTATCCGTCCGTCCGTCCGTCCGTCCGTCCGTCCGTCCGTCCGTCCGTCCGTCCGTCTATCCCTTCAGCCCATCCATCCACTCGATCTCATCTGTTAGTCTGTCTGGCTGTCTGGCTGTCTGTCTGTCTGTCTATCTCTGTTTGTTTGCCTGTCCTGTCTTAAAATATTATCAGCGTTGACCGGAAATCTCGAAGTGATTGCTTTCTCTGCGTTTCCGGTTTATGTAGATATTGTTACAAATTTGTGATTAAGAGAATCAGATTAATTGGTCGCTACGGATTTATTTCTCGGCTGTTATCAATGGCCTACTTACTGATTTACAGCGTGATTTACTCTCTCAACCAGCCGAATCACAGGGCGTAGCCATAACATTGGGCCGGCGAAGAAGCAAAGACGAGTTCCAAGAATCACAGGAAAGAATTAAAAGATCAGTTCGTCACGTCGACCTCGGGATTTGGCCAGGGAAATTAAGTGTACGCCACTTTATTTTCTTAGCTGCGGCGTAGGAGGGGAGGTTGCCGGTTTTCTCCCGCGCCGTCTGATATTTCCATCGACAATGCGAAGTCGGTGTATGAATCATATGATTTGAGCATATGAGATCTCCCCTATCTTTTATTCTCTTAGTCCATAGGCAATTCCCTCCCACTGCTGGCTAACACAAATCACCCCATGATATCAAACCATTTCATAGAACATCAAAGGTATGACTGTTTGAGATGAGATCATCTCTCCTATTCATGGCGCCATGTCCGTCCGTCCGTCCGTCAGTCCGTCCATCAGTCCGTTCGTCAGTCCGTCCGTCAGTCCGTCCGTCCGTCCGTCCGTACGTCCGTCCGTCTGTACATCCGTCCGTCAGTCCGTCCGCCCGCCCGTCCGTCCGTCCGTCCGTCCGTCCGTCCGTCCGTCCGTCCGTCCGTACATCAGTCCGTACATCAGTCCGTACATCGGCTGATGGTTGTTTTAGTCATGAAGATCATAACGCTTCAGACCAAATCCTCATTACGCTGCCTATACCTTCCTGCCTGTCTGTATCTGCCTCTACCTGCCTCCTCCCATCTGAACACTCATCGTCATCTGCAATTAGCAGATCTCTGCCTTTCCATCTTTTCCCACTCAGTGGGATAGGACTTAACGACCTAGCTTCCGACAGCCAGCGCATGGAAAGGCAATTCTTCAGACGACGAGATCTGTTGTGGTAAAAGATATCAGCTCCGCGACTTTTGACCTTCTGAGTTCCCTCGTATAAGCCACAGCTGATAACTAGACGACGGTCAACAGCGGTCTGACAGATCACACGTAGATTAGCTAAGGATAAAGCTAATCTACGAAAACCATTTGCCAGAAATTCACTTCTCGGTCGCACCGAACATCCGATAAAATGTAATGCAATGCAACCTAATGTCATGCGATATAATGTGATCCATTGAAATGCAGTGTGTTAGTATGATGCTCTTGTATGACAACACTATCGTAATCGTAATCGTAATTCCGAGATTTCTACAGCGCCCAACGAAAGCCATGTCGCGGGGTCCAGCTTATTCACAGGCGCTAAGTCAAAACAAAATCGATAGGCAAAAGGGTTCGGTTCCAGGTCAAGATCCAAAGGTCAGACGGAGAGACAGCGTGGCAGCTAGGGGGATGGTGTTTGGGGTTGGAGAGGAGGAAGAAATAAGAGGAAGAAGGGGTGTCAGGATAGGATCTGTGAAAGAGGAATGTTTTCAGCTTTGAGTGAAAGGCCGATAAAGAAATTGCAAGTGGTGGAGCATCGATGAGTTTGTATAATGGATCAGAAAACTGTCGCAGTTTTGGGGAGAGTTTATTCACTCATTCATTCTATGCCATGTCAGTTTTGCTATACAACGTCTTATTACGCTGTTATTTGCTGTAACATAAGAATATGCCGTTTAGTAGCGCTGGGTAAGCTGTTAACCCTCACATTTTCGATCCCGATACAAGCGCTGCAGAAGTTTCAACGAGTAAGCACAATAACAAAATTAAAAATGGATTTTTCTCAGAGCGGCAAGGCCATAATTGTGCCGTAGAAAATATGCATGCATTTTCAAACGTAATCAAAGTATGAACAAAAATATATATTACGCCCATACGGGTGAATTAAATATATGTAATATACATGCGGAATTATATATATATGAGTATATGTGTATACATCTATGCCTATGTACGCACGTTTAAGCTGATAGACGAAACCATATTATGTATATATATAATAGAGTGCGGGCTGGTCGACTCTGACGTCATTGCTAACGCATTGTGAATGCACAAATCACCAGCGTTTGGCTCGTGTGCATTCCGGCGCCTCCTCTCTTATTATTATTATGATTATGCTGGCTACAGCAGGTTCCAAGTTTTATATATTCGCCATCGAGACCTTGCAAGGCATCGGAAAGACCAGACCACGTAAATGCAAAACGCCTTTGTTCTGTTAAGTTTAGAGACGAAACCATGGAATATGAAAAACTTAAAGTCCTTATCCTTCGTCCGGACCTACTTTATATAGCGCCGGTAATAAGCTGCGCTCTCCAGCAGCTTTTGTGTGACGCTGAGAAATTTCATAGTATTTACATTTACATACGAATTATATCCATAGGGGTGTGCGATAGTCTGCTGGTTAGCGAAGTGGACTGTCAATCAAAAGGTCAAAGGTTCAAACCTCCCCGGTGCAGAAATTTGTTTCAAGATTTCAGCTCCATCTGCGCCCTCTAGCGATATAAAAAGTAAACAGACCTATACAATGTCAGCCGGAAGATGAGACAGCGAGAGAGAGAACTGGCCACCCGCCTTCATATGCCGAGGTTAAGAAAAAATAGGTCGCTAACACTTCATACCCATGCGCGTCGTATAGAATCACTGTTGACGTCAGCTCGCCTGCACGCAGGGCGTCGCCACCCAATCGCCCCTACCACATGTACGATGTGCTACAGCCAAGCGCACCCAAGTGAACCGCGCATGCACTAACATATCAACAACCCGATGACTCTTGGAAATTTCCCATACAACAGCGCACTTAAAACTTGCTGACTAAGCAGCATAATACGTTCACATTACCTTCATACCATTCCGAAGTTTACAAATCAACCTCAAATAATTTGTAAACTGAACATATTGCAATGTTACACAAACTACCGTAAAACACAGAAAAGCGTGTTCACAAACAAAGCAACCTCAACTGTGAAACAATCAATTACAATCGTGAGAGACAGTCTGCCACCACATTCAATTTACTCTTACGGTATCTCACTTCGAGTTCTAAGGTTTTTAACACCAAACACCTTCTGCCAAGCTTTGCAGTTTCTTTTTCTGATAGATATATTTTTATTTCTCAATAATAATGAGATTTGTGCACTTAGGCCCCAACATTGATGTTCGCCGTTGACGCTTCTAGTTACCCGATTCACCCAGTGAGCCTTCCTCCTCCACTCTGTAAGATGGTAATTCATAATTTTGAGGCAGAAACTAACACGGCTGGCAATCTCTCTGCTAGTGAGTGTTGAAGTACTGAAATCCTTGCTCTATCACGAATACACCCTCTCTTCAGTTTAAAGCTCACATACGTAGGTGTTTCCGCGTTCTTCAGTGTTTCTTTTCAACTATGGCTCCATTGGCAACCTCCTTGAGAGCAGGATTATACCTGATCACTTCACTGACTGTTCTTGCCAATGTCTCCGTACCTCTTGACTGTCAGGCACCAGTGTTTGTGTCATTCTTGTCAACTTTATCAAACATACCAATGAAGATTTTTATTTCTATTGTGTTTTCTCCTCTCGAGTATTGTTCACGGCCAAACTGATTCTCTTCCAAGACTAGATTGTCTTGCATGGCTAAAAGTCGCGCTAATCATCGCAAAAACGTAACTGCAAACAAGAGAATATCCTCATTCTAATAATTACCCGTCAAGGGGATATGCGAATCCCACCAAGCTGGTGGTCACCCGGTATATGTCGACAATCTTTCGAAGTGTCAGTGGAACAGGATTCCAACTGTCGACTCACCCGATTTATAGCGTAGCGTCAACTCGAAAGAAGACATAAAGTCTTTGATTTTTTCTTATATAATTCAGGAAACCAAGTTCAATCATAGCAGTACTTTAGGTGTCGATTATGAATTCTAAGCACATGAATCTATCAACGACATTTGTAGCTCAAATTATAAACTGAAAACACGACAGACTGCCGGTACAAATGTTCTTCGCGCTCTTCTAACAATGCACTCGTACCCGCTGTATATAGTCTGCTTCCCGACAAGTCTGCAGGCAAGCCTAAGCATGTCTCCCGCCAATACGCAATCGTGGGTTTTTCAAAAGTCGCTGACTTATCACAAGTAGATCTTGACTTTTTCCGCTCGAGTGCCCACATGATAAAATGCGCGTCGGCAAGAATCACTGCTGATGTCTGATGTCAACCAATCTGCCTGCAGGACACCGCCAGCCAATCACAATCACAAACACGTCAACAACCCGATGTCTCATCAGCATGACGTCACGGAAACTACCAATGCAAACGCGCCTAAAACACGCTGAATCATGAATGAAAAATCATGCTCGCCTTAAAATTTCCTTAGCAGCAGTTGAAAGTAAAGCAAACAATTAGGGTGGTTTTTCAGAAAAATTTCAAAAGAAGTTTTGGATTTAGGAATGGTTAATGCCAGCGACTGACCAATAACAGTAAAAATCGTTGAACGTATTTGTTAAAGAGATCGCACCACTAACCACATTGATAGAGTTATCATCTATGTTAATAGTCTACGAGTTTATTAAGATTGCTTGTTTTAGCCACCGACAGAACAATATTCCAGGTTTTGTTAATATTATGCTAGCATTCTGCAAACTTGTCAGTGCAATCTTGTTAGAATATTTATTTCTATACCACATTAACTTAAATTTAGTTGGTTTGTGGAGCCGACAAGAAGAATACAAATATATTTCTATACCTTATGGACTTAGATTTATTTAGTTTGCAGAGCAGATCAGACAAGACAGACAAGACACGAGAAGAGACTGATTAAGGTGAGGGCAAGTCATGTGGTGTTAACTAAATTGGCGTTTACTGAGTGTGTGGTCTTATAATTTATGAAATGACGGCGGGCGGGGCATTCCGTCTCCCTATGTCTATGCGTTGCGGAAAATTCTGTTTATATTTGAGCTGTAGGCTATCTCCACGTCTATCCCATTCCTCTTTCTCCTCCTGCTCCTCCTGCTCCTTCTCTTCCTCCTTCTCCTCTTCTTTCTCCTCCTCCTCATCTTTCTCCCCCCCCCCGTCCTCCTGCTACATCTCTTCACCCTACGCCGACCATTATCCGCAAAGGTTATTGGACTACACAAGCACGAACGGGCAAGGATTAGTCCCGTGAAGGAGGAGTGAAGGGGGGTTGAATACTCCCTCGCCCTAGACAGCGAACTTTACGTGCACTCGTCGTCTGCTTTTGTTTTCTCGGCTGCCAATAGAAACGATGGCAGCCGCCATATAACTCATAGCTTCTGTGTAGGCATAGACGTCATATTTGGAAGCCGATCTCGAATTATTCTAAGATCTTTGCTACTGCGGTTACAGTGCTGACGTCCGATCTCGCTGTACAGACGCCCACAAACGCGTGCTTACACATACGGACGCACTGAAGTCCTTTCTATAGGGCCCTATACCATTAACATTACTATAACTACCAATACCGCTACTATTAGTCTTCTTTAATACTATACCAGTACTAATAATGAGATGGGCCTGTATTTGTTTAACCAAAGAAGAAATGAGAGAACCGCCTTCTGTCATCTAATCCTTAAAATCTGGAATCGCTCCATAGCCACAGCTGCTCCATGCTTCTGGAATATATTCCTACCAGGATTACGACAATTAGCCAATAAAGGCCCATTCAACGAACTCACCAATAGTTCTTCCTTTGTAATCTCTGCTTAGGTGTTCCACTTAATACTCCAAGCACTCCTCTGTCATAAATCCTATCCTGATTCCTTCTGTTTTTTATATATCTTGCTGCTTCAATTCCAAGCTACATCCTCCATAGTTGTCAACCTGATTGAATCTTTGGATCTTGACCTGAAACCGAATATGACCCTTCCTGCTTATCAGTTTTGTTTTGACTGAGCGCCTGTAAATATGCTGATTCCCGCGACTTAGCTTTCTTTGGGCGATGTAGAAATCTCGACTTAGGATTACGATTTCTAAAAGCGCGAGAGATACCAACGGTTGAAGGAAACAGCATCCATGGGCTTATGGGCTTGAGAGCCATTACAGAATTTGTGAGATATTTACTGGGGACGGTAAATGTAATATGCATATGGCACAAACATGCAGATGTGTTCCTATTATCTTAGAGGTCAGTCTGTTACAAACGGTCCAGTAGGCCTACAATATGGTCGCTGAAACCAAGAAACGTTAAAATTTACTGTATAACGTAACTTATTATATAATAAAAACGCCCATCTGGAAAGATAGTATAGGCTATTGCATTGACCACTTAATGGTAGTAGGCTAATGCTATTAATGTTAAAATTTGTATTTCACAAAACAGAAACGTCCCTACCCTCTAGATATGAACCAACGATTCCTTTCAAAGACAAAGTTATTGAGCACCTCAACCACATGAGCTGAAAGGAGCATGTACTGTTCGCTCTTAAAACGCATATTTAACGTTGAACTAGTTTTAAAATGGCGTGTAGCTTACTGTGTCTGCCTATTTGCCTATATATTCGTCTGCCTAACACTGAATGTATTTTTGTCTTATTTTCTGTCTCAATGCATGTCATCTGCGGCTTTTGCGTTTGTTTCGACTTGTTAAGTAAAATCTTCTTATGACAGGCGACATCGCATTACTGTTGAGATGTTTTGCTCATTCGATGTATTATTGCGCATTTGCCTTTAAGTAATGCGGTTTTTCAAAAAGTTACAAGCCTGTCCTAGTAATTTTGCCACGTTTATTTTCACTTGTAAACAACATCGTATAAATTTTCAAAATTTTTAATTACTTTTCATAATTATTTTGCAATTTTATAGTCACGAATTAGCAGGGTAGTACGCGAGAACTACACTGTCCATGCACAAATACAATAATACCGACAGCGCGAATTGTCAGAAAAAGGAAGTTAATTAATGGGAATCCCCTCCAGTCCTCCATTGACGGCTAATTTAACTATTAACTACCAGGTCTTAATATGCTCGTATAAAAGCGCAATCTTTTACAGTGAAGAGGCATGATTTTCTATTGAAAATTTTAAGCCCAAAGATAAATACGTGGTCATTGATGATTGTTTAAACACGAAAGCGGAACTGTTTAGTTTAGTTGTAAACACGGACTTGGCCTTCAGAGACATGATGGATTGCAACGCCACACTCCATGTTTCGCACCATAACTGCTTAAGACAAGAGGAAAGTTTACGCATAACACACTTCAGTCAAGTGCCAAATGAATGAATCAATGAATACTACGAGATTAACGTGCCAGGCATAAAAAATTTGAATCAGAGACACGGTTGTTCTCATAACCGTAACTATAATTCAAAATATAGCGCTATATCAATCAATAAGTATAAAGGATCATGCGCCATATTCAAAATAATAAGCCTACTGATACTGAAACTGAGTCTTTTACTGATACCAATACCAACACAACAGCCTACTAGTGCTATTACTAAAACCTTTATACATACCCTAATAATAAGTAATAAAACTAATATACTATGTAGTAGATGCAAAATAGGGTTTAGGGCAACTTCGCCCAAACTATCCACTTTGGCTATAAAAGCTGTCGCCACCCGTACCGCGCCCCCACCTCCTGTTTGGTGTCACGTCTGTGCATACACAGCTCACATGGGGCCCGCGACCCGGGCCAGCCGCCGGCGGTCAGAATTCACCTGGGTTCACCCCAGTGTTGCATGCGGGCCACAGAGGCCGCCGCTGTCCTCGGCTTCCCTCCTCGGGCGCCGTAGAACTTTCTCAAGGCGAAAAGTGTCAGCTTCCGCTTCAACGGACTAACTAACTTTGAGCTGAAAAACTGAATAATAATCAGAAACTTCTAATGCGCTGGTGTCTAATACACAAGGCATCAACTGACAACGCAAAGACATATCCATATGTGCACACGAGGCAACACATAAATTTCTCCTGTTCTGTCTCCTTTCTGTCTGTCTCCTCCTTTCTGTCTCTCTCCTGTTCTGTCTCCCTCAGAATGTTGTACAAAAGACCTTGTTTTGCGCAGCAGCAAAACAGCATCTTCTGAGCGTACTTGAACTTTGATCTGGCAACTGACAGCTTGCGTTTTTCATGAATATGCATATATTTATAGCAGGGTAGTTTATGGAACGCCGATCGAGCCAAAAATAACAGAATATTCAAACAGCGGAGATGCAGACGGTGCGGAGCGGTGTTGATGCCATCATCTCAACTCCACGCACAGCTCAAGGCGATGAAGTCTCGGCAGCCGCGAGTGTGTTTTGATGAACGAGACGCCAGCCTGTTCTCGGCCGTCCCTGATAAGTTCGTTTTTTGTCTCTTCATCGAGGATGCTCCCGGCCGTGTGGGCCTCTGATGGATCTCGTCTCTCATGGCCTGATACTCCTTGGCTTCGTCCAGGACAAGCATGTACTCATCATCGCTCATCACGGTGTCCTCCAGCGCCTTTTGGGAAAGTGGCTGTGGACGGTATTGAGTATGCTGCTTGCCAGCGCCGATGCCTTCATGTTTCGCCTCTGACTGAGAACTCACGGGAGCAGGCGATGCATACAATATCGAGAAGCCCGGCCACTGCAGTTGCGCCCTTGAGGACATACACCCTTGAGGACGAGGCCGGAAACAAACCCGACCCCAGTGGCCAGCGAGGCAGCACCTCCCACTCTGGCGCTCGCAAGCATGGCACACGCGTCATCCAAGGCGTTCACAGCCCCGCGGTACTTCTTACATAGGCAGCCGACAGCTTTAACTCCAGACCGAAGGAAAGCCTCGAGCTAGACGATTTTATGTAGGCGGAAAGCCTGCGGCGATGGTTGTGATATGGTCAATGTCGGATATAACGTCATCGTCGTTAAACACTGAAATGCTCTTTAGGTAGGAATAGATTCCGAATCTGCTCGAGGAACTTCTGCAGCTTCTCCATGTCGCGCTCTGACTATGCGGCAAACTGGCTTCTGTTTAACTGGTGTACCAGCCCCTCTGGGATCGCACTCGAACGCGTCAACTCGTCCAGAATCGCGGAGATTTCGTTATCCAGACCGGTGTTCTCTGCCGCCCTGCTGGTCACCAGGAGCTGAAGCCTCTCAATAATGACGTTCGGGTCGCTGTAGTACTGCACGACGCCCTCACTACGAATCAGCTTCTGCTTCTTGCTTCTTCGCCCGCGGACAGGCAAGCCCCCGAGTTCTCCCTTTTCCAAAAGTCCAATTTGCTTCCTATACGCGCTCAGCGTCACTCTTTCATGCGTACTAAAGTAGATGGTCGCGAAATAAAATAGCAAACAGAATAAAGCATGAGGAAACAATGAATAAAAGTATGAGAAAAAAGTTGGATAAAGACACAGACACACAGAAAGTGGACAGCCAAACGAGGCAAGCAAACAGGAGGTGTAAAGCACATACACAGAGAGATACAGACATATAAAGGTGACACGACAGCGATGTACAGGCAGAGACATGCAGACAGAGACAAGACGGGCAGATGGAGGTTGTATTCGTGCTGTCATTATCGAACTCACTAATGACCAATTAGGCATATGACGACGCAAACAACCTAAGGGCGTATCCAGGAGCAATCCAGCCCAGGGCCCACACATCATCGAATTCTTCAATGGCTTCTGGCGAGGGTTGTACACAGAAATTATAAAGTAGGAAACGGCTTTAATAATACTGTTAAAGAATGATAGAACGTAGGAAAACCAAAGCAAAATATGGCAACCAAAATTAAAATGTCGTAGAATAAGCGAGAAAGTGGGCAAAAGGACAGGAGAAGTTAAGAAATCAAAAGCAAAGAGAGCGAGATGTCGTGTAAATATACTATAAAAAATCCGTGGTATGTTCGAACAAAGTTGATGGCCTCAGTAGTCCGCAAATATTTGTCTTGAACTTGCAACAAATCATGAACTGCAGGTGGTGGAATTGTTCAGCATCGCAAACGTGGAATGTTCCACCAGTTATTGATGAAATGGTCCACCGTTCAAAAAGTGGAGTGATCCATTAGTTTTCGGTGGAAGCTTCCACCGCTGACACTGTGGAATGCTCCAGTATCACAGATGCAGATGTGAACTGAAGTCTATCGTTTGTCTTTTTCCGAACATTAACACAGTCTTACTACTTTGTGAAGCGTATACGCGTACTTCACGCGTGTGCGCTTAAGCCCTGTTAATTGTCACAAATTATGGTGCCCATATTATTTTTCAAATTCACAAGGTCTATCACATAAAATATTACAGTAATGTAGCCGATTCATATAAGAACTTGACTTTAAAACTGTCAAAGGATTAATTAAATACTTTCAAAGCCCCTAACTCAGTTGGAAGTGTCACATTAGTGAAACAGCGTGCTTCGGCTGGGCATATGTTCTAAAATATTTACTTACTTACTTAAATGGAGAAGTAATTTGAATGGTGCTATATAATGTTTGCATGGCTTAGAGGCACACGCATAAAGCACGCTTATGCCCAGAAGTAGTGCGAAGGTGTTAATGTTTCGGAGACAATCGAACATCGGATCGTATATTTTCTTATAGGGCAACACGGGTATCAGAATCTCATATTATACAGTAGGAAGTCTTTCAAGTAATTACTTAATATACTTCAATAATTAATAGCACCGACAATGCATTCTCCAACACAAAATTCATGCGCAGAGTTCGGCTGGATGTTGGAAAATTCCAGTTTTTTCTACAATTCATCGAGACATCGGGTCGGCTATACATTGGTGGATTTTTTGTTCATCCCTATCCCATCCATTCCACCGACCGGTAAAATTCTCCGCCACGAGACCACCTTTTATTTTTACAGTGTATAAGGGTATGGTCATGAGAAATTTTTCCACCGTTTAAGCCCTCACCCTAAGGTAAATTGCCTTTAATCCCAACTCCGAAGTTATCAGACTCTGATGGACTCAGGTAGACTTAAATGCATCGGCCATCTAATGCGGTAATTTTTCAAACGGTGAGCTGTCTAACGGTCAAGTTCTGGCTATAAACTTTCGTCCTTCTTACTTTGCTCCTTTCGAACCCCTCCCCCAGCAGAGCCGCCTTTGATCAATTGCGCCTGTAGGCTTTTTCTAGAAAATAAGTGAAAGGTCTGCCAGATAGAAGAAATTCTGTCATCTTTCAAATTATAATTTACATTAATCATGTCAATTATACTATTTATCGCAATTGGGCAAAGATTTGCTCCACGGACTTACTCCATAAGAATGAGTTATTTTAGGCCAACGTTGTCTTGTCTTACATTATATCAGTGCAGTTCAGGTCGGTTAACGTACATTTCAAACATGCGTCCGATTCAGAGTTACACAAATCCCAATCCAATTAATCATCGATAATCTCAGCAGCTGGTTTATCTAACCTTTCGTCGATAAGTCAACACAGATGACCAGCTTACTCCAGAAGGAAGGGTTCGTTCAAACGCATACAAGGAACATCTGGTCTTCGCTGCCCTGGTTTCTGTGCAGAACTAACCTCGCCGCTTTAAAGGACTAGTGTTTCTTAAGACACTGTGCGTAGTATGATACTGATGCTACATCTAAGCTATCAGAAGGTATGAATCTGAAGTTCAGCCATGCATGACTAGAGTTCAGCCATGCAAGACTACAGTTTAGATATGCATGATTGGATTTCTACGTACCGAGTCTTCTGCGTCTGCTGTTGAACTCTGACGCGACGGAGTCTTGTCTCTCTTGATCTTTGACCGACACTCGACCACGTGACACCTCGGCCGACTCCTGCTGACACTATAAGCCATCGCACGGTCCACCAATTAATTAATCAACAAGAACTGACACATACCGCAGTTAATCCCTTTTCTCGCCTTGATGTGTGGCGTCTAATGTGCCGCCATGCATCCGTAGCAGAGCTTCGTTCCAGTGTTTAGTCGTAATACTGGTTAAGCAAGTCAGTCCATAGCTCGTTTATGTGGATTATTTTACTTTACCTAGGCCGTTTAGTGCATATGTAGCTCAACTTTAAGTAGGCCTACTATAAAATGTATTAACCTTGACAACTATTTTCCAGACCACCGCTGAAAGATTCAAGCATGCAGATGTGGACCAGTCCAAGTTCGGATTTTGGACCAAATATTTCACGGAGATCTGTCTAGATTTCTGGACAGCAAAATCCAGTTCGTTTTATGCTACGATTGTTGTGCTTCTGTGTAATAATGTTTCTTTTCCACTGAACCCATAGGAAAAACGTTCGTTTATCTTCGTTCCTTCGTTCGCTCTCTCGTCTGCTCGCATTCTCGCTCGAGTCTGCGCCTCCGCGCAAGCGCCCAGCGGACCACTTGCCAACTGCAGGGGTGTCAGGTTGACGGCCGGCCAAGAACAGCTGGACTTCGAGGGCAAAATAGACGACCTTGGCCTCGAAACGACTTTCCAGACCCGAGGAGATGAAGACAGTAAGGATTCGAGGTAGAGCGGGGACCAGATCCTGGAGAATTCGAGGTTCTTGGCTGGTCCGCGGTCGCTGTGCTGCAGTGGGTTCGCCGACAGCGTACATAGAACTATTAAATCAGAGGCTCCTACGTTTTTCGTGCGGAAAGAGTTTTGTTTCTTCCCAGCTGTTTCCAGTTACTGCGGCGGAGGCGATATTTCTAACCGACCTCTACACAGAAGCCGCGCTCTTCACCATCGACTCAAGTCGGGTTTTCCTGTTTTGGACCGTGCCAGGTATGTGTTGGCAACTGCGTGAGCTGCCTCTGGGACGAGAAAAGTAATAGGCCACGCGTGAAGATGGATGACGAGCTTCAAGAAGACGAAGCAAGGAAAAAGTAGTCAGGAATTTAGATATACAGGCAAAAACTTACCCATCACTCATGGGCGCCCGCACGTTAAGCAAGAGGGGGCACTTGCCTCCCTGGATTTTAAATCTAATTATGTAAAATTAAAATATAAGTACAGGTTTACTTGCGCCCCTACACATTGTAATTGTAATTGTAATTTGAGATTTATAAAGCGCCTCTTAGAGGATAAACTCAACAGAGGTGCTTCCGACCCGAAAAAGTAAAATCACTGTTAAACAGTACAGTCTTCAGGCGCCTGCGGAACACTGAGAGGGGAGAGAAAGGAGCTCGTCACAATTCTCGAGGGAGACGATTCCAGCAAGTGGGACACAGCTCAACTATGTTGAGTAGTTGACCGTACATCGTCAGTGGGAAGGTCAGATAGCGAGGGAGAGGGCTGGATACATGATCCCATATGCCGAGGCAAAGAAACATGAAGTCGATAGCACTTCATACCCATGGTTGTCCCTTTGGGGTAGCTTAATTAAGGTGCTGTTCTTCTTCTTCTACTCGTCTCTTTTTACCAGGCCGTCAGGTCTCGCCAGACCACAGTCGAATGCTTAACATTAGACTTTACAACCAAGGCTGTGATGTACGATGGATGCTTACGTATCTGAATATATCGCAATTATAGCCTATGTTGTACTATTTGGTGCCGGTGAGGAGTTAGATGAAGTTCACGAGGCCACAACTGCATCACACAGGTCGAAAGTATAGGCCTAATGTCTTTCCGATAGGTCCAGTGCGGCAGAAATTAGCTAGAACCAGTACAAACGAAACTTTAAGGAATTCATAGAATTGATCTAATTAATTGAGTATGTTCTTTAACTGTAAATAAGCCTATGCTAATTCGCTTGAAGTCTATTTCATCACGCTCGCGTTAAGCCCCTTAGTTAAGGATCGATAGACAATAGTATATCAATAGATTATATGAAGAAGGAAAACAAGAAGCGGAGAGTAGGTCTAACTTAAAGAAAAAGAAAACATTACTGCATTGAACATGCCAACTATGCTGATGCCACTGTTAATAGCAATACTGTCGTGTAGCTTTCTTGTACACGATTTCTGGTTTTCTGGTCCCCCCTTGCAAAAATTTCTGCGGGCGCCCATGCCATCACTTGTGAGTTGGCGCTACAAAACCCTTGAATTTGTAATTATAGGCGCGAAATGCAAGGTAAGTCTGAGAAGAAATGCCATCAAGTCTTTCTATGAACCCTGATCTCCAACAGTTCCAAGACCAACAGAATTATTCATGGCTGAATTCGTTTATTACTGCATAGTATACACACCATGAGTTGAAAAAAGCGATCCCCTACAATTTTGTTTATATAACTACGAAATATTCATAAATGTAAAAATATTCAATTGGATTATAGCTTAATCCTGACTGTAATGGCTAACGATTTGTTATTCTTGGACAGTCCTACGTTAAATATACAAACTATAAACGGAAAAATCACGTTCAGTGAAGAGGATAAAACAACAATGAACTTTTAAACCCAAAATATGAATTTTGAGGCCAAACGTTTCCAAAGACAATTTCAAGAAAAGGAATGGACATTCAGTGGACTTAAGGCCCTTCTGAGAAAGATTAATAGAACCGGATCGTCAGGTCGTCAGGCAGATAGCGTCAGATCACGAAGTCCCACAAATAACGTAAACATCACAAGGTTAAAATTTTTTTTTGAGTCAAGAGGACAAACCGCAAACTCATCTTACACAGCGAGAAATTGCACAAGAACTGGGCATTTCTCAGCGTTCAGTAAGTGAAACTGTCAAGAAAGACACTGGATTAAAATGTTTCAAAAGTTGCAAAACGACTGAACTCACGGAGGCCAACAAACAGGCAAGACTGAGCGCTCGAGGATGTTGTTAACACGTTATCCTGCGCATATGGTCCATTTCATTTCGTTCACTGATGATAAACTTGTCACTGTCGCTGCACCATCGAAAAGTCAAAATTGTCGCCTGTCTGCTGCCGTCGATAATCGTAAGAAAAACATCCCTGGAAATCGTTTGCTTCGCACTCGCTCGACTTTCACTCAATCACTACTGGTTTCGATGGGTGTTTCTGCACTTGGTAGAACAGACATATACTTCGTGGAGCCTGGCGTTAACATTAACGGTGCACACTACTGGAAAGTCCTGTTAACGAAGAAGCTATGACCAGATATGCGAGAAATGTCAGACACATTTCAGCAAAGATGGTGCTCCAGCAGACCGAGCCCGTGAAACTGTTGACGAACGAAACTTCTGATTTCATATCTCCTGCAGTTTGGCCTCCAAACAGTCCAGACCTAAACCCTGTAGGCCATTAAATCTGGCGAATAATACAATAAAAGCCTACAAACAAAAATTCGGAATGTCGATGGACTACGTCAACGTATGACGCAGGCGTTGGGCTGAATTGGATCAACGCATAATTGGCGCTGCAAAAAGTCAGTGACAGGAGCGCCTTACTGTCAGCGTCAAAGTCAAAGGAGGACATTTTTAGCACAAATTATAGCTTAATGCATCGCACATATTAGTTAAATTGACTGTTTTCCAAATTTGATTTTAAATTGATTTGTTATTAATCTTGAATGCAAGTTATTATGAAGTTTCCCAGGGGCCTATTTCCACTCACAGTGTGTATATAAGTTTTTTCTATATTGACAATATACATCGGCCATACAACATTTTACTTAGGTCTATAAATAAGAAACCCCTCTGACATCGTGACATTGTCCAAATAAGAAGTGGCCAACTTTTTCAAAATTCAAGTTCTGTTGGTAATCGTCGATTGCATTGGAGCCACTGGAGGGTTTCGTCGCCGACGACCTTTGCTTGTTAGCTGGTGTTTGGCGTTACAAATCTTTGATCACGAAGTGAGATATCGTGAGAGTAAATTGAATGCTGTGGCAGATTGCTTTTCATGCTTGCAATTGATTGTTGCGTAATAAAGGTTGCTTTGCTTAGCCTTTGAATGTGCTTTTCTGTAGTTTACGGTAGATTGTGTAACATTGCATTATGTTCCGCTTACAAATCATTTGAGGTTGATTTGTAAACTTCGGAAGAGTATGAAGGTAACGTGAACATAATATTACGCTTCTTAGTCCGCAAGTTTCACGCGAACGTTTGTATGGGAAATTTCCATGAGTCGCCGGTTATTGATCTGTTTGCAAACGCACGGATCATTTGCATACTGTCAGTGGGTGCACCTGGCTGTTACATATCGAAAATGTGGTGAGGTAATGTGACTGGCCGGCGACACTCTACAGGCAGGCGAACTCATCAGCAGTGATTCTGTCTGACGAGCATGGACTCTCGCGCGGAAAATCGACAAGCCTACGTTGTGATGAGTCAGCGGGTTTTTAGACACTCATGATTGTGCATTTCCAGAAGGCCGGTTTAAACCAGTTTGTAGTGGTCGGCTGTCTTGGCGGAAAAGAGCCTATATAAGCGGACGCAAACTGCATTGTGAAACGAGTGCGAAGACTTGCAGCAGTCGTCTGGCGTGTAGTAAGTTGAAAGTTTGAGTTTCACATATCGTTAATAGATTAGCTAGTTTAGAAACTGTGAGATTCAAGCACTGTTCTGATTGAACTGTTCGTTTAATTATAATTTCGAAAATTGAAAACTTGCATCTTTGTTCGAGTTAACGCTACGCTACGAATCGGGCAAGTCGACGGTTCGAAGCTACGAAAGATCAACTACGAAAGCACAACTACGAAAGATCATCGACAGATGGAATGATGTTTGAAAGGAAATCTTTCTCAAATGAACTATCTGCACTGTCTATGACTGTAGTCACCTTGAGTATCGTAACGATAAACACCATAAGCACCATAGTTAGCGTATAGCACTTTATTCATTAGCGTGGTCATTTTCGACGACTAAATGGCAAATTCCCTCCCTGCAGGAGAGAGGGATGGACGACATGGCCACCGGGCTTCGTAGGCCGACGCTAAGAAAACGAAGTTGCCAGCATTTCACACCCATGGCTCAACCAACAGAGCTTAACTGATTCCTGCCAATATGTTTACATGAATTAACATTGACGGGCGGAATCTACAGAATGGTCTGATCATCATGATAGTTAGAATAGTCTAACCTGGATTCTGCGGAACACAGTGTAACTCGGCAGACTGCACAGCGACACTTCCTCGCACATCGTGACGAATAAACTGCCCCGAACTCTGTGCACTGATGCGTAACTTTACCAAATTTATATAGCGATCAGAGCGACGCAAAAGTGCAATGTGTTCCTATCATATGCTGCAGCTCTACCGCCTTCAGACGCGACCCAGATGCGCCCAGGGTTCAGCGAAAGTCATATAAGCAGTGCACAAATGTCAAAGCTGCATAAAGATCCCTTTTGCGACACAACTCCTTCGCTTGGCGTGTAACCATTTCCCCTCCCCCGCGCGCATTTAGACATCGGAAGCAAAGAGGTTCGCGCAGATTCGTGGGACTATTTTTAGCAGCATGAGAAATATGGGATAATGAAATTGAGCTGGAAATAGGCCAAAGAAATTATACACAAAGACAAAATTATAGGCCTTGAACAGATATTTTCACCGACGCTAATTAATATCTACATATGTAAATATATTTATGCATGCATATAGGGCCTACACAGTTTCGTGTTCCATGCTGCTATGAATGATTCAAATACAATTGGTTTGTGCATAATTATAGCCTATAAGCCTAGGGCTACGCATCAATGAGCATATACATGAATAACGTATGAATGAATAACTGAAAAATATTTCATTGATTTTTTTGTTTTCACTGCTTCACCAGCTGGCTGTTGATGGATCAACTCGCACTGGGAGTTCAGAAAGGTCGCAAGATGCCACCCGCTGGTATGCATCTATAGGCCTACAGGATTGTAGGCCTATATATCGATACAAACACACGTGCATGCATATATAATAAGCCTAAACGTCTATATATAATATGCTTCAATGCTATAGTGCATAAATCGTATATATTTGTACAAATATATAAGCCAACAAATAGACTAAATAAAGATCATACAACACAGTATATATACTTTGGAGATATAAGCCATGCAGTTTTAGAAAACACAGGCATGCATAAAAATAGACAATGTATTACTAATAATATCATTCTGAGCATTTCTGTATTCACTTCGTGCAGTCAGAGCATATAGGGCCACGTTCACGAGCGCCACGCGCGTATGTTGACAGTGCAACCTACACGGTCACCTATCGGCTACCATTACAATACGCCTTCTAATAAACCACTTTCACCATCTTGAGTTACTACCTGAAAAGCTGCGTTCTGCTGACCAGCCGGCATTAATTAATATAGCTATGCAGAATGTAGCTATTCGTTTTAATATGGCGGTCACTGCATATGGTGTACACTCTGTATTGTAAGGAAACAAGGGGCCAGAGCGAAGATTTCAGGGTTACGTGGTAATTACATGAAATTGTAATGTTTACTAAGCTAACGCAATATATTCGGACATTTTCATAGAGCACTTCACGGAAACCCCAACACTAGTGACCATCGAACCGGATGGTTTTCAGGCTTAGATAAAATTAAGGCATGCCAATAAACGATATCTATCTTCTCTTGTTCACTCAAATTCATCCAGTCCCTGAAATCTTTGGAAAACCGTAAGCAATCTCCTTCACCGAAGCTCCAGTCATCCTCTCCTAAACTCTGTCGCACCTCCCGATCCATTGTACCTCCATCCACTGACTCCTGACTCCTTCGCATCCTTCCTCACTGATAAAGTCTCCCTTCTCTCTCATTAGTGGCTCTCCTTTCAAACTCAACCTTTCCACAGTGGGACTCTTTACGCTCAGATGATCACGCTTACATAACTTCGTCGCCTAACGCATCTTTTCACCTTTTGAGTCTGCTTCTGAAACCAATATTACTTATATTATATAGTCTTCTCAAAACAAACGAACTCGACCCAATCTCAACATTCTTACTCAAGACTGTGTAACCTTTCTCCTTCCTGCTATAACCAAGGTCATCTATCTCTCTCAACCAGCACTTTCGATATGCTTTCAAAAACTCAGTTGTTAAACCACTTCTCAAAAAGCCGTCCCTAGACAACGAAATCCTCTCTAACAACCGTCCAATTTCAAATCTCATTCCTACGTAAACTGTCAGAAGCTAGCTGTTCTCTCACGCTTCACTGCATATATGTTACCTTCATCTACCTTCAAAGTTTCATCCAATCTGCTACGCCAAACATCAATCCACTGAAACTGTCCTCTCCTCACTGTGTGTGCAACAAAACTGTCGCGGATATAGGCCGTCAAGCAAGTCTTTCTACGCCTTCAATTTTATAAGAGAGAATAACAATTTAAATATTGCTGTTTTTTCCATTGAGAATGAAGTAGTCGTTTCGATGCTTCCATCACTTTCAGTGGCAGCTATCAAGGCTAGAAAAGTTTTGTTTTGATATTTTGGTTAAACCTTTTTTGGTCTACTGAGAACAGCGCAAGGTCACCACATCGTCTATAGGCCTATATTATACTGCTTCTAGACGAGGACGTGATGATTTAAATGTTCGAAGGGAAGAATTAAACCAAGGATAAAGAGTGTGTGCGGATCACTTTGCGACTCATTTCGACAAGATCCGTCAACATTCCGGAAAACGTCAGTGGCTAAAGCAGCCAAGACGTCGTAAAACTGTTAGTCAAATTTGGAAATTTCATATTTTCAACTTACTTACCTTTTACAGTACTTTATCGGGGTGAGCGATATTAACGGTGTGAGTGCGGCCAAAATGTAAGCATTGAATTTGGCGCTTATGGTTTTCACAGAACAAAATTAAGTTTATTACAGAATTCAGTTTGATCGTAATTTACAGTGGGGGTTTCTGTGAATGCAAATTATAAGGTGTTTGTAGGCTTTCCAATCATTCAAGATAAGCTACGACCTGCTAGCATATTCTTTCTGTTATCAGCCGATGCAAGATTTATAAAGTGCAGTATCGAAAAGAGCACCATCCTAAAGTTGATAATAATTATGCACGTATACCGTAATATAATGTAGTAAGTCGTTCAACTGGCCAATTGATGCGCTATCCGCCACGCCTTCCCCAGGGTAGCGACCTGGCTGGCTTTGTCCTGTGCATTCATTAGACACCAGCACAATCACAGTTATTAGTTTAATAATGCGAAAATTTAGTGTTAAAAGCCAAATAATAGAAATGACATGTGATATATAAATATAGCAGAAATAACGTAAAGCAGCAAAATTAAGTACCATTTTTAAAACATGATGCTGTTTTTCTGTAAAAATGTAGTAATTCAGACTTGGCATTATGACTTAAAATTGCACTGGACTTTGCAGGGTAGGCTTTAAAATTAATTTATACTCAGTAGTAAGTCATGACAAAACAGCTGATTCCATGTTGCTCTTTTGTTTTAAAACCACGGTTAGGCATAATATTTTGCAGGAACCAGACTGATTTTATTTGTTGATGTAGATGTCAAGTGACGCAGTTCGACAGAGGCAGCGGCCATTTGAGGGTTTTGAAAGAAAAGACCATCTTGGGCCTGGTAGAGGGGGTTTTGACAGAAACAAAACCCTTCAGTCTCATTCAAAGTAACGTTAAGTTATTTGTTTGCTTGCTTCTGGTGGCTTACTGCTGTTGATAAATCACTGGCGAGTGCAACAAAGTGAAGCAGTGTAATTCCCAGTTAATACTTGGATGGGAGACCATACATGGAATGTCATACCACCTGGTGCCCAATCTGTCTTCCATCTTTTTGGGGTTGGTAAATAAGTACCAAGGCAAGTTTGGATGTTAAATAAAGAATCCTGTCATTGGGTTGTGATTGTCATTTATCCTTAGCCCGTAAGATCTTTCAACTTCAGGCCCATGTTTCTGAAGAGTTTCTATAAAGGCATGTGAACAGACATGTTACCTCTACTTTTTTGTTATATTTCAAGTTCAGAGAGTACAAAACTGTCTTGAAATGATACCAAGAAGTGTTCTGAACACTGTTTACAATCTTATGATAAGATTTATGCTGTTATCTCAGTTTGATAAAATAGCAATATGTGTTTATATGATTAGTTATGTCTTTATTTTTATCTGAGAATATTTGTATTACTCAGGATTGCTTGTAAGTTGGGTATAATTATTGCTAATTTATTTAAGTGTTGATTTGGCTTTTCTGTTATTTTTAATGGCTAATTTTGTTAATTTATAGATAGTTCAAGAAATAAATGACCTTTTCAGAGGTTATTGCATTCTACAAATCACTATATAAATGTGGGTTCCAATTATAAACACTCTTGCACATGTATTTATATATGATTATATGTGAAGTGTGAGTGTAATATATATATATTTATATGGTACTCGATAGAGGATACTTTCCTCAGCTCTTGCAGAGTATATATAACTTCTGACTATATATATTTATCCTATGTGAAAATATTCTGATTCTTGTTACTTTCTTGTTAGTACCTGGTATTTCTTGTGGTATGTCATGTCAATTTACTATGTTTTTCTTTTTAAAATTTCAGTTTAAGTCTTCTTTTCAAGATTTGCATTTTTGCGGTAGTCTTTGTGCCCTTGCTGACGTTCCTCATCTTCGTTCTAGTTCTTCCAGCAGAACACTTTCCAGTCGAGCACAGGTGAGTTCACTGGTTGGAAAAGGGCATTTTCTTGATAGCTTGATATTTATTGTTTTGCTTATTCCACAACAGGAAAATTCAGTTCCCTTTTAACAGATGTTCACATCTGAAAGTTGCGTGCAATTTGCAGATCCATTAGTAATTGACTGACTTAAGGCAAGTATCTACAACAGGAGATCAAAATGGCTACATTTGTGAATGGGAAAGTGCATTACATCATCTGGGAACTTGGTAAGCTACTTTGACAGTAATCAGTGGTGATGCATGTTAACTTCTGCTAACTGCCCTGTTGGACCAGCTGCATCAGATTAGAATCATATAATCAAAAAATGTATTGTTTGACACTGCACTTGGTTTTTAACAGCCTCCCTATATTGTCCACTCTTGGTTTTTTAAAAACCCACTGACTTTTCACAACATAGGCTTTGCCATGCTGATGGCATAAAATACGCATCAACAATAATTGCTGCTGAGGTCAGCCTGCTGCCCAAATTGCTATGCCAACCAATTACAATACTCCCACCATGCATTCTACTCACGGCAGTCATAAATGTGCGCTCACAACTTGCTGACTGAGCAGCGAAATATTAGTCTTGAACTTGTTTCCATTTTTATTTGGTAGCCTTCCAGATCCTCCTGTGCTTGAAGGAACTTTGGAAGTCAACGATCATCTGTTGAAAGCTGAGAAGCTATTTGAAGGAAAGCTGGTTGGACCAGAAACGATCATTTACCATCAAGGTCATTGTTGTTAATTCACTGACAATAAAGTTATGTTAAGGTCAGAAGGTTTATAGCAAAGGATTTAGACAGTCTGTTTGAACCTCTCTAACTGTGATAATCAAGTAACTTTTTCTGTGCGTTATAAATATGTGACCATGGCAGAGAAAGGGGATCGCATTTTGGAGATTGACTTGTTAACATTTTCCATAAGCTGATACTTTAAGGAAGCCAGGCTAGAAATTGCATAACTTTTTGCCCAGAGTTTCTGCTCTTTGATTTATAAATTATTTAATATCAGTTGGCAGGAAATCAAATATGAAAATTCAGCCTGTCTCTACCCAGTGCATTAATAACAGAATTTGACTTTACTATTGCATGTGGCATTATAGTTTTTAGTACAGTAAACCTGAGATGCAGCTGAATTTACTATTCATAGTACCACTGAAAAGGGTGCTTTCCAGCTCATTAGAAGTAACTCTCCATTTTTCCTGCCATGATCACATATTATGTTTTTAATTGTCTTTCATTGGTGTTTCTATCAGTTATGACTGATCTGCACAATTAATCAGTCGGTTGGTCCCAATGGTACTTTGACCTTGGTGCCCAAATTTGTCTGCAGCTGGATTTACTACTGCAAAGCTGTATATATGCTGGCCCTAAAGTTATTTTTGTTGTTGGATTGATGTGTTCAATTTCAGCTGCAAGTTGCCTTAAAGACAGGCTTATGTGATGCCTAATTGTAAAGACTTTTGTTTAGTGGAGGAATGATGACCCTGTAACTATTGTTTTCATCATCATCATCATCATCGTTCTTACGAGCATTGTCATTGCCATTATTATTGCTGCATTTTACCTTATGTTAATTCTTTTTTCATTAAGGTCATATCTACACCGGTACAGCTGATGGCAGAGTACTTGTTATTAGGCATGGTGAAGTTCGAACAATAGTGCACCTTGGAAAGAAGCTTTGTAGTAAGAATTTTTTCACTTGGTATGGTTTATTTGCAGTTTTGATAATCCTGCAATTATTATCACCATCATTATTGTTAGCTTCATTGTCATCCTGTAGTCTCTGCAGAGTGACAACATCTTGATCATTGTCTTCATCTATTTGTTGTTTCTTTATCTTGCTTGATGTTATTCTAACTAAATTTAGTTTTTAAATATAGGTTGCATAATTAAATTATTTATTTGGTTTTATATGTGTATATCTTTTTATTTTCAGATGGTACAAACTACAATGATGAGCCACTGTGTGGTAGACCGCTTGGAATGAAATTTGATGCAGACGGCTATCTTCTTGTGATTGATACATATTCAGGCCTTTACCGAATCAACGTTGCTACAGGTCTGGTGAAATTTATACCAATGCATAAACAGACACACATGTGCAAACAGTTAAATATGACAGTAAAGACACAAATGTACACAAAAAGCACACATGCAGCCACGATATTGCAACTGCCATTAATGTAGCACAATGTCATTCGTGCAGCCAGATGCAGAACGAGTGATTGTAGGCCGTGCCCTCTGGCCAATGTTTGCATTTGCTTCCTTTTCATCTGATGTAATCTTCAGTTCCTTTTAGGCTTTATTCTGGTAACTGCTTTCAGACTTTCTCTGTCTGTTGTCATCCTTTCCTTCTGAGGCTGTGTTATAAATGAATCTGATGACTACTGTATTGTCTCACATATAGTGTGCACTTTTTCCAAATAAAATCTTCTCCAAGTTTGGGTGCGCATTCTACATAGGAAAAAAGTTCTTAGACGTTTTCGAAAAACACTGATCATGTGGCATTAATGAAAGCAACATGTCAATAGCCTAAGTAAGAAATATCAATGTTATCAGTCTGGTTAATATCATACAATACAATGGATTAGTAAATATTAAAACAAGTAGTCAATTCTTTGAATTGTAATTACATTAAAATTTCGCTTTAAATATGTTGTACGTGCATCGCGGAAGACAAAGGCCTCTAATGTGGCGCGGTAGTGAATTTGACGTCGGCAACCATTTAGTCGCATATTATTAGCAACTTGTGATGGCGAAAACGAAAATCGTAATAAATTTCATCGTCCAAGAACAATTCAAGTGGATTTTTTCTTTTCAAGTTGTTCTCCCTTCTTTTTACTGCCCAATTCTATGAGATTTCATATTTTCACATTAGGCATGAACAGTTTCAGATTCACATTAACCATGAAGATTGAAACCAAAATGCATTAGTGAATGGTGAAACCTTAACAGTTAGTGTTAACTGATTTTGCTAAGCAGTTGTGAGCAAGGACTTGCTGAAGTTCCCTACACAGTGACCATCTGAGGTGTGCCTCAAACTTGCAGATTTCACATTTAAAGATGTGCAATTTTATGCAGATTTTAAGCTGATTGTACTGTGGTTGTTATTAATTCCACCTGAATGTTTTATGTTAACAGGAGATGTGCACCTTTTGCTTCCGTCAGGTGTTCAGATTGATGGGCGCCGCCTGAATTTTTTAAATTCCCTTGACATAGCATCTGATGGGACGATCTACCTCACAGACAGCTCTGTTTATACAAGACGGGACTTTGTGCTCGATCCTTTAGATGGTCGACCAACTGGACGGTTAGCCTTTCATTGATTGACAAGAGCAATGAGTGTCCTGCTATGTTATTTACACAAGATTTGTAATGTAAGGTAATGTTCATTCAGCAATATTTCTCAGAGGCATGCTTCCATGATAGATCTTGTGTCGTAACTTGAATGCATCGTCTTTGATGGTTCCTGGTAATATCCTTGGCCTTTCATTTGTTTGAGGAGAGCCCAGGATAGGTCAGCTTGGTGCCGCATCACAGACAAGGCTACGCTGCTAGTAGTATGCCACGAGAGAGAGAAACGTGTTGGCGCAGTTGAAGGATGTTTTGACTGAAGCATGAACAAACAACATCAGTCAAGTAACCAGACAAACTAACCTTAAGAGTTGTTTGTGATACATGCTTGACAGTGAATGGTCAGGTGAACTTGACCCACTTGGATTTAAACCCAGTATGCTGTGGCTAAAATCACATGGTAGCTACCCAATAATATCATTCAGAATGTTCAGTCATTCAGTGCAAATAGAAATGGAATTCAGTTGTCCATATATGAGGGCTTAGCTGGAGAAGGCTCTGTTGCCAACATGAGCAAGGATAAGATTGTCATTGATCAGCAGAATTCAATAAAAGTTGACCATTAATATTCAGATTTCATGCAGTAAATAACACCTTTCAGCAGTCGAAAAAGGTGTTATATAAATATCCAGATATGTACATGCATTATACTCCTTTGGTGCATGATCCTAAGCATGGGCTAGGATCCAAAGATGCCATTTTTCTCTGATGCCATTTTTCTCTGGTTTATGCCTTGTACTTTACTGCTCTGTAGCCAGTCCAGTTCTTTTTTCAGTAGCATACATTGCTGTCGATCTTCCTATGTTCTTCTGTCCCTCTGTCTTTCTTCCAGCACTGTTCACAAGAGCAAATTCCCAAGAATTATGTGTCCACAGTATATGATTTGGCTTTTCTTTATGGTGCTCAACATAGGCCTACTCACTTAATACTTGGTCCTTTCTTTACAGATCTGCTAATCAGGCTACACACCATTTCCATTCATTGCTTCCACTGCCAGGTTTCTTCTTCCTTCAGAGATCCAATTCATCACTTGATTGGTTTTTCTGTCCTTTTCCATGTGATATTTGTGTGCATCCTCTCAATAATTACTGACCGAAAAATTGGTTTACCTTCTTTTTGTTCTGTATGCTGATGACCCATGACCATATTCTCGTCTTTGATCCATTTATCCACCATGTCTGCACACTTATTTTCAGTCTTTAAACATTGTTAACTGCAAAGTGTGCTGTGTAAATGTTCAGAAACTTAAGAGATGATAACAGTAAACGAAATGTCTGACTTTAGACTTCTTCGATATGATCCAGTTAAGAACAGAACACAGGTTCTGCTGGATAACCTTTATTTTGCGAATGGAATTCACTTGTCCAGATACGAGGACTTCATCCTCATCTGTGAGACGTTTGCTGCCAGGATTCTCAAGTAATTCTAATACAACCTATATTTACCACTTAATTTTAATAATAGTGCTTTAATAATAGTGCATTTATATATGCCATTTATAATATAGTTTATGTATATGTGCCATTTATAATATACTGAATTAAATAAACTGTGTAATTAGTATTTTTATGTACAATATATAATATGGTAGTATAAGACTTTGAATCTCTCGAAAACAGTTTGATTTTAACCCTTTACCCACTGGAGCTGCAAAGTTGCAATGTCTGAAAACTTTCTGGATGCACTAAAGGTGCAGATTTGTGACATTATGGGAAGGCTTACTAAAGCAATTTGGAAGTTAGGGTGATATATCAGCTACAGTTTTCCATTGGTAATTTAAACACATGTGGGATGGTTGTGGAAATATTAGAGCTGAAAGTCGGCCACTTTCTCATGGTTACTCGCTAGTTGATTTGCTTTGACCAGAGAGGTGATGTCACATGTACGATTTGTGGAAAACTGGTTTTCGAGAAAGACTTTGAGGGCTTCAATATGGCTACTCATAGGGACAGCGAAGGTTTTAGTACAATTATTAACGTCCATTCTAGCGATCTGTCGGACTTTTCCAGGGAACGAAATTCAGGGTGGTAGTGCTACTTCGGATAGGCTGGGCTTTGATGTTGCGTCAGCCTATAACAGAAATTGGTTGAAAGAATTTATGGAATGCGTCCGCTCACTTGTTCACACCGACAAGTTGACCGAGTGTGAAATTTGTTCACCCTTTTTTCAGTTGGCCTGATTAACCGAGAGAGACTTGCTGGCATTTTTGGCACTTATCCTCTTAATGGATCTCGTCAGAGTGCCCCATTATGAAGACTACTGGACGACTGAGTTAGTCACAAGCCAGCAACAAGTTGACTGACAGAGAGATAGTTTTTGGCAAACATCATCAGCACTACCTCTGGCAGCAAATCCTCATGCCCAGACTGTGTAGTCTGTTTTGATCAGAGCGTAACGCTGCACCAGACTTAGACTAGTTGCAAACAATGTAGATTACCAATGCATGCAGTGCCTTGTTTTGAACGGTACCACACTCTGTCGGATAACAGGGCAAAGTGTAATGCAGAGTACCGTGCACAGCAAGTGCAAAAACGTTTGAACTATAGCTTACTGTTATTGGTTATGTAAAATTCATTGTTTATGTTTATATGTTGCTTATATAAAATTTGAACACCTTGTAAAAGAACAAGTATAAACATAATTTGCAGTCTTTTATGATAAACTATGAGAAATTTGGTCTTTCTTGAAGCATTGTTCAAACTTCTGTATCTGAAAAAAACACATGCATATAACCAAACCAGTGCTTTATATTTGTTCAGAATCAGAATTTTTTGTAAACAAATTTAAGGCTTTTATCCTTAAAGCATGAGATGGACTAAAACCCAAGAATATCTGGCACAAGCCAAAATAAGGGCTAAAAATATCTGGCAGACAAAGGGTTAAATACCATGAGGAAGTTCTTTACACAGTTGGTTTGTGCCATCAACTGATGCCTAGTCATTGTGTAATGGTACTCTGTGAGTGTTTATTTGATATAAATAATAATGATGGTAACAGAAATAATTTCACCTTGCCCTTGGAATATAATTTGGGTTTTAAGGAACTATTAACAGCTTTTAGTGCAGTTGCACTATGTGCAGAGCTTGTTTTAGGAGTCAAACTTCAAAGATACAGATATTTTGGAGCTGTACTCACTTACTATGCATGCTCTTTGAAAATTCATCCTCTGGATAAAAATATGTAATTATAATTGAAAAATGATAATCACTATTATTATTATTTCTTGTCTTGTCATCAGGTACAACATTAAGGGAATCAATGCCGGTCGGTCAGAAGTGTTTGCTGAAAATCTGCCTGGAACTCCAGACAACATCAAGCTTAGTGCAAGTGGTGGATTCTGGGTAGGAGTCCCAATTGTCCGATATCAGGGCCTAAGCTTCAATGCTTTGGATTTTCTGGCTTCTCGGACATGGCTACGCCTGATCATAACCCAGGTGTGTGAAACACATTATTTATGTTATGAAACTGAGTAATGATGATGATGACTGTTGTTAGTATTTTTATTATTGTTTCATTATTATTTTATTATTTTCATTATTATTACTTTTATTACTATTTTCTTTAATATTATTAATATACTTGATACAGTACGGACCTGTTGATGCGATATTGTCAGAGGACAAGTCATTGAAATGGCCCACTTGGTGTCACTGTTGACATCGGTGGCCAGCTATGGTTCATGTGTTGGCCTAATGAATATCGGGAGGATAATGATGAAATAACCTGAAATATTCTCTGATACCCTAAAATATTCTCTAACTCAACCCATAATACCGTAGGCCTATCTACATGTAACTTTGTTTTATTTATCATAATTTAAAATATTTTAAATGTAGTTAGTGATCTAATTTTGAAAAACAGAAATTTAAAATACTAAACTTAGACAAATTTTCAAATAACATTTAACAATAAATTTAATTTTAAGAATAAAAATAATTTACGCAGCAGAATGTTTTAAATTATTAACACAGACAAAATATCATGAAGTGTCTAGAGAGTTTATATTCCAAGAGTCACCTCTTAATTTGTTGGTTCATCTAGCTCAGATGCTAGTTTTACAAAGTATGATATTATTTCTTTTGTTTCTGGCTGTTAGCTCTGTTTTTCCTTAGAAAAATGGTAATTTGGCTTAATTTTAAAATTTTGATCATTCCATAAGCAAATATTGACCGGGTCATTGTACTAGATGCAGCATTAAGTTCTCCCTCTTGGTTAATGATTTCTCCAGTAAAATGCTGCTGTAACTGCAACGTTGTCAGTGGGTCCTTTCGCAATGGCGGCCAGCTTCCTGTCATTTACGGCTTTTTCCCATCGTGTCCCGGGGGTTTTAAATAGTTGAGTCCTGCACAACCTCATCTACCTTGCTCATCATGCTGGCCAGCAGCATCCAACACATCTTCCTCTGACCAAGATGGCACACAAGTGGTGAAACCATCGGTATGCACTTCCACATCTGCAGCACCTAGAATGTTTGTCTTCACAGGGTCTGGAAGGCAGGCTCAGTGGTTGCGGTGGTATGTTGCTGCGAGCGGCTTGTTCAGTTGGAAACCCATCCTAAGCAGCTGGCTTCTTCTTGTGCACAAACAAGGACGCCATAATAATTGTGGCTGACAGTGTGGCAAAGACCAGTACCACTTCAGTGTTGGCAGTGAAAGACAGTGTTGATGTGGTGAGGGCAAAGCATTCACTGGCTACAAAAAGCTCTTCTGAACACCATCAAGAAGGCCCTCGATGAGAAGAATGTTGAATTCCTGAAACAGCTGGCTGCCAGGACAGTTGGAGACCACCTGCGGTCACAGCAGTACAGAAAACCGGAGTTGGCTTCAAGATGCTACACGGGGGTAAAGGCCTCATCCTCAGGCCCAATAGCACCATACATAGGGGAAAATCAGACGGGATTTCTCATTGAACTTCTACTGAAATTTTCTCAGACAGATAGCAAGTCTGCAGTGGATCATGAGTTCCGTTTGTGACCGTGCATGAGAAAACCCTCAGAGTTGGAAAAAATCCAAAACTGTGCTTGATAACGCACTGGATTGGGCTGGAATTGCTGAATTATTAGGTGAAAACTGACACAAATAGTAACAATTAAATGTTTTTAAGGATGTCTCTTCATGTCTGCTTTTGAGAAATTGTAAGTCAGATTGTAAGTCCATAAAAGTCAGAGGTTGAATGCTTTACTGAGAGTCATGTGATCAATATTCAAATGGCCAGAACAATGTATCTGCCACAAGATTAATTTCCCACATGGGTTTAGACTATATCTTGCTGCTGAGATGACTTCCTATTCATTTTGATCCAGTTCTGTTCCAATCACAAATTGCATCCTGCTTAGGGTTTTCGGTGTGAAAGGTAGTTGGTTTTAAACTGAATAGCTATGAAGTCATCTTTACTTAATCCATTGTGAACTTAATGTGCATAGTTATAGGTACATTCTGTAGAAGGTGCTAGTAGAGGAAAAACTGAAAAATATTGTTCTATCAGTGGGGATTGAAATCTGACATATAGATTGGCATTGGTATGTGATGTGATGCAGTGTTTTAGTAGCACATTACTAAAAGTACTGATTGATATATTTTTTCAGTTTGTGAAGATAGTTTCCACGAAGGTCATTCCTACAGGTGGTACAATGATACTAGAATTGAACAGTAACGGAAAGCTCATACGTACATTGATGGATCTTGATGGAAAACATCTTCGGTGGATATCAGAAGCGGAAGATGTGGCTGGAGTTCTCTATCTAGGCTCCTTCCATGAGTCATACATCGCTCGCATTGACACAAGCAAACTTAAATGACATTTTAGAGTAGACGAGGCCAGTTTTCACCTCTCACTACTACTGTAACATAGTCCAGTTCTAATCAGTTCAGTCTAGACTGGTTCAGCTGCGAATGATTCATTCAAGTTTGATCCAGCATTTATTAGTTTACTCTAGCATCTGTGATCTTGTTTTAACTTTGTTCAGATGTATTCAGCCAGTTTTGTCCTCAGTCGGTTGCATCAGTGATTGCATGTAAAGACTTTATAAAGATTAATCCAGATTTGAATAGCCTTTTGGGTTTGATGAACCATTTAATTTAAATCACAGATTAGAAAGCCAACAGCTAATGTTCGGTTAACCAAGAACTCTGCTGCTAGCATTTATTGAATATTGTGTTACGTATTTTTTAAAGCTTCAACTTCAGTCTAAACTGGGTGAGTTTGGATGAGGTCGGTTTACGGACTCTTTATTCAGGAATGGATTTATCTTCCATTGCATAGCAGTATTGCGAAGACTTAGTACTGTAATTGTATTCTGTTAAGGACAAGCAGTTTCTCTGAAAGAAGACAACATGTTTATGAATGGCTAAAAACGAGTGTATGTGATACCTTGGGATATATGTGATTTTAATATCAATTTATGGTATGATCTAGGAATATTTTTGATTTTGTATTCAGGATTTTTAAAGCAAATTACAGTTGATTTTGGATATAATGTATTTGGGCAGTTATAGAGTGCAGATCCTTTCAAGTGATGTTCTGGATTTACAAATCAAACTTTTTATCGGACTTCTTACAAATGCTTAGTAAAATCATTGGTATGATTTTGTGTGATTTCAAAATAAATTTATGGCAGTATCATTTTGCAGCCTCCATACTGTTCGCTTGCAACTAATGGGAATAATTGTTTCTTTTGAGAAACTGTTTTGCGTCAGACTGAGCGTCACGCTTATCTTACTAAATCTGAGGATAAATATCATTGTGAGTTTGCTTGTACCAACATTAGGATGTTTTGTATTAAATGCATGGGCCCTTCTTACTGGAATAGTAATATATTTTATATTCGTATATTCATAGTCTGCCCAAAGTGCAGATATTTAAGAAGCATGTGCATTTCCGTTGGCTGTGCACCAGAGGTAGAAAACTTTTAAAATTTCCTCAATTAAAATGACGTTCGCTCTCTGGACTGATATGACATCATCTTGCTTCTTCTTAGATACGCGATTCGCTTCCTTCGATACGCAGTTCATTGTGCGTTTTTCTGCTTATCTGTAGACAGATTTCCAAAATTTTAGGTTTAGCGACTGTTATGTAGGCTGTCTAGATTTGTTTGCTTCGTTTCGTTTTCACTTGGCAACATGCTTTTTCAAGGCTTCGGAAGATGTTCGAGGACAGCGTAAGCAAACAAAACTTACTTTTTCAATTGCCAAAATGCTGCTTTCTAGGGTCTTTGTTGTAATCTGTTAGGTAGTGAGCGTTTTACAATAACTTCTGCGCAAAAACTTGTTTTACACATGAAAAGTAAAATTAACTTGCAGATTTTAACGGACCCGTCGGAGATGATGGTGAAATTGGCCAGAAATGTGATATTTAGTCGAAAAGGAAATGAATTGGATTGCTTAGTTTTTAGTTTTCAGCTTAACCTGCTTAAATGATATATAAGATTTGGACCCAAATCGTTTTCTCAGAAGAAAACTGTTCAAAACTGCAATAAATAAATGGCATAGGCTTAATTCAACGGATTTGAATTTATCTTATTTCTTAAAATTATTGGTTTAAAGATTAGCATTCAGTCAGAGACTCGGCTTGCAGCAAAGCTTGAGTCCGTTTGTAAGAGATAGGCATTATGAGAGTACAAGGCTTTCATTGACCTCATAGCTTCAATCTAATTGGCTGCGGCATTTCTCGGCTTTCGAGCAAGAAAAGCATTATGAGAGTACAAGACTCATTATGAGAGTATAAGCCCATTTTCCCTATTATGCCTTGCTCGATCGAACGCGGAGAAGTGGCGCAGCCAATATCACTGTATAGTATATTAATAGAGATCAGTGGGCTGCGGTGTTCTATAACCTCGTTGGCTGCGGCTTTTCCCGGTCTTCGATCGAGGAAGGCATTATAGGAATTGTCCTTTAAAGCTGAATCCGAGAATTTCGGAGAAGTCCATATTGAAGCATAAGTAAGTAAGTAAGAAATTATGGGAATTAGGGTAACGAAACGCTTAGCTAAGCATCGTGGTTCCCTTTAAGTTCGTTTTTCAATGAGCAGAGGAAAACAGCTATATTATAAATAAAAAGGTGCATAGAATTGTGGTATTTATGGAGGCTCAGACGATACAAATAGGTCTTAAGCTTGAGTTGGGAAGACATTAGGCTGTATTATTATTGGCAAAGCTCGAATCCATCCTTTCTCAGCTGTTGGATCCGCCAGGGCTATGGCTACACCGTATACTTACGGTGACCGTCGTCGCATCGCTCTTGACGATACCGTTTTCAGTACACGAAAACAAAAATCTTGCCAAATTGAATGCCTCGTTACTTTGCACTGTTTTTGAATTGTTGGAATCTTTTGAATACCAATTTCGCATCACGTGTAGGCCTATCAGGCCGAAAAGTAAAGGACCCATAAAAATAAACATGGTTGGAATTTGGAACTGGGGTCTAAATTTTGGAGGTGGAATTACAAAGAGTTTAAAGGCCAAATTCCCCGCGGGTAAAGAGAAGTCAAGTGCCCAAATAGGGAACATCCGTTAAGGACGTCCGCAAAGAGAAGAAAGAGGGACAACCAAAATGCGGAGACAATGGGAGGTCATGAGCGTCGGAACCTTTGTCGGTAGGATGGCTTGAGCCGTCGCTCTTTGAAAAGTAGGAAGGTAAGAATAGGAGTTTGCCCTCCCATTTTTAGTCCAAATTATTGCGATGTAGATTTTTGGGCTATCAGATCTGCAAGCAATAATATCAAGTTGTAATCATAATGCATATTTTAATTACATGCAGTATTAGGTCCGTACAAGGGGACCTTAAATGGTGGTGAAGGATCTCAACCGATTAATTCATTGAAAAATGAACAGGGTCGAGGCCATACGGTCGCTATAGAAAAAGTAAACATTTTAGCTTTATCTCTGCTATGAGCATAAGCGATTTCGTGTGGCTCATTCTCGATGCCTTAGGCGTCTCGATTCGAATTGGATCTGCAGGACAGATAAGGGGAAGAAGAGGAATCAGGATAGAATCTGTGGAAGAGGAGTGTTTTCAGTTTTGAGTGGAAGGCCTGCGCAGATATTGTAACGGGTGAAGTGATGGGCCCACATGGCCCGCAACTGCGGATGGGCCGCGCCCGCCTCTGAAAAAAAGGGGGAGCCTGCTCACACCCTGATAAGTAGGCCTCCGAACTTTTACTATAATTTCAGTAATCTGTCGGAGCTTGAAATTTGAAGTTACACCAGTGGACCTATTGCAAGGCTATTCTGTTATTGACCATTAACTAATATGCGTCTAAATTCGAGATATTAAAAACACCTAAAGCACAACAGATAAAACAGACTGCAAATAAATACGTAAGCCTTATTGTGACAAAATTCTTATATCAAAGCATTGTTCTGTTTCACTAAGTAAACGAACGGAGCCTTGACTTTCTGACTATCATAAAATGTCCCAGTCTGTGCGCACTACACAGGCGATGCGGTCCATTGATTTCTTCAACACATTCATCGCTACAGCTTCCTCGTAGCACAGTGGCCGTGGTAAGAAACCGCGCCAAATCCTTCAGGTGGTGTAGAATACCATTCAGCTTCGGAGCAGCGATTAATAAGAAAGAGAATGGCAATACAACGGACAAGAAGGATATGACGGTTTTTTGTCTAGCACGCCAGTTACAATGGTCTCACCTGTTCTGTTCTTCTCTAAGATAACAGTCGTTTCACGGATTTTCGTCCTGCCTTACTACAATGAAAAATGAGGAGGGTCGAGGCCATACGGTCCTTTTAGAAAAACTTGCACTTTTACGTTTATGAACAGATCAGCGCTCATGGTGTTGGGCCTAATTGTTACGATTCACATCTATAAATTATAAAGTAACCCAGTAAACCAGTACACATCAATTAGACGTCCATTTAATGTGGCTGTACGTTAATTACATCTATTAAACGTGCTTTAGACGCCTTGTAGCTGCTGCAAACCGAATATACTGGGTTGCAGTATACGACAAATAGGCCTAGACGTCAAATTGACGTCTAATTGTCTAATTAGTCAGTGCACATCAATTTGGCGTCTATTTTACATGCATGTAGGCCTTAATGTCAATACCGTAGATAGTATTAGCCTATAAGTCGACGACTCGTATAAATCGACCCACAAATTTTTGACCTTGGAAAGAGGAAAAGTCTATGACCACGTATAAGTGTTTACATAAAAATCTGAACATTTTATAGCGCCTTTAGGCACCAACCAGAGGCACTAAATTACACTTTTTGATGGGAACACGTGCTGCACGAACATTGCTTTGCCCAAAAGTAAAGCATAATCCGATAAATATCTACCAGTAATCAGTTTCTAATTACATTACCTCAAAATTTACAAGTTTGAGTAATACATTAGTAAAAGTTAGAAGATGCATTGGGCGGTTTGAATTCACCAAGTGTTTTTGCCCTTTCGTCCCACCTCTACCGAAGCCGCCACTGCCCTCACTGCGCCTCCTAACCACAGTTCGGGGGCCGCTTCATTTAATGCCCACTCCCGGTGGCTTGATGCTCCCTGGCCAGGGCCTACCAGCCGGGTGTGATAAGCCGGCCGAGCCCGTCCACGAGGCCGGTGCAAAACACACCCACTGCCTATACCTATACACGTATCTAGATGACGGTATGCGTTTCGAGCGTTCATTTAGATGACAGTCTCACGTGGGATACACCTCCGACAAACGGTTCTACACAAATGGCGGCGGCGATAATGGATAACAGCACTTAGCTGCTGCTGCTCGCTGAGACGGCGCTGTCTAGACACATACTGTGCGTAACATGCCGCCAAGATCAGGAGAGGAAGAGCTGAAGTCTGTGGCGTTGGTGGTTGGGACGTGCGCGGAAACTTCATTATGCCGGTGGTACGGTGCCAAGCGAGCAGCGTAGCAGCTAATCTACACAGGGAATCGCGCTAGAGAATGCTTTGCGGAGGTCCTCGGCGAGCTTCTGCGCACCCGGCTCCTAATTGAATAGGCACCCAATTACAGGCATACGGCCTTACATCGATCAGTTTATTGCAGAGTTCGGTGAGCCGGCGACCATCTTGGGCGAGCCAAATCCGAAACTGTATCATCTGCCAAAGCCTTTGGCCCCAGGGCTGCCGGTGTCAAGACCTAGTGGCTCCAGCAGGCAGGCGCTTGGGAGCCACAACTGCAGAGGACCTAGATTTGCCACTCAAGCATGTCCTCCTCAGAGCGGCATGCATTCCGAAGAACCATCGCGCGACCATTCCAAACGGCCACAGCCTCGAGGCCTCCTTAGAAGCGATGACACCCGGCGCGGCGGAGGTGCTAGGACGCAATATAAGGCAGCTAGGGTTCTCAAGTTCACGGTGATTTGACTGCCGACCTTGAGAAAGAGACGCACACGTCGAGCCAGGTGTGTGAAGAGTGTGGAAAAAATCAAAAACAACAGCATACTTTAGGTCTACGGCGCGCAAGTCCTACACCAGAGCAAAGAGGGGCCAGAAGCTTGGAAAAGCAAAAGCAAAAGGGTTTCAAATACTTGGAGGAGTATACCAAAGAGGGCTCAGGCTAGCGGCTCAAGCACTGTGTGGCACTGGACCTGGAAGTCACGAAGTACAGCCCATTCCGAGTGAGCCCATACATCCCAACGCCAAAGTGCGTGCCTCCACGAGCGGTTATCAATGTGCTCAACAAAGACAACCGCTGCTTCGATTTGGCAGTCCTGCCTGCAGTCAACTCCGTAGGGCAGAACCCACAGCGCTCAGCCAAATACCGAACCTTACTTGGCGAGCTGAACTTTGCCGAAGTAGAGTTCCCAGTGAAGGTGAGCGATGTTGGCAAGTTTGAGCTCCAGAAACCCCATCTTATCGGTAAGGTTCTAAGAGTGGGAGACGGGACTGTACCCAATCCATGTATCGCGGGGATGGGGTTGACCTGCTGTTTCGTACAACTTTGTGTACTTCTTTAGAAATATGTACAGGCTGTTGGTGGGCCAACATAGAAGCAGCTTTTGGTGACATCAGTCCAGTAGCAACTGGTTCGATTACTTTCGCCATCTATCTTGCACGATGCATGGCACCTGGGGTTGGAAATAATTTTCTGCACAGGATCACCTCCGACGAAGATAAGTGATAGTTCTATAAATTCTGTATAGTCATCACGGGGCTTTCATCTGTATTCGGCTTCATCTGCATTTGAGCAGTCTGTGATGTCAGTTCGAGAGCTGGACATTATCGCCTCCACCAAAGGATCTGTAGATGCAGGCTGGACGTTGTCGCAATCCACAAACTGCGACTGGTCCTTGAATCTTTTGATTATGAAAACTTCTGTCCATGTAGTTATCTCGATAGTCTTCTCGGAGGCAGCTTCAACAGTCAACTTCAGAACATAATGACTATGCGTAATGCAGAGTAGATCCTTCCGTAACTCAATGAGGGAACATGTTCCCGAGTGAAGACCGGTATTAGATGCTGTTGTGACGAAGCAGAAAGCCAGTCACCACTCTTCCAGACAGCAGATAACTGCAGCTGCCTGCAGGGTTTCTCTTGTTCTTGAAGGCAACTTGGGTACCTCAAGTATCTGCTACATTCCAGTACCTGAGATGAGAACTGGGAGCCGATCAACACGCTACTGGGAAGTCAGATCGTCCATGACTTTGCAATCCCAATAAACGGCAATAGGACTGAAGCAGAAAACTCTGACCTCAGTTTACTGGACATGGTTGCACGATGTTGTGCCCTCAATCAATGAATCGAGTTCCTCTTGATATCAAGGAACTGATACATATCAAAGACTTAATTCCACCTCGCTCACAACAGAAGTGGCATTACTGGGTTAAATCTTGGTTCTGTCCATAGCTGAAGCAAGTCCAGGAGACACGATGTTAATCATGACCCTTTCTAATCGTTCTTAGTTGACTGCGCTATACGTGTCCTTATCTTCATCCAGCATTTCTGCAGCAGTCTTAGATGATGAGTCAGATTCAAAGTTCTCTTGCACAAACTGATATGTTGAATATTCCATCTCTTCTGCCGTCCAGCTCTGTAGTCGAAGGTCTGGCTTTCAAGCGTTCTTTGGCTCGCTGTCTGCCTCTAGCGTTCCTTGGCTCACTGTTTGTGTGAACCATGTTAACAAAGCAAAGCGACCATGGACGCCCCTTCTGTCTTTGAGGGAAAAGAAAACTGCAGTGAAAACTGCAGTCATCAGTGGGCAAAATATCCCAAACTCAGTGGCAACAGTTTACATTATTTGGAGCCATTATGATAAACCCGAAGAATTGGAACCCAGAGGGCTACCTCTAAATATTCTACAAATAAACAGAATTTTTGCACAGCATTTCCTTTCATCAATAAAACAAATTCGAGGGGTGAGAGAATTAAATTTTAAACTTTTATTTGTAAGGGCCACATTAAAACATGCATACATACATACATACCTATAGGCCTATACATGCATGAATACACATATATTCATTCATGCGTCAATATATTCATACATATTAGGCGAATATGGAACTTAGTTCCTGTATGCAGCTCATCTAATTTGTTAGGCCTATATCTTTTGAGTCTCTTCGGGGAAATATAGGTCGATATTCTCAAGCTGGCGGATCCTAACTTCCCAAATCCCAGTACAAGTACGAGTTATGCTGCAGGAAGTCCAGGCCAGAATCCTGTAAAACTTGAGTTCGGATCCCGTATCCAACAAATCTGACTCGGAGTATTAACCAAGTGCCCTGCAAGCACATCCCTGGCGGTTTAAGTAGTCACCCTGTGTTCTCGAAGGAACCTAGGGCGACTGTGATTGGGCTTTTCAAGATGCTGCTCGGAGTGTAATCGGCGCAAAATCGGAGTAGATCTATAACACATCCCTAATTTACTTCCATCTCCTCGACTGGTCAGGCAGTTTGAAGCCTGTGACACGGAGTAACCGGTAAGAAAGGTTGTCGAATTGTTAGATTGTTATTGTCATGCTTGCGCTTCAGTCGAAAGATCCGCTAACCATGCATTTGAGGACTAATGTTGTGTTTGACCATTAAAATTTCTAGTAGTGTAGTCGAGCTTTCTAATTAAAGTAAGTGGCAACGAGGTAGAAAATGGGTAAAACATTACACTGTTAAAAGTAAAAACATTTTCTCATAGTAAACCTTCATTACAAGTAAAATTACTGAAACTTTTGAATCGGCTTAGTACGGTAACGTGTTACTTTAACTACATTAACGTTCAGTAGCGACAGTGGGTTCCAGGAAGCCTGGCCCGCGTATGGAGTAAACTTGTTTCGTTTTCTCTTGTAACATCAATCTTTGGAGTGATTGCTACATCCAGTCTAAAAATTAACATTAACCATATCAAATCTGAAGTCAGTAAGAAGATATTGAGCTACAATAAAGGTTAGCACTGCACACATGGTTGCTGATCTTGCAATAATAAAATTTATTTGAAATAATTAAACGATGCAACATTAAAACGCTGGCCGGCGCACGCAGAGAAATGTACTAAGACATTTCCGGTTCCACAGGCTACCCAAAACGGAAACATAGCGAAGATTTACTAGTGGGTCTGTTTAACAGCCCTGATGTTGCCCAGATGCTTGTGGAGAGGAGGCAATATTGATTCCTCGTATCTGTGGTAACGACGGCGCATGCGGATACAGAGGACATCATTGGTCGGCTCAGTGGTTGGGTGACTGGTGAGTGGCCTGTTCCCCATCGATTGGAACAGCTATTGCGCAGGCTGGCTCTGATTCTTTAACGTTGGAGCACGCACACCTACACCCAGGCGCTGGTGCCAGGGCTTGTCTCTGCTGCTGCTGCTGCAGCTGCAGTCGGCTGGAGATGCTGCCGACTGGTCGGTTGCGGGAGGAAGAACCAGTATCGATCGCTCAGCCCGCCAGGCGGCGACAAAAGCCGAAGAGTCCCGGCAAATTATTTACTCTCTGCGAACGCCAACGCATCCATGTCGACAATCGGTTATAATTATACTGCCCGCCCTGTAAGCACGCCGTGTACGATAGACTTGTGTGCAACATGGGCTTCGCTATGTACATCGCTGCCTCGTTCACGGCGCTTCTGGGGGTTGGAACTTGGATTGCGCTATAAAATTAATCAAAAGATTAAGAATTGAATTTTGTTTTTATGCAGTGGCTAGAAAAAGGACGCGTTTTATACCACATGGGTGTCGTCGTGATTCAGTGGGCGGACATGGAACGCTGTCTGTGGTAATAGTAAGGCAAGCGTCTTAGAATTTTAGACTATAGAACAGACGACAAGAAATAACCGTCGAGTGGGCGTTGCATGTTTGTCGCCATTTCCAAGCAACAAGCGAACGATCGACAGAATTATTAACTAATTATTTACTAACTAATTATTTATCTGAGCATTATCAAAGTGTTCTCCTTAGCTACATTCAATTATAAGGCGTGCTGTAATTCCGTGACGTATACCGTATAATTCAGACGTCCTGCTTGACATTCGTGACGTGCACGGTATACAGTTGAAGAGCTGCGCGTGTAATACGACGCATTCAGTGTCATCTTGACGTTAAACGATATTCTTTTATGTATGTAGATTACGTTATATAGACGCATGTTATTCGCTCATACTCAATTGCAGTTACATATGATTACTGAGAGTATAAAGGCAGCACAGGCCTACAGTACTAACTGTGTAAACAGTTAGAACAAATCTTTAAGCTCTTTTCACACACCTGTCGTTTGAAGGCTGTGGATACGAGCAAAGCAGAAATTTTCGTTTGAACTGATAGTGTGACTGGTCTTTAAAAACGTTTGAAAGAAAAGCTTAATCCAGGCCACCAGTAATCGCATTTGCAGCTGGAAAAGCAGCGGATGGAGGACACACTGTCCGAAAGCCCTCTCCATGGTGAGAAGTCTGGCCACTCTTCTCCCGCTTTCCTGGAAGGCCAACCCAGTGAGGAAAGCGACGGACTCAACAAATTCCGGCAAGGTAAATCCTTCAACTCCTTATTAGAAAATATTCCTTCTGGACTTGTCTAAGTAGTATTTTTCAGCTAATCATTTTTTCCTTTGGATTTCTTTACCTGCTGAAAAGAGTAAGGTAAACAAAAGTAGGGCAAGGTAAGACAGCCAATGCAAGTCATGGAATGGCAAGACAAACCAATTATGCCTTCAGCATAAACTGTTTGATTATAAGGAATAGCGCATAAGAAAAATGAACCCCAATCCTGGACAGCGGAAATCAAATTTCACGAGTAAAAGAAAGGAGGTAGGCCCTATATTAAATGCTTTAAGAACTACAGAAAGAGAGAGCGAATAAGAGAGTGAGAGATTATTAATTCTTGGAGGTCACTTACATTCGTTTTCGACCTAGTAAGTAAGTAATTATTTACGTTAGTAAGTAATATTTATTAGTCCGAGAGAAACGCCCACAGAAATTTACTATCAAAAATGCACACAAAACAGGAAATCATACGCAAAATTACAATGAAAGAAACGATTAATTGATGCATTATAACAAATTAGTCTAAAAATTAGACTTCTAAATGCAATTGAAGTCAAAACGAACAGCATATATAGTTGAGCAACACATACGAAACATGGATGTCGCTGAGACTATCAATGCCAAGCATAACTCGCGCACTGTATTATCCAAATAAGATACTCGTCTAAATAACGTGACCTGTCATAATTACATGCAAATGCGCTACGCAGAACTAAAACTGGATCTGCACTCAGGTGATCTCCTGTGGCCAGGTGCATGTTATGGAGTCAAAGGTTGCTGCTGACGGTCTTTCGTCAGATGTTGTATCTATCTAAATGGTTATGTTAATCATGATAACGATCGCTGTCATTTTATTGACGATGACAGTTGGAGTGAAAATCGGTTATTAATAATGCTAATCAGGAAGGCAACAGCTGAACATAAAATATTACGAATGATGATGATGTTGATGACAATGCTGATGTTGCTGATGATCATCGTCATCATCTTTTTCCTCCTCTTTCTCTTCCTCCTCCTCCTCCTTCTTATCCTCCTTCTCAATGTGAATGTATTATTGTGCTGCTGGTCAGCAAATTTTGAGCGCGCATTTGCATAGGAAATTTCCATGAGTCATCGGGTTATTCGTAATTTTTGCACGCACTGATCACGTTCTTACGGCTGCCTCGCGTTACACGCGTGATGGGGTAATGTGATTGGCTGGCAGAGTCCTCCGGGCAGATGGACTGACATCAGCAGTAATTATTGCTAACGCGTATTTTATTATGTGGGCGCATGCGCTGCCTATATTGTGATGAGTCAGTGGGTTTTTGGAAAAGCCAACGTTTGCGCAATATTGGTAGAGTAGTGTGAAGATTTTGTATCGAGAGCAGGAAGATTTGTCGCAGAGGTCTGGCGTATGCTAATTTGACAGTTTGAGGTACCAATATCGTTGATAGGATCGTGCTTTTAGAAAACTGACGACTCAAGTACTGTTGTGATATAACTGTTTGTTTAATTATAATTTATGAAATTAAAGACTGTGAAAATTACCCGAGTAAGCGCTAAGCTACGAAATGGGCGAGTCCACGGTTCAAAGCCAAATTGTTGACAACTTCGAAAGATCGCGGACAATCTTCTTCTTCGTTGTTGGTGACAACGGGTGCGAATTAAGGTGTCGTTATATTCGTTTCTTTTCAGATGCAATACCACTAGCTGCTAATCTGCTTCTTGTTTTGTTATAACTTAACATAACCGTTTATTGATTCAACAACAATTTCCATTGTAGCTGATATCATATAATGAAATCTTAGCCTTGTTGATATCAATAGGGCAACCCAAAAACCCGGTGAATACTGGATTGATTGAGACATTTAAAATGTAAGTTTTTACAGGCGGTTTTCAATTTAAACAATCATATTAGTTAGACAATTATTCTACAATGAAAATAATTACAATAACATAAGTAAGTAATACAGTGTAAGAAACAATAAAACGGTATTACTAAGCTTATTCAATCCTCCAAAGACAGTTGACGTTTTATATGTATTCCCCGCGACGTGGCTTTCGTTGGGCGCTGTAGGAATTTCGGAATTACGATTACGATTCTGAAGGGGGAAAATGAAAGGGTTACAAGGAGGTCCTGGGAAAGAGAATTCCATAACATTGGGTCACAGCATTTGATTTAAAATTGTTTTACTTGAGTATGAGCTTTGTTATGATGATACACTGGGAATATCTTGTATTGTGGCTGTGCACTTCAAGACCCTGACAAAAGTAACCATCAAAACTCGGTGGTAACAGTTTAATACGATAGCGATGCCTGGATAAAGCAATTTGCAGTTTGGTAATATGCTCCAGTGGCAATACGTTGTGTGAACTGAAGAAGGGCATAGCGCTGGCAGACCATAGCAGCATGCCAACAATGCGAAGGAGGCGTTTCTGAAGGACCCGCTGCTCTTTAGTCAGGAAACACCCCATGAAACGCTATAGTAGGACAAATATGGAGATATTAAGGAATAGTATAAGCTCAGCAAAGCATGCTTAGTTAAACTGGGGTGCATGCAAAACAACATAGGCCTTCAGATATGTTTTGCTTATTTCTTGCATACATGCGCAGTGTGCTGTTTCAGGTTAGGTGTTGATCTATGTGCACGCCAAGAAGGTCAGACGATACTGCCTGTATAATCTCCCGCCATTCGTCATAAGCTTTGTATTGCAAATTCAACATATGACGAACTAATCTATGAAATGAATATTACGTGTCAGCAACAGCCATCTTGGCCGCCGCGACATCTAGCGGTCTAACTAATTTATATAAAAGTATATATGTATGTATGTATGTATGTTTGTATGTAGGTCTGTATGTGCAAGCGTGCGTGCAGCACATTTTATAATATTTTAGAATGCTCTGTGTAATATTCCTTTACAAACTCCATTTACATGACATATACATTGTACTGATGTATGAACTCTGTGTATATTATGTGTGCTCGAACAATCGCAAATACGTGCTATTAGTGTGCAGTATTTCTGGATGCAAGCGAATGACTGTCTGTTATTTGCATCTAAGTGCCTTTGTCCGTCTGCTGTCTGTGTCTCTGTCCGTCTCGATCCCCCCATGCCCACTGTTGAATATATTTATCTGTGGAATTTTCCCATGTATAGTGTTGTCGATTGTGTTTTCACTTCGTAATGACCATCGAACGATGTGCATTACGATAAAGGCGCTACAGAAATCCTCATGTTAGATAAGAGTTATGGTCTCTGCTGCCTATATGTATGTATGTATGTGTCTGTCTGTATGTCTGTATATTTGTCTTATATATTTGTCTGCCTTGCAACTTGGTGTGTTTGTCTATCAGCTTTTTGTCTGTAGGTCTCTTTGTCTGCGTCTGTCTGCTTCCTATCTGGTGTTTGTCTTTGTTTGTCTTTGTCTGCCTGTATGTCGTTCTGCAGTCTGCCTACTGTACATCTGTCTGTGTCTGTCCTCGTGTCTGACTGTAGTGTCTGTGTACATCCTTCTGCTGTCTATCTCCGTATTTTCGTTTATTTATGTTTGTATCTGTCTGTCTGCTGTCTTTGTGATTGTCTGCTTGTGTCCCTCCACCTGGTGCCTACCTGTCTGCATGTGTGTTTGTTCGTGCATCATTTGCATCTATGTATCTACAAGCATTAATATAGTCTGTCTGCATTTGTCTTTCATGAGCTTTCAGTCGGCATATCAGCCTGTATGTTATATTCTCCTGGTTTACGTATATGTATATCTGTCTGTGTGTCTGTCCATGCTTTTGCCTTCTGATCCATAGGTAGGCCTAATCGTGATTTCCAGTCGAGGATCAAGTGAGCTACTAATGTGCTCCTGTTTTCGTCCATTTGTCTGTCTCTCCGTTTGCCTAGTTGTTTGTGTCTGTCTGTCTGTCTGTCTGTCTGTCTGTGTCCATCCACCATCAGTGACCAAATGACCTTGGTCGGTTCGTGCTGCCTTTCGTCCAGCTAATAACACAGTGACTGCAGGATGAGTGGCTGCGCAGCTGATCAGCGACGGGTGTCGTCTCTTTGAATGACCGACCGGCGCTGTCTTCATTTTGACACACAATGATTGCAGTCTGCCGTCCATCTCCATTCCCTCGCCCTTTGCCTCTCGCTTCTGCCTCAGCCTTCACTTCTCCATGTCTCTCTTTCCACTTCTCTCTTTCCATTTCAGTTTCCATATCCTTTCTTCCCTTGTGGGCGCTTTCACTCATTCACATTCCCTTGTATGTCTTCAATCTTCACGTCTGAGTGTCTGTTTCTTTCACTGTATTTGCTTATCACTCTGTCGGTTCTTTCGTATATCTGTCTCTCTGTCTTTGAGTCTGCCTACACCTTGTTTATCTACCGTCTCTTTGTCCACACGTCTACATCTCTACCTTCGTCCAACCGTTTCCAATCTGTCCCTACGTTTGTCTTTCTGTCTGTATGCATAGCATCTTGGATTAGAGACTCAGAAACAATAACAATCATATCATCAATCGAGCAGAATTTGCGACCAGAGCGTGCGCACTGAGCAATCGTTCCAGAATACAAAGCCCTTCAAATAATTGACAGAAAACGCCCTGGACTGAATAATACAGCGTCCGACGACTGAATTCAGCTAATGGACTGAGCGGTCATTCTTGTGCGTCGACTGTGAAGACCGATTCAGGAAGGGATTAACCAGTTGGGGGCTCTATGCAAAACTTACAAGGGGGCCCTTATCGTCCTGCGCATGAGCTACCTTAAAGACATGCTAGAATCAAAGTGAAATATCAGGGATCAGTGTTCTATACTATTCTGCTCATTAGTCAAGTTACAACAGAGAACTTTAAGGCTGTGCATTTTGGAGCCTATCTAGATTTGCTTCAATTGTTTGTTATACTGACAACATACATTTCTGACAGACTATGCAAAGCGGCGTACGCGTCGTTGTTTTTACCAGAGTGCCTATTAACTGGATGAAAATTGGGGGGGCCTGGGACAGTGATCGCTGAAGGCGCAAAACCCCTAACGACTAGAAGGTATGGGGAGCGTCATAAGCTCCCGCAGCTCACTGGGGTCCGGGGCGGCTTCATATTGGTGCTGCATTTTTATAACATATATACGGTTAATAAATCAGTCTGGAAAATACTTATCCATCGACAGAGCAAAGTCTAAAGTCATCGATCGGGAGGAAGCACAGTCAGTACATCTAAAACACCTCAATACATTCCAAAAGTAATGGGCTTAGATTCAGTGGATCCGGACCCCAAAGCCCTTTAGGGGTCCGGACCCACTGAAAATAATCCACTGACTATGCATGTCACTTCAGGATATTGTTTTACACAAAATTAACCACAGTTAGGCCACCAAAAAACTTTCTTAGCGCTAATTTCTACGACAGAGACTCTGTCTCTACCTCTGTTTTTCTCTAATTCACTGTCTCTGTTTTTATTTCTGTCTCTACATTAAACCAGATTTTTAAAAGGAAACTTCTTAAAATCTTTGCCATAAACTGAAAATCTACGAAACTATACGCATCTAAATAAATATTCAGCAAAGATTATGTATCGACAGAAAACCCTTCGACTACAAGAAAAGTGTGTAAAAGCAGCTGTTTGCATTATTGACCTAAATTTCAATTATACAAGAAGATAATGGTGCAAATTTTTATTTAAAATGGGTACTAATGAGCCGTTACAATGAACAAGTAGCTGGTGTAATGATTTTGTCAGTGTCTGTTACTACACAAAAATTCTGACACCAATCGGGGGCACCCTGTTAGCCAAGGGCCCTATTTGCATAATTTGCATGCTATTTAATCCGGCTCCGGATTCCAAATGTGTATGGCAATCTGCCAAAGCTACTCCAGGGCCCAGCCAGATTAGGGAATTATCCTTTGGCCATTATTATGCGCGCAGTGGCACTTCGCGTGGGATTTTCTGGTAAGAGACAGGTAATGAAGACTTATGTGCGTATTCATCAACGGAGAAAAGTAATAGACACTGAAGTTGTCCAGCAATTTCTAGCTTCTGGGAGACTACCATCCACCGCCACAAATTATGACATCTGCGTTAGGTTTCCTATTTTAATTTTTCTCCAGTCCTTCTGTAATAAGGTTCGTCAACTTTTTCAATGGGATTTAGGGAAGCTGCTTATTTTACTTCCTAAGCTCTAGCAAGACGGTAACAAATCTCAAAGTCCCCAAAGTACCGTCTACTTCCAACAGTTGTTTCGCATTCAGGCAGTACTGCAAGATCAGCACAAAAGATCAAACAGTTCTCGATCGCTTTGATTGGACCATCAACTTGGAACCACCCAACTAAGATGCCTTTCACGCGTGAACCTGTTCAGTGAATGCGACTTAATGATAAATAGCGCCAAGCTGAAAGCTGCATTTTCGCTCTGATATATTGTATATTTATTTCAAATGACCTATGTATACTGTAGTCAAAATATGAAGGTTGCAGCTGAGAAATGTTGTTCCATACGAATTTGGTGGCCATATCAGCGAAAGCGTTCGTTGCCGACAAACGAAAACTGTGCTGATTGTCATCTGCTGATCAATAAAGGTTATTCAATTCCAAATTTCAATGACGAATCTGACCAAATTCCAGAAGGTCGGTCCGTTGAAGCATCACGCAGCGGTTAAGCTTGGCGAGAAAAACATAAACAATAACTGTTGTAAAGACTTAGAAGCCACCATACATGAAGAAACGCTGACTAAAAGTTCATCCAGTTCAGCATCCGTAGTTGAAGTTTGAGTAAAAATCAAGTTAGTCTATTTACCCATTTCATACAGACTTATAATTCTCGCCTAGAAAATGAATTCAATGCCGGGAATATTTAAAAGAGAAGGTATCCTTTGAAAGCAAGAAGGGCTGGCAGAGCAACGGCTCCCCTACTAACATAAGACATTAGGATCTGTTTAAAGTATAAAACCTGACTTCATCCAGGTGAAGGTGGAGTGTAATAATGGCTTTTGACTCTTTGAAGCTTTGACTTGTTTTTAGGTGAAAACGGAAAAGATACAGCTGCTAATTTTGGTGAGTTTATCCTGTCGTCTTCGAATGCTCTTAATTCTGTCTGGGATGATCTGCTCAGCGATGCTCAGAAGGAGGGAAGTTCCACCGACGACCCAGCGACAGAGGGGGTCGCGCCCACATGGGGCTTCGAATTCGACAATGACTTCGACGCCTCAGCTGCCGCTTGGCCGATCACTGAAGGAAGCGATAGCCTGGTGGAGAACCGTGAAACAAACGGACTGGATTCGGTCTTCGGCGATCCAAACGATGCCGCTCCGGAAACGGGAGATTTCGGTTGGCCGGGAATAGACATCAGAAACTCTCCAAACAGAGAGGAAGCCGATCTCAGAAAGGCTCTTGAAGACGAAGGATCGCAGAAAAAGGACGAAACGGCCGACTGGTTCGCAGAAGAGCTAACAAAAGGAACTGGAGGACAGAGCGAGGTTGACGACAACTATGACCCGTTCCAGGTTGATCCCGTTCCAACGACAAGTGACGTGGGCGACATATTCTCCAATCTCAAAGATACCAGCATTTCTCCTACTGTTGGAGTCAATCGCGTGGACTCTCCGGTCGACTTTGATCCTCGGGCAGATACTAATGCGACCGCAACGCAGTCCCAGTCTCCTCCGGGTAAAGATGGAGTGGCGAGGTCCAGACCACGTCCGAAGACTGCGTCTAAGCCAACCAACCCCTTCAACATCGCCCTGAGAGATACGACGGCCTGGGACAATAAGGACGAAGACGACGACCCCTACGCCGATCCGTTTAACTTCGATGCTAATCTAAGAATCGAACCATCGGAGAAGAACAATCCGTTCGCTGCCAGCGAGGAGAATCTCTCGAAGACAAGCGCCCTCGGCTCAGCACCCGAGGCAGAATGGAATGCGTTTCCAGATGAACCGAACAAGTCCGAGTTTAATCCTTTTGCTACCATCACCGACGAGGAAGCGGGCAGTGGAGGGACAGGCGGAGGCGGAGGATTCGATCCATTTCAGACGATTCATGACGATGACGCCTTTGTTTTGCCCACCGCGAGGTCTAAAGCCGACCTGGACGATCCGACAGTGTCACCCTCTCGGTTTAACCCCTTTGACAAGGAGCCACCCTTGCCAGAAAAATTTGCGAGTCTGACCCCGGTTGTTAAGCCAGAGGACGTTGCACAGTCGCCGAAAGCCGAGTCCTCAGAAAACTCCATTGACGAGCCGGAACTGGACGCCCAAGAACCCCTGGAGCCTTTCTATCCAAAATGGGACCCAGAAGGCGGCTGGAACTTGCTGTTGAGACAACCCTTTAAGAAGAAACTAACGCAGAATCGCTTCTGGAAGACGGCCTTTGTGCGTCTGATGGTCATCAACGACAGTCCGGTGGTCAGAGTCTACGCGAGCGACAAAGACAACGAATGTCTGCACGAGCTCGCCCTGCATCCGACTTTCACGATGTGCGAGATGGGACTCCAGCAGCTCGACCAGTTCGGCAAATGCCACACCGTCAAGATCCAGCAGGTGTCCTACAGGGAATCAGTCGGAGTCAAGAGCGAACGAATAGCACCAACAATCAGCGATCTGACTAGAGTTCGGGACTTCAAGAGTCTCAAGGACCTCGTGCATAAGCCCAAGGCCACGATGATCTTAGACCATGCCCCGCACGCAACAGAGATCCTCAAGTTCGGAGGATTGGATTACAAGGAGTTCAAGGAATTCATACACGCTGTTGAGGACATTCTGTTTGGATTGAAATCGATTCGGGGAAAATCGGCATCGTACACAAAAGACGAAATCACAGTCGATGTCCAGGACGAATACTACGCTGAGATCGATAGAGGTCAGTCTGTCTCTTTTCTCTGTCTGCCGGTCTGTTTTCCAGTCTGTCTGTCTGTCTGTCTGTCTGTCTGTCTGTCTGTCTGTCTGTCTGTCTGCTTGTCTGTCTGTTAGCTTGTCTAACAGTATTAAAGTTTTGTATACCCAGGTATTAGTTAAATCCACATTTGCACATGGTTAACGACCATCACTTAATATTTCTTAGAAACTGAATGGACAAAAGTCCTCATTTCTTTTTAATATTTACTTCGATTCTGATATTGTAATTTGAGATATTCAGACGTTGTTGGTTGCAGCAGCATCTGTCCTGTGGGGCTCCAAGGCTATGATCTGCGACAGGCAACTGGCCCCTGCATAGCCCATCTCCGCAGTTCCCCTCGAAAGGCATCTGTCACTGCGCAGTGCATGGCACGACCAGTGCACGCGCACCTAAGCCAGGCATGAAGTATAGATAATTAATTCGATACCAAGAATCCGCTACTGTCTAAATCGGTCAACGCGCGACAGATGGCGCTTTCGTCGCCATGGCTACGAGGTTAAACTTTCTGCCCACACAATTTCGTCACCAGGGCTCTTACTGTAAATGAAACCTTTCAGCAAACACTCTTTTCTTATAATTACACAGTAGATAGTAATATAATACAACCGCAGTTTGATAATGCCCTACATACAAAGTTCAGCAGTGCACGCTGAAAACGGGAAACATGAAACTTAAGAACTTTAAACAGACTGGAAGATGTAAGTTTTCAGTTTAAAGCGAAAGATACACTCGGTAAGAGGGTTGCGAACATAAGGAGGTTGAGAGTTTCAGCTGGGTGGACCAGCAACTGTGAAGGAACGCGGGCCAAAGACAAGACGTGTACCATAAACAACACACTTCCCAGAAGATGCTGATCGACGATAGGATCGGCCTTTACAGAGTTACACCAGGTGTAACCATGGATGAAAAGTAAGATGGCAGATGATTTGCACTTGCTTTTTGCATGTGGAGCCCCAGCTGGATACGCTATGGTACAGGAAGCCAGTGTAGAGAACGAAGAGCAGGTGTGACATGGTCGGCAGACATAATTATGTCATATCAGTAAGTATAGTTCAGACAAAATCGTGGTAATGAAAAATTGGCAGAAGGTGCTTTAGTTCCTGCTGTAGTTTCGTAAACAGCTGGCATTTAGTTAATCTCTGTTTCAGCGTGATTTATTATTCACTCTTACATTCAACTCCATTTCGCTTAATTTATTCATAATAAAAACAAACACGAATAAACCCAACAGTAACTGATAACTGTACACTTCTACTAAACAAATTGCACTTTTACGGGAGATGAATACACTCGTTATGAACCCTATACGCACATATACACCACACACACACCTACACACACACACACACACACACATATATATATTATATAGACGAAGACTGGAGAAGTAAACTTCCCCCAATTCAGTCACGGCCTTGCTTCTCCCATACTACTGTCCGATTTTTAGACTAATGAAATGTTTGGACAGGATAGTCACCGTTCGAGGAGACTTGCTTTTAATGTCTCTACAAGGAACTACTTATTGTTGGAAACGATTCAAGAAGCTGTGCGTTGCTTTTCAGACGGACACATAACGAGCCACAAGGCCCGGGTTCGACTCTTCTGTCTGGCTTTCTTGTCCGAGTCTCCAATCGTCGAGGTCGGCATCAACGACAAGAAGCGTCGAGGCAAGGAGGTCGTCGGTCGCCGGGACATCATTCCCATCAAGACGGAGGAGTGGATTCGAACCGAGGACGCTCAGCTGCACAGCACAGTCGACGTGGCCGAGTTTGAGAAGACGAAGGTGATCCGGTTCAACCCTCTCGACGCCTGTCACTTCGAGTTGATGCGCTTCCGAGTCAGACCGCGACCCAACCTCGAACTTCCGCTCCAGGTCCGCGTCCAGATGTCGATCGTCGAACGCCACATCGAGGTCCGAACGGAAGTCATGGTGACCGGATACTACAGCAGCAGCCGACGAGCGGCGCAGACGCCCTGCGAAGACATCCAGATCAGGTTCCCGATTCCAGAATCCTGGATCTATCTGTTCCGCGTCGAGAAGAGGTTCAAGTACGGCGCCATACACTCGTCGACCCGGAAACCTGGCAAGATCAAAGGCCTCGAAAGACTGACGATGTTCGCGCAGGGCATCCTTCCGGCCAGTCTCATCGAGGTCTCAACTGGACTGGCCAAGTACGAAAACGCTTTCCAGGCCGTCGTCTGGAGAATAGACCAACTACCCGAGAGGAACGAAGGTACATATGGTCGCAAGCATAAACGGACGGACGGACCGACCGACGGGTGCGGACGGACGGACGGACGGACGGACGGATGGACGGACTACTATCCCAGTTTAGGACTTGTACATGTATTTCAGTCTCCTTATCTTTCTATGTAACTGTTCATCTCTATCGGTCGATGCCTTGCGTATTAATAAAGTTATGCGATTAGAATAAACTTAGATTATGTAAAAATCAGATTAAACAAGCATATATAGATCGTTTTTGTATAAAGATTAATGTAGATCAGATTACATTCGATCATATTAGATAAAAAATTAGTTCAAATTGGAGATTGGGTGTATGGCTGTGTCAGTTCATAAATTTCTGACGTTCAGGTGTGGATTTATTAATGAGTGGATGGATGGATGGATGGATGGATGGATGAATGGATGGATGGATGGATGGATGGATGGATGGATGGATGGATGGATGGATGAACGGATGTATGGACGAGTTAGTTTGTGGATGGATGCGAGTGAAGCTACTAGCTGAATAGATAAGATGGAGCGACATTCATTTGAAGGGTTTCAATTTCTGGTGATCAACCTGTTGTCCAGGTGCCTACAAGACTCACCTGATGATAATCAACCTTGACCTTGCTCCACACGACAAGATGCCTGACGAACTGGACAAGTACGTCCACATCGAGTACAGTATGTCGAACAGCACCGTGTCACGTGCCCAGGTCCGGTCGATAGCCATTTCCGGCGTCGACGAACCACCTGACCGATGGGTGCGCCACCTGGCTAAGTACGAGTACACGATCGAGATCGAGTTCACCGATAAGCTGAAGGCGGAGTCGGAGGACGTGCTGGCCCCGTTGACGTCGCCCCCCGCGGCCCCGGCCGAGGGCGACGGAGTGGCCCCGACTGCGACCGCAGAAGACGACAGCGATGGATCATCGTCAGACTCCGATTAGACGTAGATCGGTCTCTCTGTGGTAGAATCGAACCCCTGTTAAGCAGGAAAGAGGTTTTCGTCACGGTCAACGGTGACCTCTGTCCCTGTTTGTAGTTCCCTAGCTTGTCGCGGGCCAGTGGTTACCGTAGCTGTTTGCGAGTGATTCGATGGCCCCGGGTCATTGAGCGCTGCTTAAGGGTCATTGGGCACTCTTTAAGGTTTTTTCTTGCACTCCTTATAAGGGCCGTTTAATACTGTTTAGGTGATCATTGGTCACATTGTTTTAAGAGTCACTGATCACCATTTATGGGTTATACATTGTTCATGGGCTGTTTGTTGCCGAGAGCGGCTACGGGTCATTCGTCACAGTTGAAAGTCATTGGTCACGGTTTAAGCACTTATTTTTCTCTGTGTACTGTCTACGGGTCATTTATTAGTCATGGGTCACCGATCACTAGTCATTCTTTACAGGTCACTGGTTTCTGTTCATGGGAAACCGGTAAGTATTCATTTTAAATGTATTTCATTATAATTGTTTCTCATTTTCGTTTCTTCACTCGCTCAAAGACATTAATTGTCTAGGAATATAACACAATCAATGTGGCCAACCAGTTAGTGTAACCATATAATGCTTGTCAGGCAACAATGTCCCGTAGTACGTCACATTGACTGTTGTATTACTAGTAAATTTATGCAGGTGAGTGTTCTGGCCACATTAATGTCTGCTGTTACGAGACATTACATGTAAGAATTTTGGTTGGAGAGATAGAACAATAACGGCGTAAGAGGCTTTTCATACAGTATTGTCTGTAGCTAATGTTTTTGAATTCAGTGTTTTATGTGTGAAGCCGGAAAGGACTGCATTTTAATTATGTAATTAACAAAACCATCCCATGACCTTTTAAGAGCCAGAGATGAATGCTCTCACATGCACGCTGTTCAGCACTCTCCAATAAAGAAGGCGGTGATGAAGTATTTGGTAGTAACGAAAAACTGGAAGAACTAAACCCACGCACGTTTTAAGCATAGACTGCATACTTGTGCATAGGGACCTTAAATGGCGTGGCACCCATTCAAACGGGCTGCGGTGGTGAAGGATCTCACCCGATCAATTCATTGCAAAATGAGCAGGGTCGAGGCCATAAGCTCGCTATAGAAAGACATGTACATTTACATTTTTACATTTACTTTTGGAGGCTTTGGTGATTTTATATACAGCAGCAGGCTAGGCATTACATTGAAATACAATTAACACGCACTGTATTAATTTCTCTTACATTACATGTGAACTGCGTCGGTCTGAGGATGCAGTCAGTCGCATGTTTTTTAGAGGTCGTCGTATTTCTTCGTTTTCTTTCGTGCTATACACATTTCTGCTTCATCGGTGCTTTTGGCGATTCGTCTTGTCGCTGTCTCGCCAACTGTGTCAACTGGGATTTCTTTACTTTAACCTTTCTTCGACAATTGTCATAATTTTTTAATCGTATTAAGATGCCTATAAACGACAACGTGAAGAGCAAAACGTACACCCTTGACCAACTACTAAGCCTGTGTACACTGGGGCCAGCTTTAAACCGATGCGTCTGCACAAACATCGACTACCAGACTACGGACTACAAGAGCCGTCCGCCGTCGGAGACCACACCCAGTGTATATGGAAGAACCTAGCTGCTCTACAGTGGTACTCTTCTCCGGCAGCCTCAGATCCTTGACCAGGTACCTAGCACCAACGCTGGCCGAGTGCAACACAGGCCACCTGTCCTTATTCAGCCCCATATCACGAAACACGCTGTGCAACATGACAGTCGGATCCGTTTCTGATGCCCTAACAATTCGATCGATTAATTATTAACAGGGTCGATGACGTCAGAGTATATTTGGAGAACAAGCTGAACGTACTAGCCCTGAATGAAATCTGGCGCGAGGATTGCACATCAATCAAACGTCTCCGCTGGCTAAGCGTCTCCTGCTTGAGGCTCCCAGTGATGTAGCGCCAGGACAAGGCCAAATTTGTGACCCATGGCGTCAAAGCCATCGTCGCCACGCACGGTATCAATCTCAGGCGGATTGTAACCTTTGTTTGAATACCTGCTCTCGGACGACATCGAGGGGTAGCAGACACATCGTCGTCCTATAATGGCCCATGTCAGAAGCAATCAGGCGCAAGTCCTTTGATGAACTTTCCTCACTTGTTGTGACTCTCGCCAGTATGTCTCTGCCAATCACCATCACGGGAGACAATAGCACCCATCTTGAGCGATCGCTCGACTCAGAAGTCGTTCAGATGCAATGAAATCTCGCCGATGTATGGTTTCCGGCAGCACGTGAAGACCCCAACGCACCGACTCGGCGACCTGCTGGACCACGTGATAATTCTTCGAAAGCGCTTCGCCACTCGACGACTTGATCACGGACATCGGACCACCTGTTAATGTCTTGAGGGTCCATCTATATGACGTCACCAGCTCTGATTTGTGTTAAGATCGCCAGGCGCCAGTGGCAGAGTTTCGACACAGCTGCCTTCTAGGACGCTAGGAGAGTGGTCATAACTCTGTGCTTGTAAGTGGACAGACGACTGATGCGCTCATCTGGCTTTAATCTTTCTTAAAGAGCTCACGCAATCTGTCCATTAGGCAGAGGAGGCGACGTCACCTAGGCTGGTCACATGTGGTGTTCCACAAGGATCAGTGCTTAGCCCCTACTCTCAGTATTATATATACGGCTGATGTAGAGAAGATTCTGTGAGCATAATAGCACATGGTCACTTTCACCATTGATATGCAGACGATACACAACTTTACTTCATCTGTGAATCACCAAAAAAGTGCTGAGCTGAGACAAAAAACCTGCTCTGTATCGAACGTATTTCAGAGTGGCTGACGTCATAGGTTCCCTCAGGAATTAAAGAAATCTACGGAAAATAAAAAATCTTTTATTATTATTATTATTGTTATTATTATTATTAAACTTTCCTTCAGTTCACTCGTCCTTCACATGTCAATTTTTTGGGTTCTTTTTTGCCCTGTCTCATTCCCGTTTCCTATCTTTCACAATCTTATAAAGATAAACGACACCATCTGAATATTCGGCTTCAGCAGACAATATGACTGGCTCTATTGACTTGACCCATTCTGGCATCGACCTGGCACTTTAGTTGACACAAAACTTTGTTTTCCAACGCCGGCAAATAATTTGGCTTTAATTATGTGACTCTCAGACATTGCGAGACCTTGCATTTACATTTACATTTATCACATTTTTTAAACACTTATTATACTTCGAGTTGGTAAAATTGTGCATAGTAGATACAGGCTTAAGATAGAGATGATGATGTGATTACATAATCTTACATCGGTGAATATTTTGGAGTATGTTACCATACATAATTAATGTCTAAATATGCTGCTGTTGAATCACGCCTAGACCTATTCCCATGAGTATTCTTTGCTTTTATTCTCGAGCGGATACTTCATCTCAAGTCTTATGTGTATTTGTCGTTTCAATTTGTTGTGAACATCTTGTTTTTTACCTGCTCGCTATTCTCTTTCTTGCACAAATATGTAACTGAAACTCTTACTCATTTGTTTTTAAGTCATCGCAGTTCTCATGCATATTGATTTTATTGTTATGCTTAAATTCACATTTGTTGATCGAAGACTTATCTAGATAACTAAATGTTAAACTTTTATTTAACCATTTTAACATGTGGCATCACAAAGACGCATTTAGTTAGCAACGAATGGATAACCTAATTGGTTCCGCCCATATCACGTGACATTCAAGCTAGAGTCTTGTGTGCCATTATAACTGCCAGTCTTTTATTGGCCTTGCCGGTTTAGCCAATCTAGTTCAAAGTCTCTGGATATTACATCAGTTCTCTTGCGTATTCATTTTTCGGTTTTGCATAGTTAATAAGCCTAATCATCGGCGTGAACATTTCTTCTCAGAACGTTAACCCGTTTTTAATCAGTGATGACTGCCGTTAAAGGCTTTGTCTGAATAACTTCACAGAGACACAATGTAAATAATTCTGTTGTTCACTAGGCCTACTCTACTTCACATTAAGCAACCGTTTGGCTACGAAAATTAATATCACTGTGTTGTGTAGAATATTAGACCACAGTTACTGTGACGAATATAGCGACTTTGTGAATATTAAACCTCTTTATGTTTATTCCGACTAGCGATTGATTATCAAACGAAAACTTTCATTTATCGATGCTAATTTGCCACCATTTGATGCAGGCTGCAACTATGAGCACATTATAAGTCATTACGACATAGATTAGTACATAAATCATGGAATATATTGAGCGTTATGCACAATGACTGGGAGGTCGTTTATGAGGAGTTGTTTTATTGTGTGCTGAATATGATAGCAAAACTATTCAGCATCGCTTTTCTTGTCACACGGAAATGTATACAATGCTATTATGCTATTGTTTACTGAGTTTTTCAAACTAGTTAAGACGGAAGAACGAATTCCTATCGAACCGTTCCTAAATTATAAACCAGTTCGAATCTACTTAAACGTTTCCAGCACCGCCTTTAAGATGATTTCACACAATACTTGTATAGTGTAGTGTTGAACAAATGCCCTTCATATGGGAAGATATGACTGTCTAATAGTGCAGAGTGTAAATGTCGGTCTGACTCATGTAGCCTTGTCATTTAATGTCAGTTATTTGTATTTTGGTATCGGTGTACTTCGTGAAATGTGTCTAAGCAAGGATTTCAGTCTATGCTTCTATATGCAAGTACTTAATGCTATCACTGGGGCGTCTTATTCTACCCTGCAGGTCTAAACTACCTATCGATCCAGCTTTAGAAAATAGACTTTAAATGAGGTTTACAACGACGAATCATAAAGTAAATTCTGAATATAGACCTCTAATTACAAGTAAATTTAGTATTAAGTGCTATACTTCTATGATATGGAGAATCCATCGCTGACACCGATCGAGCTATAGAGAGCTATAGTAATGCATAGCAAGTTGACTTGTAAATTTTAAAATGTGTGTATCGCTTTCCACGACATCCTTCCTCACCTTTGAACTCATGTACAGCGCCTTTTTTCGGCTTCGGCCGTGATACAGCGCTATATAAATTGTCTTATTACTATTATTACTATTGTTGTGCGTTAGACGCTCCTGTGTACTGTAACAATTATGATATCTGCATTAGCAATATAACTATGTTAGCGTAGCTCTAGTATTTCATGTAGATCTCGTTTTTCTTTTTCTATGTTTTCGTTAAGGACCACACAATTTATCATCGTGAGCGATAATTAGTGAATAGACAAAACTGCAGTTGTTGTTGTGGGGTCTTAGAATTGAAAAGCTGTTTATCTAGTTTGTTAATGTCAAGAGCCAATAGAATGCAAGAAATCAATTAAAAGTTGTCGTAATTATGTATTGTTTGTGTTGCAGTGGCATATCTATTCTTTATATTTATTGTAGCATTTCGCGCTCAGCCTAATGAAATTCACACATCTTCTATTATTGAACACGGGACTTCAGCAATTGTCGCTAGACATCACATCTTTTTTATCAATCATCATCATTCACAGCGAAAGACTATCTCGACTACATGCGCGGGAAGATCGACTTGATCCGCCAATCCACTGATGGTTCTCCTCCTCCTTCCTTTCCTCCTACGTCATCTAGGCTTTCATGCTGGAAGCCTCTGCCTTTGGACGTCCTTCGTCGGCTCCTGCGGGGGGTCACCTGCTAAGTCCTGTGAACTGGACTTATTACCACCATTTTTAATCAAGGATTTTATAGATGACTTAATTCCGTTCTTACACTTGCTATGTAATACCTCCCTGGGTCAGGGTTCATTCCCGGCTTCTCACAAACGTGCTGTAGTCTTTCCCTCTTTCAAGCGCCAGGGTCTTGACCCCAGTGATATCTCTAACTACCGACCTATCTCTAACCTTTCCTTCCTCTCTAAGCTTCTTGAAATATGTGTGTCCGTCCAACAGGTTGACTACCTTGACTCAAACTCCCTCATGCCTCCTCTTCAATCTGGATTTGGGAAGTTCCACTCAACTGAATCACTTATTACACGTCTCCTGGCCGACGTCTTTGAAGCTTTTGACCGTGGACAGGTTACTCTTCTTGCCCTCTATGATATTAGTGCTGCTTTTGACACTGTGGATCACTCTATCCTTTTGGAGCGTCTAGAAAAATCTTTTGACATTACTGATACTGCCCTTCTTTGATTTAAGTCATTCCTCTTAGACCGCTCTCATTCTGTTGTCTTTGGGCCTACACCTTCCGCCTGGTCCCTTATACCTTTTGGCCTTCCTCAGGGTTCTGTCCTGGCCCCTCTCCTTTACATTCTATACACTGCCGACCTGGCACGGGTTCTCCTTCCCATGGGTATTGCTGTCCATCAGTATGCAGACGACACTCAGGCCTTCGCTCATGGCCCAGCGGAAGCGGCTTCCTCTCTGGTTGAGAGGATTCTTGACGCAACATCTGCCCTTGGTCTCTGGATGTCCTCTAATTGCCTCCGACTGAACTCTGCTAAGACCCAGTTCATCTGGCTTGGTGGTCGTGCTCAGCTGGCAAAGATTGATTCATCATCCTTACGCCAGAGGTTTCCGGACATTCTATTCTGTTCCAAAGTCCGTGATCTTGGGGTTGTTCTGGACCGGGAACTCTCCTTGACCGATCATGTTAACAGTGTCTCCCGCTCATGATTTTACCACCTTTGTCAGCTTCGTACCATCCACCGCTTCCTCTCCTTTCATGCCGTTACTACTCTAATTCATGCCCTTATCTGCACCAGGATGGACTTTGGTAACGCTATCTTTGCTGGACTCTCACTTGCCAATATTTCCAAGCTTCAATCTGTTCTCAATGCTTCTGCCCGTCTTATTGGAGGCGTTTCCAGGTATGGCCATATAACTTCCTTTATGCGGGATACTTTGCACTGGCTTCCCATTCAGCAGCGTATTCAGTTCAAGATCCTAACCCTTATGCGTAATTGTCTCGTTGGTTCTGCTCCATCATACTTAGGAACTTCTGCATTTCGGTCTCCTTGGTTCCAGGCCGTAGCACTCTCCGGTCGGCCTCCCTTGGACTCCTGACTGTCCCTCGTATGTGCACTGCTACAGCGCAGTCTAGAAGCTTTGCCTATGTTGGACCTAATAGCTGGAATCGCCTTTCCGGAGAGCTGCGGCTTGAATTCCTCAGTTTGTCCCTTCCGCAGTTTCGCAAGCGCCTGAAGTCTGTATTATTTGACAGTGGTCTCACTGGTTCGGGTCGGGAGCGCCTCTGATGAGTCTATTCTTGAAGTGGCGCTTTATAAATGTCAGATTACAATTACAATTAAGTATTGTGTTGTTATGCATAGTCAGAAACAATGATATGTAGCTCAAATTCGCAATTTAACCCTTGCATATGTAGACGGTCAACGGTCAAACTAGTACCGATTTCAAATTTATATGAATACTTTCATTCACCTATAAAATTCGCCTACGATTCCTCGCTCAGTCGATGAACATATATGGCGTGTTTAAAATGCATTACTTACTTATTTATTTATAATTGAACCAGTTCTACGAGAGACACTAGTAATCTTTAATTATAATCGTCTGTTGGATGTAAACCTCTCTTGTCTATCAACCAAAAATTAACTAACCAGTCAACTATCTATGCTTACGTAATTGATGACGTAATAATTCATTATTATGTTCATAATCACGTGAGATAAACTGAGTTTCCTTCGACGCCGAAATAATTGTTATCCTCTGATTCTCGTAATATTCCACAGCATACCTGATAGGTCTAGTTTTTGGTACGAAAATGTATGTAATTGACGTGGAAGACGAAGACTTTGATGATGAAGAAAAGGAAGAAAACCGGGAAAAGGAGGCAACTGGACCAAAACTCCAGAGCACAAACAAGCCTTTGATTACTCAGAGTACATCCTTTGAGACTAATTCAGGGACTCCTAAGATACTTTTTACAGAAAGCAAGCCAAAAGCAAGCCATGCTAAAGATGGCTACAGTTCAACCTTCGCCGAGGGACGGCAGACTTCAGCGGTTACGTCAGACACCAGTGGCTCAAAGGAAGTAAGTCACAACAAGTCAAGCCTTTCTTTTATGCACTATTATAAGACATCCTCAGAAAATGAAAGCATCTGCAACTATGTTAGAGAAACGACTGAAGAACAGGAGACTTTAGATATCGGAGAAAACAGAGTGAATTCTGGTAAGCCCGTCGTCTCCTTCCAATCAACATCTGACGACTACTCAGTGTCAAAGTTCTCTAGAGGTGACCTTCTGATTGAGGCCGACAGAAATCTTTCCAGGCATGTCAAAGAGGTATGAATTGCCTAACACGTTGCTTACAAGTAAAATTAGAGTTGCCTACAAGTAAAATTAGTTGCCTACAAGTAAAATTAGATAATCGCAGTAATTAAATTCCTTCACCACCTGCTAGTCAGCACCGCGGTCTGACACAACCCTTGAGAATAAAACACTAGGCCAGAAAAAATCTTTAACAAATCGTCTACTTTACTCCAATCCAGGGTTCAAAAAATATTTTCATTAGCAGTTCATGTGCTGTAATTTTAGGGGCCAATGCAAAACAGGAGATCCGCGTACAACAGCTTTTCACCTCTGCGATCTCGGTTTCTCGGTTTGAATCCCAGTCGCGTCGTGCATGCGAAATTGAGGTTTCGATTGCACAGACGAACTAAGTGAAACCCCCTGTACACCCATCATCTTTGATAGTCGACTGTAAATCCGCACATGTAGGGTGCTTATTGTTCACATGGACGCATTTATTTCAGAAAGATGCTGAAGATCCAGTTTCTCCCAAGACTCTGCCTTCCAGGAAGTCCGAGACTGCGGATCCTCATGAGGAATCGCCTCCTCAGCATAATGAGGAGGCGAGGGTCGACTCAACATCTCGAGCACTGAGAAGTAGCATTCGAAACCCAGATCGTCACTCATTGGCTGCTATTACTCGCTCTGATCAAAACTCGTCGACTGAGAGAAGACAGCAAACGCAAGAGCCACTTAGCCAGCCAGAAATGTTTCCTAGAGCAGACACTACTGTCAGGTTTGAAGATTGGACAGATGATGTTGAACAGGTAGAATTTTCGAGAACCAGTAGAAGTTTGGACGGAAAAGAGTTCATTGCTGTGCCATCTGGAGGAAACCTACATTCGAAACGTATATCGAATAAGACTAGCGGTATTTTAAGGAACAGTTATTTGTTTGACGTTGCTTACAGGGAGCACTTTCTTCTGAACGATAACTTGGAAAACCCAACAGCTTTAAACTGTATCTCGAAGCATCATCTCGACCAAAGAAGTAGTTCTAGGAGGAAAGCAGATCATCGTAGTACAGCAAGAGGAAAACATCGCCTCGATACTAAGTTTGGAGGATCGTTCAACTCACCCAGTACATCGAGTAACATTTGTGACTGTGTTGAAGGGCATACGGAGGATCGCCCAAGTGCTCGTGATGATTTCAAAGTAAGACAACTGGTTGATAGATTCAGGTGTAAGTGCCAATGTGGCGGCAGTTCAGACGGATTGCACCTTCATGCTGTTGACTCTGAACCGCATGAAAAGGACTACGTTGATAGCAGTCGACAGGAAAGGTGTAACTGTGGTTGTAACTCAACGGCAGAACGAAACATCCTCTTGAAAGCCGTTTCGAGAAGGAAAAGATGCGAATTTGAATGTCAAAAAGGAAACAATTACGATGTTCAAGGCCATTTAAGCGAACCCTGCGAGTGTCCTGGTATTCTTGATTCTAAAACGCGCTCATCTGTACCGCTAGGGAATAGACATAGCTATTCGTTGAATAGAAGTTGCGCATGCCACGAAAAACACCTGCCTTGTCCTTGCTTTGTGGGTTCATCTCATCCGCAAACGTTCCTTGATTGCCCAAACACGAGCAGATCTACAAAGAGAGAGGCCTGCAAAGATCTGCTGCTTCAAATGTTTAAGGTAAACAATAACAGAACGCAATGGTTGTCTCAGGCTGAATTACTACAGTGTAATTACTAATTAATTAATTACCGACAATTAATTAATTAATTAATAATTAATCTGTCGTTGAATTACTATAGTGTAATTATAATTACGCCTAAGTAGAACTGTCAGGGTTTTGTATTTGCTCAACTTTCATTGCAGTTCCATCTATACAGTATTTAAAATGACCTCATCGTGTGACGTTGCTTTAGAAAAATCCTGTTATATCATAATCATCATTGACATCAGCTGCAGCAGAAGCAGCAGCTGCAGTAGCATCATCATCATCATTATCACCTTCACATATAGGCCTAACTCAAGTCACTAATCGAGGGAGCGTATTGCATCTTTTACTGCGAGTTCTATAAAAATAAGCTTAGATTTAAACAATGCTTCAGGGTTCTGGTGTCACTGGAAGACAGCGTGGTCGACAGATTAAGACTTCAACGTGTAGCCAAAAGAAGTGTCCTGATTTCGAGGCACTACCTGAGACAGGTGTGAAACCCATTTGAATCTGTTTTCAGCTAAAGGAATATTAATTTTTTAATTGTTACAGGCGAGAATTGTGTCCATTTTAAACGAATCTGTTAAGAAAACTCATAAAGCATCAGTAAAGTATATTGTCCGCTGCGTACTATTCATATTTTCCGTGTAACGCAAGCCTAATAAATTTGTTACTGCACGTCATGCCATGTAAGTATTAAAGCTCGGTGCATCACATGACTTGGAGCTCCTCCGCCAAGCAAAAAGAGTTTCAACGGCAGACGAGACTGAGGCGAATAGAAAGACCAAGGAACTATAGTCATTTTCTAGTCCTTGGATGCCGTCTAACTTGACATATAGTCTAATCTAATCTTGTCTAGCTTAGTCTACTCCAGCTTAATAAAATACTATTATTATTATTATTAATTTATTAATATAATAAATATATACATATTACATCATAGTCAGGAGTTTGACCTATTTATTGTGTTTTGCTACCATGCATTTGGTGAGTAATAATAATAATAATGATGATGATAATAATAATAGCATTATTATTATTCATGAAATGTATTGTGTCAGACAACAAAGAGGCCACCTACAAAAGATGAAAGGCGTTCCTTACTGCATTGCAGTTTCGAAAATGCCAAAAAGTTCACAACAGAATTATCTACTTTGGAATGTTTTATCAGAAAACTCACTATTCCAGCTTTACTTCTGTCACAACTGGAAGTCGGGTTCTGGTCATTAAAAGTTCTAAGCATCGCTCGCGCCAGATTGAGAGGATGATTTTGACTTTGATTCTTTCTTTCCCAGCGCTCGCCCTGCGAGCTAACATAAAGCTATAATGAAATATACAATCAACATTATCATGGTTATTATGTAAGGTTTTACATATCACTCAAATCAAATCCCAATCCGAATCAGCTGTCTGATCTGCTCGAAATGCTTCGCTTCCTGCAAATCTCCAACGCAATTCATTATTACCGTTGCAGTTGCTCATATACAGTTCTTGCGTTGACCTCCCCTGGAGTCACAGGATTTCCTGATGCAATTCTTCTAATATCGACATATTGTTTCATTACCAGCCAACAAAAAGCAGTCTCGAAATATCAGTCGACCCCAGTAAATAGCGTTTCACGAATCGACCTATATCCACAATCTCTGGAAATTTACAGATTAAATTCCATGAGAGATAGGACTAAGAACTCAGTTAATTAAGCTAAAGCAACTACTCATCATATATATTTAGCGAACATGCCGAAAGTGTGTGTGTATATATACACACACACACTTATATATATATATATATATATATATATATATATATATATATATATATATATATATATATATATATATATATATATATATACACTGATTAGAATAATTAAGTTATTCTTTAGTGCCACGTGTTTCCTAAATCGTGTTCAATATGTTGCATCTGATTCTAGTAGACGGATCAACGATAATCCAGTCTCTTCTGATCGATGAAAACGATCACATAAATCTACAGGTGATCGGAGAGATCGCCGGACAACTGGAATCCCGGATCATCGGATACGTTTTCGCCGGATTAGACCGAAAATCCAGTTACGGCATCCTAGTTCGGAATATTCCAAAAGTCATTGAGACGTTCTGTCTTGACCGGGAAACCGGAAGAATCAATGTTCCGCTTCAGTTCCGGTTGGTCAAAAGATTTGCCTACATCAAAACAAGTCTCATGCCGTTTGGATATGACTTCGACTTCCACCCGCAGTTCTCCGTCGACATGGCAAGCTTTTCAGAAGCCTTTCTCGAGTCAATATGTATGCCTAAGCAATTAAGAAAGTGAGGAAGTAATTAAATAAAGAGTTAAACAATTGAGCTTAAAGTATGTAAGTAAGCCAGTATTTTATATTTCTGCATTTATTAAGCGCCACTATCTAATGACTAAGCATCGAACGATGACGCTGAGCAATTGTGAATTAAGGACTTGCTCACAGTAAACGTCTCAACGGAAGCTCCAACCCGTACTCTACACGTTGCAAGCCGAGCGCTGTAACCACTCGGCTATCGTGTCCCATGTATGTATGTGTGTATTTATGTATGTATGTGTATATATATATGTAGGTAGGTAGGTAGGTAGGTAAGTAGATAGACAAGCAAGCAAGTGAGCAAGTATGTGTGTGAGTAAGCAAGGAAGAAGCCAAAACAGCCGATTGTCCTATATTTATTCTTCAATTAACCTTCTTAGGTCTAGTTAGTACTGGTGAAATACAACATAACTGGGGAAAAGGTGCGTAATTTACTTGTAGATCTCTTCATGCATAGGTGGTCTGTGAACTACGTGTGAAGTTCAACAGAGCCTGTGCACATATTCATGACTTTAAGTTACAGCAATAAATATGCCCTTATTTGAATATTTATATGGCACCTTTAAATACTTTTAGTCCTAATCGTGAACACCAATACGGGGTCTGCAATCTAACAACGCATCTGGAGCCGTCGACACCTATTTACAGAAGGCTTATACGAAAGATCAGGAAACAAAGCCGCAAATGCGTTGAATTTCCAACCGATCGATTTATATAAAATCTTATATATACAAAATAACTGCTATGCAGTTTATTATGAAATTGATTTCAATTTCAGGTGAATAAGTATGGACGTTTACTTTTGCCTGGAGTTCAGTCGAAGTTCCGGCTGTCACCCATCGACCTGGACGTCCGCCAGGACCTGGCAGCCTTCATCAAGGCGGCCTGTCCTCCCAGTGAGGCGGAACATGTCTCCGTTCTGCTCGACTGTTTGCTACTGCTGGCCAGTGACGATGGAAAGTCACTGTTCATTTGGGAACAGAACATATAAGCCCTCATCGTTCGCTATGTGACATAATTTCTTCTCAAAGATCCACCCAAGCAAAGCGTCATCGCTAAATGATTTTTTATTCACTAGGTGGCATTATTTGTCCAAACATCTATAGTCATAATATCTCTAAACTCTGGGCGTATAATTAGGAGTTCTTGTGAACCCATGCAGCTAATGCAGAACTGTTCCTCTTCATGCGAATTAATTTCAGTGCCAAAAACTAGTTTCCTTTAAATTTGGTTATATTGGTAGAGGCTATCTACTAACTTCTCAATTCACGCTAGCTGCTTCAAATCAGTAGGCCTAACTACTTATGAAAGTGATAGACTAAAGAAATTAATATTTTACCTTTGGAAAAGACTTCAGCTTTGGAACTTTGGACACCTGATATATGGATACGTACAGTTTAATTTGCTGAATTTTCTAAAAATTCCGATGAAAACTTGATGTTGGTGTTTATTGGCCAGTAGGCTGTTTGCATACGATTCATAACTACCCATTCAAGAATTTTAAATAAAATATTCAAAGTTGAGATAAATTTGTAATTAGACAGGTCGCCGGGGTCGAGAGAAGAGCTCTTTAGCAGAGGATGAACTATGGCTTGAGTAGAAGTAAATAGGAAGTATTCCTCGTGAACTGAGAAATTGATTATTGACGTAAAGGTTGACAAAATTATTATTTCAGCATTTATTAGGTGCCACTATCTAATGACATGGCATCAATCGATGGCGCTGAGCAATTGTGAGTTAAGGCCTTGCTCATGGTCCCTACACAGTAACCATCTCGGAGGAGGCTCGAACCCGTACACTCAGCGTCATAAGCCGAGCGCTCTATCCAATATGCTACCGTACCCCACGGACAAAAGACATCAAAGCACTCTTTCAGTAGATATATAAAATAGTGTCAAGGCTAGAGATTTTGCTAAGTGAAGAATAGTTGAGTCTGCGAACCTCTGCAAGATTTGTTGAGTGTTAATTGCAGATTTGGCAGATGAAACAAGTTTACGCACAAGTTTGCACTGTTGCTTACAGCTGCTTGTGAACTCCATGGGCTGAACAATAACTACCCCCACCCCTACAATGTATCGGACACTGCTGTTGTTTGAGGGAAGAGAAGAGAGTCTCGGATTGTATATTTTCTTGGCACTGTATAAAAATTTTGATTCTGATGAAGTCTTCTTAGTGGAAGATTTGTTTTCGCTATTAAAACCTGCAAACCGTATATAACGTCTGGCATCTTAAAAGCCTGGACCAACAGCAAAATCCTTATGGACATTAAAGCAAGAACGATCGGATGCAAACTTAGTTGAAATTTCAATTATTATTTTCGTTACTATTATTTTCTGTTTTTTAGATATTTATTTATATTTGTACACGAAACCACGAGTAGGCAAAGCAGAATAAAGCGAGATTAGCACGACAATGTAATGTAATATAATGTTATATGACGCAATGTAAATCTCTTCAGTCACACAAAAAGCCGCGTCAGAGAGACCAGCTTAATTACCGGCGCTATATCATATCAAGTCCACAAGAGCCAGATTGTTTGGGCAGTTTCGGTGCCAGGTCAGAATCCGGGGTTAGGTCAGGCCGGGGGAGACAGTGTGGTGGTAAGGTGTAATCGTAATAATAATACAGAGATTTCTACAGCGCCCAACGAAAGCTACGTCACAGGGACCAGCTTATTCACAGGCGATTATGATGGCAACGGTGGTCGTAAGATGGTGTATGATCGACTGCGAGACAGTATAGTAAAAAATTTCGGTTTTTGGTATGGAGTTAAACTCTCCAGTATAGGGATCAAGCGGAGGAGAGCTCACATTTACAGGAGAAAATGGAGGATTAATCTAGTAGCACTAATGAATACTGGAAAGATTGCGTTAGCTGTTGAACTTTGATAAAATTAATGTTATGTTATCAGTGTCAGCGGGCATTTTCTTGTTGCCGTCACTTACATGTAGGCCCTTGTATGTATGCATGCATGTATGTATGTATGTATTATGAATGTATGTATGTATGACTTTAATTGTATGTATATATGACTTTGTAGACATGTATGCATGCTTGCAAGTATTAATGTACGTGTGCATATAAGTATCTACATAGCGCCTATGAGAATCCTGTTAACGGTATAATAGTAAGACTGTGCTGTCGACATACACCTTCACTTACAGAAAACTGACTCGGGCTTCACCGACGTAAAATCCAAGAGCTATTTATAACTGGTTTTTCCAGAATCAGTGTGGTATAGAACTACGAACTGTCATATAAAAACAAAAATTAAATTTTGTTGTCAGCACAAAATAAGGAAGTCCTGTGTAGGAACTTGCTAAGATATTTAGGCCTATAGCCTACGTTAGAAGACAATAGCAGGTAGGCCTCATGTGATAAGATTTTCCTTGTAGGCCGAGACCTATGTGTTCTTAATTTAAAAGCTGTTGCTAATTATAGCACGATAGTCTAACGGGCGATAGAAATTGTGCTAACAGTTACATGTAAAGGTCGTGCGAATCCATGGATTGTACTGGTCTTCTAACTGGACGAGCATAATTTTACTTGTAGTTTATGAAGACTTGATTTGCATGCACGCTGAAAGCTGTAGCTCACTACACACAGGCCTACATGTACGTTTAGCATAAGTCGTTGAACACAGCGTAAGATACAGCACTCTGGCATTCTTAATCTGATTCTGGAAAGGCGTTCAGCAAATGCCATATTAAATATACATCAGACTGCATTATATGCAGTCCTGTTCTGTTATGTGCAAGCCCGATCAATGCAGATCTGCAAAGACATGGGTGGGCAGGCGCATGCGTACTGTGAGGTATACATGATAGGCTACTGTAAGATCTGAGCATTCGAGAATAACTGGCCTAGAGATTTAAATCTCGGACTAGCACGGTCCATGCAATGGGATCTTAAATGGCGTGGTACCCATTCAAACGGGCAGCGGTGGTGAAGGATCTCACCCCGATAAATTCCCTAAAAATAGAGCAGAGTCGAGCCCATGCGGTCGTTAAAGAAAAACGTGTACATTTTAACTTAACTAGCATAGCCTAATGTTGACGCAGCCTATGCAGGCGGGACCTATAGACCTATATATAATTTGAAAAATCCACGAACTATAAATACCGCGGAATTTTGACCGGGATTGTCTGCGTTGTCAAAAGCTCAGTCGTCGTGATGTAAGCGGTTAAGTTTCCCACACAGTGTAGCCAAATTGCACGTCCAGGAATACGCTTATGCTTTCTATCGAAAGTGTTTCCACAGTTGAACCGCAATAAACTAGAAATGCATTTAGGCCTACATAGGGCATACACTAGAGATTCCATCGAATATAGGCCCTAAGAACAGAGATAGACGGACGGAACAGGCAATGGCTGAATTACGCCAGAGACTGGTGCGGAACGGACGTGCACAAGCTGAATATGTTGGCACAGGTCCAGAGCATTGCAAATCTACAGCAAAGCATGCGATAGATACCAACGGTCATGAGCCCATGGACCTAATGAAAAAGAAGATAGGCCCTAAGTATATCTAACTGTATGCTCATTGATTCATTATTATTATTATTGTTGTTGTTGTTGTTGTTTTTATCATCATCATCATCATCATCATCATCATCATCATCATCATCATCATCATCATCATCAGGAACGATCCCCGAATAGTCTCTCATAAAAGTTCCTCGAGCAACTCATTTTCCATCTTACGTCATGAGCAAAAGAAATCATAAAAATAGTTACAAAATGCAGTTAACTACTTTTTCTAAAGTAGTTACTAAACTGAAAGTAGTTACTAAACTAAAAAAGTAGTTAAACTACTTCAAAAGTAGCTAGAGGTCATAGTAGTTTAGACTACTTTTAAAGTAGTTAGTGTCCGTCACTATATTATATATATATATATATATGCCTATGCGTTTGACAGAGACATCCTTGAAGACATGGAGACATAACGCCTAATCAAAACAACGCTGTAGGCTTACATATATATTATATATATATATATATATATATATATATATATATATATATATATATATATATATATATATATATATATATATATGTAAGCCTACAGCGTTGTTTTGATTGTGCTGTCTCTAACCGACTTCATAAATGGTATTTGTAATTTGTCATATATGTACATTCGTGACATACGCATAATTAGGCGTTATGTCTCTACGTCTTCAAGGATGTCTCTGTCAAACGCATAGGCCTCCAGTCGCCTTGATTACTGTAATTCGCTTCTTACCGGTATCACAGTCAAACAGGCAGAAACTTTAAAAGGGTTCAGAACTCTTTGGCTAGAGACATAACTAATACGCTAAAATATGAGCATATAACCCCTGTACTTAAATCTTTGCATTACCTTCCTGTTCAGCAAAAACTTTGTTTTAAATTGGGGCTTACAGTTTATAAAACATTGAACTTTGGCCAACCACAATTCTTAAAATCAGTCCTCATTCCTCAAACTTAATACTCAGTCAGGTCATCTGAATACCTTTCTCTGGTTGTATCAAAATAACTGTTCTTGATGAACCAGCTTCTCGGCTGCTGGACCTAAAGTTTTAGAATTCTCTTCCTGCATCTGCGGGTTATGCACAGTCTCTTGTGTCATTTCGTTCTCAACTTAAGACTTACTTTTCAGTTGGCTTTTCTCTGTTTCAGTGGACTGACATTCTGGATATTGACCTGACTGCGGCATGAATTTGGTGCGCCATCGGCTGATGACTTGTGCAATAGATACCGGCGTTATAAAAGTTTCTAATTAATTAATAATGCACGTGTAAAGACATAAATATGCAGCTACGCACATACGTACATTGTAACTATACCGGTGATGTTATAATACCATTCATCACAACAAATTAGTAACACGAACCTGTTGCTTGACTTTCATTTAGCATGACTGACAATCGACAACGCAGTGACGTCACCGTGCCTCGGGGATTTCCCATCGAAATTGTCGACGCCGAGTTGAACAGCAAACACCGGTGCGCTGCCTGTCGGCTGATCCTGAGAGATGCGTTCCAGAGCACTTGTGGCCACCGATTCTGCAAGGACTGCGCTGACCACCTACTGCGGAGTAGCAGGTCAGTATGTCTGACTGATTTACTGACCAACCTGTCGACTGACTGAATGAATGAATAATTCTACGAATAAATTATTCTAATGAATGAATGAATGGACCATCAATCAATTAAATTTTATATTACATTATTACATTACAAGTGAATGACGTTTGGAGGAAAATGAAGAGAAAGCCAAAAATTAATCAACGTTTAAACATTGTTAAATTCCAACATAACAAATAGTGACACACATGTTTCATCACTGACGGGGGTTTCATAGCAGGTGCGATGTAATTGTGCAATGTTATAGCGATATAATTAGTACCCGGTTAGATCGCAGTATATATATACCTATATAAATATATGTGCATGACACTTGTTTCAGTGCTTCTTCTCCAGGTGGCGCCACACTTCCCGTGTGTGCCGCTTGTCAGGAGGAAGACACAGTGGACGACAGTAGCATCATTAAAAGCGATCAGGTGAACGGAGTTCGTATACTCAGAGTAATAACCTAATTTATTTTGGACTGCCTCTCTATCTAAGTCGAGCAGTTTGGCGCATCGTCGCTCAAAGCCTTGTGCAATGTTATAGCAACACTATGCAAATTGTTAGACTACGTCATACGAAATCGGATATAAGCCTAACAGGTTGAATTTACGTTGGATTAGAATCACAGCAATTCTAAATAACAAAATAATGCAACGATTTCTAATCGTAATCGTAATCTCGAGATTTCTACAGCGCTCAACGAAAGCTAAGTTGCGGGAACCAGCTTATTCACAGGCGCTCAGTCAAAACAAAATCGATAGGCAAAAGGGTCAAGATCCAGGAGTCAGGCACTCAGACAGTCGGACGGCTACGGTGGATGATGTTTGAAATTGAAGCGAGAAGCATTTGCTTACTGGCGACCTTCGACAGTGACAACGGCGCTGAACGGGTTTACTTACTTATTTACTTACCTACTTAAAAGAAGGTAAAGAAAAATCTAATCTAATGACGTCTATAATGCCGTTATAAAATTGCGCTGGACATCAATCAATAGTCACTTCAAGTGAAACCATAGTCAGAAAGTGTAATTCATTGGAGAAGCCCTTCAAACAGGGAAATGATGGGTGTGGACATGACGGAAAGGTCGATGAAGAAGAAAAAGAAGAAACAGAAATAGAAGCATAGGAAGAACAAGTAGAAGAATAAGAACACAGACAAGAACATGAAGAACAAGACCAAGAATAATGTGACCTAGAACAATGACAAGAACAAGACCAAGAACAAGAAAAATTCTTTACTATGATAAACACCCAGGAATAGTATGCTCACAACATCGGTTATGGTTTAAGACAAATTAATTGTTGTTGCCTATTGCTTGTTAAACGACAGCTGTATAGGGACAATGCATTGCAAAAGGAGATGCTTGTGTTGGCCGTTCACTGCTGCAACACCGACTGCCAGTGGAAGGGACAGTTCAAAGATTACGAGGTAGGCCAAGGATTTCTTCCCTCTTGACAGGTTCTTAAACTGCAATACACTAACTTCCTTGCATTAACAAATGACACTGTAAGCGTTCTAGAAGCTCACTTACTACAATGCTATATAAGTTGTAATTACATTAAATCACATTACATTACGTCTGTTTTGAACATTGCACTTGACGGAATTAACGAATAACAGAGTTGCAATAACAATATATGGAAAAATAATTTTAATTTTCTACACTCTAATGATGTTCTGTTGGAAGTGTATTGAGCGTACCGGAGAATCGTGTGCTTAGGGTATTATTCTTAGCAAAGCTGTGAATCAGTCGCATGGTCTGATCCAATTTAATATTAAAATAACAACATCTTCCTCCACGAACCCAGCAATAATTGAATGGAACTTAAAAGCCTTCTTTGAACACAGCACAACAGCTGATACTACAGTTCATTCCAAACAACGTATTAAAGGCATCTTGAGGAAGAGACAACATTCAACAAATCGTGTTGAGTGGGTCATATAATTTCTTAAAACAGATTTCAAGATGGCATTTCTAACATTTATATAGTACATCAATTTTCATTAAATGTGCAAATGGAGTGCTCTGTGAAATGTTTTCCGCAAAAATACGTTTTAATGGATAACAACACTTTGCATGACTCTTAAATTAGGTATGCCAATTGATCAACTTATACAAGATTCTGGTGATCAGAAGTTCCGAAAGGCTATTAAAATTTAAATGACAAAATGAAACTATTTGAACGCATTTAATGGTTTTAAAATTTCGCCAAACAATTTGTTAGTGATTCAGTCCATGAATCAACTGATCAGTAGAACAGCCAATAGTTTTCTTTCTCTGTTTCATTTGTACATTACATTTCTTCCTTTCGTTGTTTCTTATACTCTTGTGTAAATGAATAAATAAATCAATCGATTGACGAGATATCATGTTGCTGAATTAAACTAAAATGATTTATAATAATTCGTTGCGATCGTTTACCTTACACAGAACCACGGCAACACATGTGATCACGAGTTAATTGAATGCGAATATTGTCAGGAGAGAATTCCAAGGCACCTCGTAAGTCGTCTTTTTCTACGGAGTTAAAAAAAATTAAGCTCAAACTCAAGAAGCTTAGGACAGGTGAGGTCGCCTGTACCAGACGAGACATAGTTGTTGTAAACAGTTAGGGTAACAGTTAATATTGTACGTCTTTAGATATGAATTGGTACAAAATACCTTCCCTTGGAAAAAACATTTCATACCATTGTTATCATTTTACCTCAGAACATCCTATTATCATTAACATTACTATTACTACTCATATTACTACTACTACTACTACTACCACTATCACCACTACTACTACCACTACTACCACTACTACTACTACTACTACTACCACTACCACTACCACCACCACTACTACTACTACTACCACTACTACTACTACTACTACTACTAGTAATAATAATAATATTATTATTATCATTACTATTATTATTATTATTATTATTATTATTATTATTATTATTATTATTATTATTATTATTAGCATCTTCTGTGGGGCCAGTATATATTGCACATGGCATCAACCGATGACGCATCAAAATCAAGCCTTAGTCAGGTCGAAACCCAAAAGTCAGTCCCCTGATAAGGGAAGTAGCCTGTGGTGGATAAGCCAACGGAAAAGGCAAGTCTAAAGTTGAGATCGAAATGACAGAATAGACTGAGCAGAACGAATAGATGCAGGAAAAGGGTTATAACCGAAAAGCTTGTCCATCAACAACAGTTTTAGTTTTTGACACAAACTAAGAAAGGCAAACTACTATATTTATCGTGTCCCATCTTGAAAACCCCTCATTAGGGCCACGTATTATATAACAGACTTTCTGGTGGTTTATGCAACCTCAGTTCCAGCAATTAATTGTTAGTAAACAAAAGGACGCAGTCACTCAACTATTGCTTCAAATGTATATTAATCAGGCTTTAAATAAACTTCCCTCATTGATTGTTATTAATGTGTATAGTCTGGATCTACATCTATGATAGTGCAAATAAATTAGTGTAACACATATAGTAGTAATTTAAATATAGTGGAAAATTGCTGGGAAATTATTTATAGTCGTCTCATATCAGACAGATTGTTAAGTACGTAGATCAGCCGTTGGTCGGTGAATCATGCTTCGATATAAAAAGCCGGATTGCGTTGGACGACTATTGTTTTGCGGTCGATCGAATGGCGAAATCTGAAACCGGTTTTCTTTACAGGTGGAAGGACATACGTCGAGGGAGCACTTGCTGATGACAGCCAGACCCGGACAGCTGTGTCCATTCAGCTGCGGAATGACGGTAAGCGAAACTGATCACACTGACCACTTAATATACTGGTCATTCAACACGCTGACCGCTGAGCACTTGATGTAATAGCAGAAACAAAAACCCACACAGGCAGGGACATACAAAAACTTAAGACGAAAACACGCGAACATGCAAAGAGATAGGTTTACATACAGACGCAGATTCATCAGTTAGTGGTAGCCAAAAACTGTATGCTGTCATATATACACACATATATGTATGTGAATTTATAATTAATTGGTATACTTTACTTAGCATATATCATGTTTATCTTTTGCACTGAGCATCGCAGTTACTATCCTTCCTTAACATATACTTTATCATATATGTACTTCGTTTACTCTTTATTGTGCCGGGAAAACGCCTCACACTTTAAATCAGTACTTTACCAGTTTAGCTCATACTTGATTTACCTTTCTTCTACTTTACCTTTCATTTTTTGTCTTACCTTTTCTTGTCTGCCTAACGATTACCGTTACTTGACTTCCGTTGTTTTACCTCTGTCTAATTTACCTCTGTATCTACAATAATAGATTGACGAGTATGGAATTCACAACCACATTGAGATGAACCTGGCGATTCACTTGGATGCCCTAAACGAGAAGCTCATATCCGTCGAACAGCTGGTTTTAGCTGAACAACGCTCTACTAACAACTCATTCGGTTCAACGCTGCTGGAAAGGATCGTCCGCCTTGAACAAAACGCCATGGAGCTGGAAAGTCGTTTAAGAAGCACCGCTTCCACTCAGGTACCAGAAAACCAAGCAGCAGAGACGTCATCGCTTCCGGTCAGAGAACCAGAAGTAGACTTTGGAGGAATTCCTGAGCTCCTTGAAGTTCTCATTCGCGGCGCAAAAGTTGTGAAGCGGGAACAAGAACACCTTTCGCGTCGACTAACGCCGTTCGTGGCTCAGTGCGCCGAAGACACAAAGAGATTACAAGCACTCAAAGGCGCTATAGAAGCTCGAGAAAAAGCTGTGTCGTTTCCGGCCCTGAATGAGCTCGAGTCGCGGATTGAAACATTGGAGACGATGATGACAGACGGAGTTCTGATCTGGAAGATTACGGACTTTGATCGGCGTCGATCCGAAGCTGTAACAGGGACAACAACCAGCTTCTACTCATCTCCATTCTTTACCCATCCAACAGGTGGGTGTCATTCTCGATTGTGATTTTTGAATAGGGTTTCACCTGAAGCGGCTATCGATTGTTGCCTACTGCATTATGGTAAAGGGGCTATAGAAGTCATTAGATTAGCTTGGATTAGACTAGATTAGAGTAGAATAGAATAGATGGACTAGAACTGTACAGAGAGGAGCAGATCAGATGAGATTTTGTTAATTATCGAGGCGAAGCAGTCAAATACGATGCAAGTCTTTGGTGTTTCCCAGACAAAAGCCCTATCTGTGTATAGTTCTTAATCCCGTTAAGTAAACTAACCTCTAGTGTATCTGACCTTTAATGACACGAAGGAGGAGTCAATTCTGGTTAAACTCGACTTCTCCAGTGCCTTTGATAGCCTTTTAAGGGACCGCGTGCTCTCTTCGATCAACGCCGTCTTGCCGAAATTAGCACCTTTCTGTCACGTAGCTTACTCAGAGACATTCAATCTGAAATAGGGTGATTTCAATCTCCTGTCTCAGATTGGCCCTCATCAAGGAGACCCTCATCAAGGAGACCCTCTGGGCCCACTGCTCTTCTGCTTCCCGCTCCAGCCGGTTCTGTCCAACTTATCATCTCTCATTCTTGACCTCACCCTTAGCGGGGAGGCGCAAGGAGTTGCTGCGGATGAAACATTGATTGAGCACAGATACAAAGAGTTTGGTCTGCACCTAAATAGTTCAATAAGCGATGTAATACCGCACAACCCTAATCTTACGACCGCATACAGCTCTCTTAGTCAGTACTTGCCTACAACGCCGGAAACAGCCACACTGCTTGGCTCCCCTTTGTCTGTGTCACAAGTCCTTGAGGCTGTCCTTGAATTATCTCTGGTCATAGATAGATTAGGCAGCATCCATAGACATAGCTCTCATACTTTTAAGATGCTCACTAAGCTCCCAATCTTCTTCATACAAGACGCCGTTTTCCATGTATTGGCCACCTTTATCTAGAGCGGTACGACTCCACCTTACATGAATCGGCTCGATTCTCAACTTGTCTCTTGCAGACAGTCAGTGGCTCCAAACTTCACTCCCTATCAAAGCTGGCGGCTGGGTCAGTCCTCGTTTGGCTGCCTCGATTCTTCTTGGCTTCTTGGTTGCGGGCACCCAATCGCTCCAGTCCACCATGCTCAAGGATATACACATTACTGAAGTAGAAAGTTTGATTCAGCACCGAGACAGCAGTCTTATCCACAAACAAATATACTGGGATAAGTCACTAATCAAAAGGATTGCTTCTAATCTAAATGCTTCGCTTTCTTATCCCTACCACCAAGCAGATATCAGAGCAGTTTCCGCCCAGGTGATGGCGATTGGCTGTACGCGCTAGCAATAACAGTTTGTGGCTTGAGACTTGACGACGAGACAGTTAGAATTGCTGTTGGTTTCTGTCCTGGTACCACTCTCTGTGAATCACACATATGCATTTTTGGCTCTTTGGTTACTGGTGACGGCTCACACGGGCTGTCTTGCAGCCGAGGCCCTGGCCATACGGCTCGACATGCCTCCTGAAATGTCTTGAATTGTCGAAGTCTGACCCCGATGGCTACCCTTCCATCAAGTAACCTACTGGCCTGTCTAGAACTGATGACAAGAGACCAGACGGGCTCACAGTGATCCTATGGCGTGCGGGACGAGGTCTCTTTTGGGACGCTACGGTGACAGATGCCTTGGCTGTTTCCTACATACCTAATACTTCATTGATTGTGGATGCTGCAGCTGAGCAGGCTGCGAATCACAAAAACGCCAAATACAGCCAACTTCTTGTCACTGACCACTTTGTCCTTCTGGCCTTCGCAATCCTTGTTCCTATAAATAATGAGGGCATGGCCTACTTCACAGCGCTGGGACAAAGCCTCAGTAATGTCTCTGGAGATGCAAGAGAGACGACATCTTTTTCAATGTTTGGCATCGACAATTCCACGCTTCACCGTAGCACATTCTCTATGCCAGAACTTGACGAGTAGTGGTCGTTCCAGATGCTTTACAACTTCTCCAATGCGTTTTTAAATCCCGAGGGATCATAAATACCTCGAGGAAAAATAAATAAATAAATAAATAAGTTAATAAACACTACTACTACTACTACTAATAATAATAATAATATTATTATTAATATTAATATTATTATTATTATGTTAATATAGTGTTGGTGCCTTACAGGTTATAAGATGTGTGTTCGCATCTTTCTGAACGGCGATGGGACCGAAAAAGGAAGTCACTTGTCGTTGTTCTTTGTCGTCATGCGCGGGAACTACGATGCCCTGCTTGTCTGGCCCTTCGGCCTCCGAGTGACGCTCGCCATACTTGACCAAGACGATGGAAGGCGCAGTCACGTGGACAGTTTCCGACCGGATGCCGCAAGTACGTCTTTCCGACGACCGGTGGCAGACATGAATCCGGCTTCCGGCTTTCCAAATTTCATGCCGTTGAAACTCCTGGAGATGCGTCGCAGTTCATTTGTTAAGGACAATGTCATGTTCGTTAAAGTGATCGTCGACACTCAAGAACAGGTTGAATTCCAATCGCGGTCTTCCATGGTTTACCGATAGTGTACGATTAGCTCGCAGTTGCTGACCCGAACTCAAGTGTTGATTCAAGGCACAGTCGTCCAAAACTGATTTGGCCAATGTCTTGTCTCCCTGACCCTTGATCCTTATTTGTGAAAATAACGGCTTTGCACATTTACTTAGTATGCGTCAGTTCCATCGATTGCTTAAACGTGTATGTTATAGAAGTTATAGCATCCACTACAATTGTCTATATTAGATTATACATAATATTAGGTTAGATACTCAAATCAGTCGACTGTACCGCGAGTCTTCTCCTCTTTTTCCTTCTCCTTATTCTCTTCTCTTCTTAGCCTCTGATGTGTTTCACATCGTCGACCTTTGCCTTCTCCTCACTCCTGTTTCTTTGCTCACTACCTACCTCTCTTGAAATACAGTCTCTTGTTTATTGCTTAATCATCGTCGTTCTTGGTCTGGTTTCTACTGGTTTTATGTCTAATCATCCAACCCTAAGCGATAGTTCTACAATCATACTCTATGCAGACTAGGCCTATGCAGATCACTGGCTCATTGTTTTCCTGACCGCTGAATCTGTTAGCATCTCTGTGTGCGTACGAGGTTCGATTCCCAGTGCGTCGCATGAATTTAAGAACCGTCATGTATCTCAACACAACATGTTATCATACTGCTACTGGTGCTTTCTGCACTTAAGCCACAAGATCTTCCAACCGTGGGATAATGTCTCAGGGGATAGTCCTTCATAGAAAGCATCCCATATTCCATGTCCCATATGTGATAAGTAGGGGATATGCTCATTTCCTTTTCTTTAGGCCCTTGAACCGGCAATGGACGAATCCCAAGGTCCTGGCAGAGCCCAGTGCATCGCAGAATTTGTCGTTTACTTCCCAGCTTACGTCGGTACCAAATTCTACTGCTTGGCGACAGAGACGCGGTATGCGCAAACAACTTATCCAGGATCGTTACACAGAGTCGAACTCGCAACCGCATGATCATTGACCAAATGCGTTCTCGATTGACCACCGTGCCTCAAACCGTCATAGAGGCGTGCAATAAATTAGCTAATTTCTTAATTCGTTACTACAAATCTACTGTGCATAAGCTCTGCTACATTCGGACATACATACACACTTTTATTCTCGCTTCTGTACGTCTAGGTGTGGTATCTTAATTGCTTGACCCATCTATCTCGTTTGTGTATTTCTGTCCATATACTTAGTTTGATGAGTAAAGTGAGTAAGTAAGTTTGCTGATAGAAATTTAACTCGTAAAGTGATTGCAGGGGCGTAGCAATAGATTGTGCATGTTGTGCAAAGCATAAGGGCCCACGAGACCAGAGGCCCCTGTGCCCCAAGGGGCCAAGGCCCGGTTGCTCAATTACTTAAAGAAAAATAGCCAAAGTTCAGTTTGCACAAGGGCCCTCGGAAGGCTAGCTACGCCACCGAGTGATTGTATTCCTCGTGCAGATATAATTCCCGCTGTCTCAGTTTCCACAATGGCCACAAATTGAAATGGAAAGGCGCGAAATGTTTTGGCCACCCCGTCCGTTCATCTGGGTGCCGTAGGCGAAAATAATGCGATGACAGTGTATCGTCGTCGCAGGCCTTCTATTTGCAGGGTGTTCCTCATTTCATTGGAGATTGGCCTCGATGCATACAAGCATGCAGTCACCGCAAATGGCCGGCTCTTCTTCCTCGTCGGTCGGCTGCAATTAGAGCGAGCGATAATCGGGGAGGGTATCGCTCGCTTGCTCAGCGTCGTTCGTTGTTCTTCCCAGAGGAGTTTGCCGCATCGTAATTCATTAGCATTCGATTCCCAGGTGGGATTATTTACCTTGCATTCGCCCGATTGGACCGTGTTGCATCTGGGCACATAAGCATCATCCGCGCCGCCTAGTCACGCATGTGCTGTCGTCTCTCGTCGTAGCCCGCCAACGATAATCATCATTACCATCGTCATCACTACAGCCGCATACTAAAACGCCGATCGTTTTAACGGCGAGCGAATGAAAGCTTCGCTGGCCCAAAGGCCAACGCAGCCTCATCAGAATTTCTACCGCAGTGGAATACCAAAACAACATTATGTTGTCCATGCACCACTTCCACCTTCAAGAATAAATACCACCTGCTTTCATACCCCCACCAGTCATCGTCGTCGTCGTCCTCTGCAAAATGTAAAAGGCAATGGCGTGTGTTCTTGGGACGTCAAGTAATTCAAAGAAGTTTGAGGCATCACAGAAGCGCAATTGTGGTGATAATGTATGCAGGTATGTATTATCATTATTTTTAATTATTAATTTCTATCGCGTCGATGTCTAATATCTTGAGTTTGTCTGCCTTGCAGCCTACATGATTGGATTCGATTCAAAGTATGCGATCGTAGGCCTGGTGTCCTACGCTGAACCGGTTGGACGGTGAATCGCTGAAGACAGAGATACTGCTGGAAGGAGACAAAAACTGGCCTCCATGAAATTCAGTGGTTTAACAGATTTATTGTTTCTATTTATAATTCATCATGGTTCACATTCAGAACTGTCACAGTCGCTGTAATCATTGATGTACTACTGTTAATCGAACGACTGCTCGAATTTGATGAACAATCTTGCAGGCTGCTGGGTTAAAGATGATGAAATGCATTTTTGGTACATCACCCAAGAACGAGCAGCATCCAGTGTCTTTTTACGGTCTCTGTCTCAACCAAGGAAGCACAGCCTGTGCTTTCATCGAAGGTGAACATTTGCTGAAATCACTTCCCAACAATGTGGCACAATGACCATTTTGCACATCTAGCAGACATTGATGCTTTTTCGATCTCCCTGTTGAAGCCTGGCCAGTAAACCCTTTGTTTCTCGATGAAAGAAGACCTTGTGAAGAACCTGGCTTGTGTGAATGACTGCTGAACGTCGCGTCGCTCTGATCCAGGCCTTCAGTGCAACTATCACTAAAGATCAATCACAGAAACAGTATCTTCTGAAAGTCGTAGAAAGACACAGAAGAGAGTTTTAAAAGTGCAACCGTGATATTTATGTCCAACGGATGTTTAAACAATCTCTATGTTTTATTCTTCTTTTCTACCACTGTTTTTCTGACGAAAGTTCCAATTTGTTAAGTTTCTATTTTCTATTACCGTGCATAGAGTATAGCACGACATTACGACTGCTAAGTATTTAGTGTTTATTGATAGCATCCATAATTAATCTTTCATACAATACCAAACCCATCCTCATCTATTCAGCCGTAAGTTTATAAACTTTGTCTAAAATGGGTAAATATTGTGTCAGGGGAAGAAATTTAAAAAAAATCGGAGACCTTGTGGAACCTGCAAACATTTTACAGATTTTCTGAAATGTTGCATATGGCATTTTGGGAGAAAAAGAAAACTTTGTGGAAAATAAGACTAACGTTTTGAAAAAGTTGACACCCTAAGGTAGTTAGGTTCAGTTTCGAGTCAAAATCCATCGGTGAAGCAGTTAGATTCACAGAGAAAGATGGCAAAGGGGATGACTTTGGAAACTGAAGATACAACAAAGACAAGGAGAAGCGAAAGTGTTGTTCATAGGCTTTTAAAAGTGAAGTTTCTTTATACGAATAAATGGCCTGAGCAGATATTGCCAATAGCAATGGGTTGAATTTCTATGGAAAATTTGTGGTTGGCAAAATATCTTATATTCAAACAAAAACACATGGTAATTTTTCAGATACAAAGTTTTGCTGACTAGAATGTTATTAGGCAAACACGCGCTGTGTGACACGGTGGTCGATTGGTTGAGTTTTCAACTTGTGACGCGGAAAGTGTGGGCTCTTGGCTCTTGCCTCCATAATTCGACCGCTGCGTAATTGACTTTGAGCAAATCCTTTTAGTGCCGTCAATTGATAGTCCTTAGACAGTCATTGTCATCATCATCGTCGTCGTCGTTATCGTCATCATCATCATTGTCATCATCGCTGTCCATGGGTTGAAAGCTCCTAGGCATGCAACGAGTATTGAATCGTTTCATTCCACTCATGCAGCAGGCAACGGTTGGATGCCTGTTAGGCGTCAGTGTTCTACTTCGTTATGAAAGTGTCTGTAAGGCCTTCCCATTCTAGTTGTACCGCCCATATAGCCCAACATCACAGTTCTGATCTTTCACCGTTTTTCTTGCTGCATATGTCGAAGAAGACCTGGTCCCCATCTGGTGATCACTGCATTCTAGGTCTTCTTTTATATTCAGCTCTCTTCTTCGCTGTTCGTGATTTTCTGCGACCAGTTGAGATATAGGATTCTTTTTTACAACAGTACATTTCACACGCCTGTATATTTGCTATGTCGATCGTCTTAAATATACAATTGTGACAGGGAGGCATATAAAGTTGTGCTGACTAAGCATTTTCTCACTACATATGTGTTCATATTGGTGGCATGGCTCATTGTTTTAATTTGAGGCGTTAAGTCCTGTCATGGCTCCTTTTACTTTTGATATGCGTCTTTTTCTCTATATGCCCATTGTGCGTTATAGTGGCGCTAATTAAATGCAATTCGAAACACAGCACGCTCTAGCGTACGCACGTACATAGGCTATGCGTGTGCGTTCATATATTAACTCATTAAGTGGATGACATTGGACTTACATTACGTTACATTGCAGTGGATGGAAGAAAGGCCCTAAGTACGGACCGATCTATTGATGTGAATTGTATTAAGTTTATTAGGATTCTAGGCTAGCTGTTTCGATAATCACATTTATCCAGCGGAAGTATTAAGGGAATAAATATATTTGCCTGCGCCATATTGAAATTGATTTAAGAACACCGGTACTCTAACCGGCTTAATCTTCCGAGCAAACAGTATCAGTTGCACGCAAGCTCGGAGCAGAACGCGCTGAGCAAAGCCCTTAGGCGCGCTCGGTCGCTGCCTGCTGCGTGCCGCATCTTATGCGATCCGCGCCGATATAATTGCACGGCATCTTTTCTTTCCAATAGAAGCAGAAGGAGGTCGCTCGCAGACACGCGGTGTCACAGGATGGTAAAGATTCAAGTCTACTGTAGAATCATCAGCTTCAGCAGCAGCAGCAGCAGCAACTACTTCAACAGGCAACTGTGTGCAATTGAGAAAGTGGCGTGTTAAGTATAGCTTATATGTAGGTGTCTACATGAATAAAAGTGTCCGACTGCTGCGTACCGTCCGTCTACGCTGACTGAAAACGCAGTCAACTTCGTAACGGTTTGTCTAAAACCGAGACACACTCGAATCTATTTCTCCTTTTTCCATGCTTAGCTTATGAAGAGAAATTTTGGAAACTGATCGCTGCTGTGGAGCTGTAGAAGTTATTAGGATTTTGATTAAATCATTGCTATAGGAACGTATTTCGCTGACTATTGTTCATTAGAAGCATTTAATAAACGAGCGACTCAATTGATGCTATTTATTTTACCACTGTTGCTATGTCGTATTTACATCGATCATTTAGACTTCAGACAATCCTCACAAGAGTTTTACATTAATTCATTAATTACTTTAATACAACATAATATGAAATTATCATTTGTAGGTGTGGACGCATTTCTTCTCCATTGTTGCGAACAACTGCATGTGAGGCGTAGGCATACAAAGTACTTGCCTATCATACTTTATTTCGTCAGATTCGCGCCAAGTACCGAATTGTATCGAAAAGCCGAAGGTCGTTCTTGGCGTCGCAAATTGGACGAGGCGTGTTTTCTGTTTAGTCTCGGTTACTGAGAGAAAACTCGTGGTATTCGTAGAAGGCAATTAAACCGTGGATTTTCGAAAAGATGTTCCGATAGCCATTGAACGCTCGGATCAAAATCAATCGTTGCTTTCGACTGCAATCTGGTCTAGGCTGTTGCTATAGCAACACATCACTTGCGGAGTATCGACACCATCGTTGTCAAGTTAATAACATCATTGCATATCAACCGCAAAGTGCAATAGTAGTGGCCGTGTCTAACCACAGAGAAGGACTTGTCGCGCTGGTACGAGTATAAAACAGCCTACAAGTGAAGTTCTTTTGCGCCAGGAATCGTCAGTTTCGCTAGATAGCGTTTTTTGAGACGATATTAAACCATATAGCAGCGGGATTCTGATGCGTGGATCAAAAATGGCGGAGGTGACAACGGAAGACGGACAGCAGAGATCGGTCGATGAAAGGGCAAAGGTCATTGGAGGTTAGAAGCGTTCAGTTGCTGTTTATGTTCCTCGTGGCTCACGGCCCGAATCTCTCTCATCTGACACTCGACATACATACACTCTTCTTGATATTGTTATAAGTTAGCCTTTGTTCATGCTATAGCGGTATACGGAAGCGAAGCGCCCATTTTGTTTACTCGAGTTAGGAACCTTAAACGAGGGGACAAACTCCAAATTCATGTAAACAATACCAGTCCATCTGAGGACTTTGTATTGTAATGAATTCTACTGTATATTTTAATTTATACAGCAGCCACCAAGATCCTGCATGACAGACTTGTTACAACCCACAGTTGTAGTAATAGCATAGTCGCAGAGCATGTATGTCAGTGATTGTTGAGATAGCGACTTTAGAGACCCTTTTAAAGGAGCTGCTATTCCACAATGCTGTTCTCACTTCTTTAACTCTATCTCTCTGTCTGTCTCTTTGTCTCTTAGCCGTCTTAAACATGTCCTGTCTTTCCGCCTTTGTTAATATTTAATTACTATTCTTTTCATTTTGTTCTCTCTCTCTTTCTCTCTCTTCTCTCACTCTCTCTTCTCTTTCTCCTTATCTCTGTCTCTCTCTTCTCTTTCTGTTTTCCTGTCTCCATCTCTCTCCTAACAGTGCAAACATAATGACAAAACGCGTAAATTCGGAAACCGAAACCCCCCTTACAAACTGCCAGTTGGACACGACGGACTGTTATTCGAAGCCCCGACTCCGTGATTACAGCTGACCATTAGGTTAAACAATTCATGTGCTTGGTTCATGTACCGACGAGAATCAGGTCATCCAACGAACCGAAGCCGGCGTAAGAGCTCTTGTAAAGAACACGCAAACACTTAGGATGAAAGAAGCAGCTGCCTAAGGCGGTCCAAGAACCACGCAGCGCTACACGAGTCAACTGTTAACAGAGGAAGGAAATTATCAAATGGACTGACGACAGATGTCGTAAAGATAAAGAAGCAACAAGCTGGGAATAAGGATTTTATGCTTACAATGCATAAAATATGCCTACAATATGTCTTCGCTTCTTTGTTCCTGGCTATCCATCCTTTGTATCGTTATAAAATGTGTTCTCTTCTTTCCATCGTTCTGTCTGCCTGTTTTCATCTGCCTGCCTTTCTTCTTGTAGGCCCTAAATTTGGATGTTTTCAATTTTTATCTTATATTTATTTTGCTTACTTCCAAATTTTAGTTCTTCGAACATGGCTTTTTTATCCCCCCAGCCATACACAGTTCAATTATTTTGGTAATAAAACTACATTTTTCTCTCGCTCTCTTCAGCTTGCTTCTTGTAAATGCTTTTTATTTTCAGTTCTTTTATTCCTGTATCCTTGTATCTTTGCGTGTGTGTCTGTGTGTGTCTGCCTGTATGTCTGTCTGTCTGTATGTATGTATGTCTGTCTGTCTGCTGTCTCTTCTCTTCTCTCCTTTTCCCTTATCTTCTCTCGCTCCATCTCTGTTTCAGTCTTTCCCTCCATGTTCTTTTCAGTTTCTACGCCTGCAAATCAACTTCTTTCTGCCTCTGAACCGCAGGATCCATTCGTTTCGAAAGCATCATCCGCCTAGAACATAGTTCCGTCCGTATCCCATCGCTCTATTCGGCGACCATCGTCGAAATCAATCCGCCGACGACGACGACGACGAATCGCTTACTCGTTGGCGCTAAGTCTGAGCCTAGACAGCGGACGAAGCAATCTCGCAGCATCCCGGAAGCTGGCGTTTGCAAAGGATTTCAACTGAACAGATATTTTGCGTAGCGCTCGTTAAACGCTGTCACCGTAAATCTTTTCTCTTGCTTCATCCAGCGATCGGCTTCCTAGGCGACCACCTAAACCGCACTGCCTAGAGTAAGGTTTGGTATCTTCTATTAGATTACGCTATACACTACTCTATGGATCGGAAATTTGGCCAATGACGGTGGCAAACAAGAAGAGACTGGCTGCACGAATTCTGCACATTTCGTGGCGTGATAAAATATCAAATAAAACCATAAGAGAAAGGACGGGACACGAGGATATACAAAATGTCATCAGAAAGAGAAGACTGAAATGGATGGGACATGTAATTCGTATGGACAAAGATAGGCAAGCCAATCAAGCAATGAACTGAATTCCTAAAGGGAAACGGAGGAGGGGAAGACCAAGGAAGAACTTACCAGAGACCATCAGAGACGACCTTGGGTGTTTGGAGATGTCGTGGGATGAGGCAGGAAGACTGGCGGCCGACAGAGATGAATGCTGCGTTGAAGAAGAAGAAGAAGAAGAAGAAGAAGAAGAAGAAGAAGAAGAAGCTGCGTTGCTCGATGTGCATACCTGCAGAGGAGAGACTAAGTACTAAGTAAGTAAGTAAGTATACACGTAATGTCCGCAGAGATCTCTGTGGCTGATAAGGTCCGACTGATGACATCTCACCGTCTGCTGTTGCTAAATTGCTAAATGAAGCCATTGTTTGGTAACAAGCGATCAATGTGAGCAACATCCAGACATAGTTTCTTCAAGTGTATAAGACATAGGTCATCAGCTTGGGGCTTATAGTAGATGTGTCTATGACCTGACAACTCCCATCTTCAAGGCTAACGATGTGCTCCTTGGAAAGGATCTTAAAAGGAAAATAAGGCGCTACGAAAATGACCACACGCATACATGCACACATATGCACAAATACATACACAAATGCATGCATGCGTGCATACATAAATACTGTGCATGCATACATACATAATACATACTTACATTCATGTCATGGCCCTAACCATAGAATTGACCTGGATCTTACCCCACGTGATACGATTGTCCTGCTTCTGGGTCGGAGAGGTGAAATCGTGCGCTGAAGCCGGATAAACTGATTGGCGGCCTATCGAATGGCGCCAGTTATTTTGCTGAATCTTGGGCGTCTGGTTATCTGAGGAAGATGGAGATGAAGACAGACGCAGGAGGAGGAGTATAAGGTTAAGGGATTTTCTGGATGGGATGTTGCCCCTGCGACCGAGGCTACACTACTAAGCCACTTGTCATCTGTACGCTGATGATATTCAGCTCTATGTTTCCTTGGACAAGTCCTCATCTTCCAGCTCGTTTACTCATTACCTAAGGTCTTTCTTTAACCGAGTGCAGTCTTAGATGGCAGAAAATGGACTGCTCCTAAATCCACTTAATACTAAGTTCCTACTTTTTGCTATTGTATAGCTACTGAACAAATTTTAAAAGAAATACATAGTATTCATTTACATAGATCAAAAATAACAGTGGCCTTAACACTGATCCTTGCGGAACTCCGCTGAGAACTCCTGCCCACCCTGTTACTTGCCCATTAAGCACCACTCTCATTTTCCCGTTTATTAAGAAATCTTGTATCCATTTCAGCAACATCCCCTCAATTCCATATCCTTTGAGTTTGTTCATCAGTCTTTGGTGAGGCACTGTATCAAAAGCCTTCAGAAAGACGGCATCGATTCCACATCCCTCATCCAAGTGCCTGTGTCCGATCTTTCAGTGTTTCTAGTAGGTTAGTGAGACAAGATCTGTTTTTAGTGAAACCACGCTGGTTTACTGACAAGATTTCATTTGTTTCTAAATGTCTTAGCATTTTATCCCTCAGCAATGATTCCATAACCTTGCATGACACCAATGTCAATGACACCAGGCGGTAGTTCCCTGCCTCAGTTTTTAGCCCTTTTTAAATACAGAGATGACATTTGCACACCCGATCTTCTGGCAGTTCTTCTTCCTGAAGTTACTTATTGAACAGTATAGCAAGTGGAACATTTAAGATGTTGGCCAATTCTTTTAAAACTTTAGGATGTAGTCCATCTGGTCCTGGAGCTTTGTCCTCTTTAGATTCGACAGCTTTTGTTCAACTTCTTCCTGTGTTATTTTGAAGCAATCAATAATTGGAGTACCTTCAGGATGTCTCTGAAATTTACTTGATCCATAGCTCTTATGTTCGGTGTTCGATTCCCATTAATCTTCAGAAATTGGCAATTAATTTTAGATCCTTGCCACTCATAAGAAAAGACTGATTACGGAAGCTGGACTGATAGTTAATCTTGCGCTTCAGGGAAAAGATCCTTCAAGACTGTCGCAATATATTTTCAAATAGTATTCACGTGATCCGGGAAATAACGAAGTTAATCAAGGTAACAATTCACATTTTCCTTATACTAATAACAAGGCTGTCAGACTACGTAAAGATATCCAAAATGGCGATGTCTGTGGAATGCTTAGGAATGCGCAAATTGGCCAGGCTCGGTTTTCTTGTTAGAATGGACCGAGAATAAGCTTAGTGAATCATTTCTTCAGCAGCCGTCGTGTATCGATTTCTGCCTTTCTCAACTATGTATGCGCTGGACATACAGCAAATAAGATTGAGAAGACAAGACTGCTGAAAACTGGGCCCGCAAATCTAATCCATCAACGCGACCATTTGAAGAAATGGAAAGCCTGCGTAGTAGTTGAACTGCTGAAACGCATTTCTCGTTACATTTAGTGCCAGCTGCAGGATTGCTTGCGTGGGGGCAAAGAGCATTTCCTGGGGGGCGCCACATTCTGGCAGTCAACCATGCACGGGTTTTGTCTGAGGGGAGCAGGCATAAAACCAAGAGGTGCGCGGGGGCGAACCGCCCCCATCCCTATACCTAAATCCGCCATAGATTACATTATGTTAACCCACGTTATACTGTGATTCCAATGAACAAACACATAATTAAAGGGGATGCACGACAGCCTGTTGATTAAATTGCTGCATTGTAAATCCCTTAGGTCAGGATCTCAAACTTCTGCCAGGAGAGAAAGCTATTTCAAGATTTTTGTTACTCTCCCTATTAAAAGTCACTCTCCCTATTAAAAGTACATAAACTAAACACTGTCAGTGGGAAGATCAGTGAGCGAGGGATAGGACTGGCTACCCGACCTCATGTGCCAAAGATGAAGACGCTACCACTTCTAGCAAGGACTACTATACCTGTTAGGGTTGACATAAGGAACTGCTGCTCTTCATCGTCTACCACTGTATAATATGTTACGTTGTGCTGCAAAAAGTCACGCACATTTATTTTTAAAATAATTTATTTAATTAGTTTGTCTCGTATTTGGGGTTTATGTATTCTTGAGAGGTATTTAATTTAGTTTTGCATTTACTTTCATGCATTTGTCTCCGTTATTTCTTTTACTTACTACAGCTGTTTTAATTAAATTATAGCATTGTAAATGTATGTGAGTTTATTTAGATATTCATTAAATATTATCAAATTAAGTTTATATACATATGTATTAAGTTATCCCATATATATACATATATATGGACATTTTTGTCTTTATGGCCCTTACAGCCTAGGCTGTCATGGGCTAGCTCGAACATCGATGGCGCTGAGCAACTGTGAGTGAAGGAATTGCTCAAGATCCCTGCGCAGAAACCGTTTCTGGGGAGGCTTGAACTCGTAGGTCTCTACTCATATGCGGACAACTATATATACACTATAGACAACTATATATGTTCTTAAAATATCTGTAAACCATTTCTTTTGAACGGAACAAAGAATCATTAAATACGATTGTAACATAATAAGAAACTGGCTAAACTTGGTAGTCTATTTCCTACTGGCCGAAATACCTCCTTCTTTTAGGCTCCACATCAATGTTCGGAAGTTGGAAATGATTGTTGACAATGCCCTCTCTTAGCTAACTTGCTTTTACTAGTTTTGCCACGAGCAACTTAGAGTTGTCAGATGCAAACTCTGCCTCAAATCCTGTGACCACTGTTATTGGTCCATGCTTTCATATGTGACTACTATGATGTCACGATGCCGAGGAGAAGTCGAATAGAATCTTTTATTATTTAACTGAGACTTAACATCGACTGACGAACGGCTCAGTCCCTCTCTCGGTCTGTATGGGTCTAAAATCGGTCTGGCATCTATCTGACTAAAGTCATTTTCCCCCCTTATAAACTAGTTTGACAATCCCTCGATCGAGTCTTGCATTTCATCAGTCAGCTGTCTGGTACTCCCTCACGTCAGGTGAGTGTCGAATTTTCCCGCCGATGGCTCACCTCCAGCTACCATCCGTGATCACCAGAGGGCACCAACGGACACACGTGATGGACGACGACGACACGTGAGGTGAGGAACGTGACATTCTGCTGCTTGGTTGTTAATTGTCCTCGACGATTTATACACGTCTCTTATTACAGGCGCCACCAAATTCAGTCGACCGTTTGCTTAATAGTTCAGTTCGAAGTTTTTTCTCTGTTGAAACAGACACCTTGATTGATCAGACCCACTGGCAATCTCCAGTACCCACCTGTTTCTGTCCTCTTTCGTGTTTCTCTCAATTCGTCTGACAGACGGAGCCGCATAAACCAGTATGCAATTTATGCATTTGCATATGCCCTTCCCCCGCTGACAGGGCCTCCGTATTGAAGTCAAAATTTTCAACCGAGAAAACACTAACATATGATTCATATTACCAGGTTTTAGTTCATAGGAACGAATCATTAGTTTTGTTCTAAATAAGAATGTGCTCCATGACCATCTTGCAAAATTGAAGTTAACCCTACTGATTTTATACACCTTTTACACTTTTATTATAGCCTGTCTGCGGCATCCCATCGTTCTAAGCGCAGTGTGATAGGAGCTCCCATCTATAGTTTGCATGAGACTTCTGAGTAGTTAATTCGGCCCAACTGACAGGCGGGATTATTTGTTTCCCGGGATAGGACTTACTTGGAATGTCATAGAGACTTCGCTATGGTTGGTTTCCACTTAATATTCATGGTAGCAACGTAATTTTGGAGCAAAGGCTACAGCTTGCTGTCTAAAGACTCAAGTCTCTCGAATGTTTCCGCCAGGATATCGTAATGGTAGGCGCTTTATAATTTTACCAGTACAATACGATATCATGTTTAATCAAGATATATGACAATTAAATACTTGTCATACTTATCATGAGACCCGCAACACGAGGAGCTTCTTGTCCTTTCTCTGCCATTCTGTTTGATCTTGGTTTGTGTTATCAGGTCGGGAACACTTCTGAGTAGTTTTCATAAACAGGTGCTATATAAATGTGCAATTACGATTATGATTATATATATATATATATGTTACATATTATGCATGTGCCAATGTACACAGTCACTTCCAAAACCATAAAATTGCAGTCAAAATCTATCATATCTTTATCATCATTTCCTATAAACACATTTGTATATCTCATCTCATATGCATATATATAATAATAAGACAATTTACATAGCGCCGTAGCACAGCCGAGGCAGAACAAAAGGCGGTGGAAGACATGCGACTGACAGCAGCCGCATACTGGCGCATACAGTTCATATATATATATATATATCATATATTCGTGGATAGGTTTATTTTGTGTAACTGCTTTGTTACTGGGGTTCAATATTTCTGTCCTGCTGTGCAACCAGCGTGTACGTCTGTCCGTTTTTCACCGGGAATCGGGGTTATTGACTTGGCCCTGGCGATGATCCGGGACGCATACGGAAATACGTCCACCGGAGAAGGAAGGCAGGCATGGAAGCAGGCAGGCAAGCGGGGAGGCAGGGAGGCAGGAAGGGGATCCTCCTGCAGCTGTTTCAGACGGACCTTATTATTAGACCCGTCCTTTCTGCATGTACGAGTGGGTGTGGAGTGAATGGGAACCGGTGTCATTCTGCACAATCGAGTCATCCGTTTATCTTTTTCTCGACGAAAATCGTATTTTCCAGGTGCATAGTTCGGCTAATAACAATTCCATCTCGCATTCCAGTAAGTGAGCAAGTAAGCGGGTGTGGTTCCCGCTGGCATGGCTGCAGTCTGTCTGTAGTCTCGTAGGAAAAGACGCTATCTACTTGTGATGTTCCATAGCATTAGGTAAACGAGGTACTGAACAGGAAGCACATATCTGGACAAAGAGGAAGAGAGTGATCAAGAAGAGCAAGATCATGATCAAGATGAAGGGGAGGACAAAGAAGAAGAGGAAGCATAAAGAAAGAAAGTAGTAAAAAGGAAGGGAGGGAGGAAAGAAGGAAGGAAAAAAGAGAGCCCCCTAAAGTTAACCTTAATACAGCCATGGATATGAAGTCAAAGTATTTCATTTTTTATTGACGAAATCGACATATACAAAAGTCATCATATGGTGCTATATACATATTATATTCTAGTGTATATTTGCAACATATCTAATATATTCTAATCTAATGACTTCTAAAGCGCCGTTATCATAATGCTCAAGGCAATAATCGATGGTCACATCAAGTGAAACCTTAGTCAAAATCAACTATCCGTTGGGGAAGCCAGGTTGAATTCCGACAGGTCATATTTGTAATAATAATAATAATAATAATAATAATAATAATAATAATAATAATAATAAGTAAGAAGAAGGCCAAGGGAATCTGTAGCGTTTGCAAGGCGACTAGACAGTTGCACCTTGTCGACGGCCTTCTTCACAAACACGGCACACGGAATAACCCTTGTCCAGGGTCGCACAAACCGCCCCTTTCGACGCTTGCTCCACCAGCGGCAATCGCTGTCTTCCCCTAATGTAGACACTGATCAAGTCCCTCTATCGGCGGATTCTCACCTAGACCATCCAAGTTATCCGGGCAGCCTGATTAAGCACATTCCTAGGGGGCAAGGCCAGCAATGGCTAATATACTGATTACAATCATGGACAACATCATTCGCAACCCACTAGATCGGGACGCCTGGATTAGGTTGATGGTTTTCGGTTGCTCTTCTCTCGCACATCCAACAAGAGGGGGCAAGAAACACAACCTAACCCACCTTATCAAGAAGAGGATGGACGCATTTCGGTCTCAGATGGCAGCAGGAGCTCGCTTTTCCATCCCCATCACAGAGGCAGGACTGACTTTTAGACGCTCAACCGCAACTGGCTTATTCCAGACCTTCCTCTCTTAAATACGGCGATTTTACTATACTCTCACAAACAGGTCCACAGCAAGGAGATCCCCTCGGTCCACTTCTCTTCTGCCTTCCCATTCAGCCGCTTCTGACAGGTCTTTCTTCTCCTCTACGCCTTGGCTATTTGGATGACCTCACACTGGGTGGGAAAGCATCCGTAGTGGCGGCAGACGTCGAATCTATTATCAGGGTCGCGGGCGAAATGGGTTTGACACTAAATGTCAGTAAGTGCGAAGTGATAACACACATCCAATCTACCAACCTGCATTTTCTCCTCTAGACTGTTTCACGGTCACACCTTCTGACAATGCTTGTCTTTTGGGCGCACCTCTTTCCACGGGCGGAGCTCTAAGGGATGCACTGGAGAAGCGATGCGCACAACTATCACTAGGGATTGACCGTCTGGCTTACATATCTAGGCATGATGCCATAATTCTTCTTCGCAACTCACTAAGCTCTTGCACCCTGCTCCACACACTCCGCTGCACACCATGCATGGACAACCCGGCTCTTGACACATTCGACCAACTGCTGCGCAAAACCCTCACCAACATGCTCAACTTGGCTCTGAATGATCAGAGCTGGGATCAAGCATCTTTACCTGTCCGAGACGGAGGTCTTGGTATACGTCGCGCGTCCTCGCTGGCACTTCCCGCCTTCTTGGCTTCAACCGCAGGCACCACGATGTTACAGGATTCCATTTTTACCTCTTGCGACCTGCCCCCGTATGGCCCTTTGGAACAAGCCCGGCCCCGCTGGTCAGCCGAATTAAATGCCCCCAATCCCGAGGCCCCAATATCCCATAAACAGGCAACTTGGGACTGCCCACTTATCCAAAAGAGTCTGGCAACCCTCAGAGCCTCAATAACATCCGAGTACCACGAAGCCAGATTTAAGGTAGTTTCTTCACCACACTCTGGCGACTGGCTTTTGGCGCTGCCCATAAGTGCCTGCGGCTTGAGGCTAGACGATGAGGCTGTACGCATCGCAACAGGCCTAAGACTTGGTATAGACGTGCGCCCCTCACGTTTGCCTCTGCGGGTTTTTGGTCACTGCTGACGGCTCGCACGGTCTAGCATGCCCTTTAGACCCTGGGAGAACAGCAAGACACGCCTGTATCAATGACATCGTGTGGCGCGCCCTCGTGAAGGCTGGCTTTCCATCAACTAAAGAACCAGCACGATTGGTTAGGTCCGACAGTCGACGACCTGATGGAGCAACCCTCATTCCTTGGGAAGGGGGTAAATGCTTGACCTGGGACGCCACAGTAATCGATACTCTGGCAGTCTCTTATCGATCCAGAACAGCCGTGGTCGCAGGTGCTGCTGCTGAGATCGCAGCAGAACGAAAGACCTCAAAATACAGTGATATTCTCTCGACACATTGCTTCGTCCCTCTGGCCTTCGAGACTCTAGGCCCCATAAATCAGGAAGGCTTTAGCCTCATCAAGAAAATCGGTCGCCATTTAGCCCAAGTATCGGGAGACAAGAGGGAGACTTCTTTCCTGTTCCAACGCCTCTCTAATGCCAACCAGCGATCTAACCCCATTGCCTTTAATGGCACATTCTTGGAGCCAGATTTAAGCGAAGACTGGCAATTCCAGAGAACAATCACCGGCCGGAAGACAGCCTCAGATCAGTGCGACGAACATTCTACCCATTCAGACCATGCTTCTTCGCTCCCTCATAATTTCCATTGTCTTCTACCTGACCTGGAACAGTTGTCTACGCGCGACCTTCCATCGATGGAAGAAGAAGCGATTGACTCCAGCTATGACAAAGCATTTACAATGGTTAACAGGAGAAAAGACGAACGTTATCTGAAGGATTTAGTTCAGAAGAAGCAACCAGACGAATTCATGATCTCAGAACTCGCACTCGACGCAGCGAGCGAGAGTACCCAGTCGCAAATCAAGTTCTTCATCGACAACAATACAACGAAGAACAAGACGGCTGAAATCAAAGAAGGAGAGAAGGGCGTGCCTGAAGCCAAGATTAAAGAAAAGGAGAGAACCTGGAACAGGTCGTCGAGACCCAGCCGACGGGCCCCAACCGATCCTCTGGGTCAAGGAGCCACATCGCCTGTCGAAGGTGGAGGAGACGTCGACGCTCGGTTCAGTGAAGCCCACGACGCAGGCGCCTTCGAAGCAGACGACGACGGCGATGAAGAGGAGGGAGTTGGTGGTGCTGGATGTTCGTCCGATCCACACCGGAAGTTCTTGCGCTCCATCGAAGAAACGCCCACAGAACGCTCTACACTTACGCGACCGCTAGCTCAGGGTTGCTTCTTCACCACTGCGCTTACAGACATGATCACGAGATTCGGAGGTGCAGCTAGTAGACCTGTTTCCAGTGTGCCAGCCTGGACGCCACAGCAGCTCTACTTGCTCCAGCAACAATAGATTTGTTTCATAATTGAAAATGTTCCGACACCCTGGAAGTCGTTTCTGACGCCTATAATAATAATAATAATAATAATACTACTAAGATGATGATGATGACGATGATGATGATGATAGTGATTATTCTAGAGGTTATAGATGTTTAAAAAGCGATGATCTGTCATCGGTGTCCCAAGGGTGACCCTCGTTTGGGGATGGCGCGGAATTAAACCTGCCCTTGTTTTGGAGGCGGCTTTTAACCTGCCCTTGTTTTGGAGGCGGCTTTTAACCTGCCCTTGTTTTGGAGGCGGCTTTTAACCTGCCCTTGTTTTGGAGGCGCAGTTAAAGTGGTCCTTGTTTCGGAGGTGGAGCTGTTATGTAAATGTACTACTAATCATATTATACTATATGAACTTGGAGAGAAGCTGTAAGGAAAACAAAACCCTTTCCTCGCCATGCTTCTCTAAGATAGCGCGATGATAGCATGGGGTCAGGCTAAGGCTCCCGAGGGCATTGCGAGGTAGGCTGTCAATGCCTGCTAACAAACGCAATTAGAGCGTCGGTATGCACTGGCCTGCAGACTGGCGAGGGAATAAAGCACAGAACGAGCGAAGGATGGAAGGGTTTGTTACCAGAGCAACGCTCCCTTGCTCGCTTCGCGTTGCCATGGACCCCACAACAACTGCAAGCGCCAAAAATCGATGGCGCGCGTTTCTCTACGTTGGCCGACAGATGGCGGTTTGAAACGACGACACGTACAGGGCGCACGGCAATGGGAAAACCGCACTGTGCTGCGAAAGGATCAATAGCTTTAGTGTTCGGTTGTTGTTTGTCATGGCAAGCTTCGGGATTTCCGGCATCTGTGGATATCGCTAGGGACGAGTACTTGATTAGATGCAGTTTATTCTGTGCTGCGGTGTATGGGCGATCGCTATAGTATGCTTTGAATGGAAACTCAGGAGAGCGGACTCTAGCATTGAGACAGAAAAGAATTATTGGCTGAGGCGCGGGAAACTGTGACCACCAGATGGAAAGAGCGAGTGGCTTGTATATGGTAAACGTGGAAGCAAGGGCGGAAGGAAGGAAGAACGGAAAGGAGGAAGGAGAGAAGAAGGAATGAAAGAGAGAAGGAAAAACGGATGGATGCATAAATGCAATGGCGAAACGATTGAACAGATAGACAGAGCGTAAATAGACAAGTTGCTTGATAGAGACACAGATGGAAAAACATACATCGTGATAAAGAGACAGAAGGAGAAGATGCTGACCTCGGTAGGTCCCGTTTCTCATAGAAAGAGACATACAGACAGACAAAGAGACAGGGACACAGAAAGAGAAACAGATACCGACTGACAAACAGAGAGACAGACACTAAGACATAGAAAGAGACAGAGAGAATATCTGTTATCGGCTGAGCAACGTATAAACGTGAAATCTGATCGCGCACTAAATTTTTCCGGAAGGAATCTGAAGAGGTTTCTTTGCGTCGCCCATAATTATAAACAATGATTTAGACACATGAGCGGAAATCCGCCGGGCAATAAACAACATCTTAGACGGGGGTAGCCAAGGCAGAGCTCTTTTGCTCCAGTCGGCGTTCCATCCACCGACGAAGAAAGAATCACTTCCCCCTCCCTTAATCCGTCTGAAGATCCAAGGAAGGAAGAAGGAAAGCAAGGAGGGAAGGCGGTCCAGTCCTCCACTAGGCTTTGTGCTAGGGAACAATTTAGTTGTGCCATGCGATGCTTTCATGGATAAAACACTGGTCAACAGCCAAAATGTTTCGGCTATGAGATCAGTCAATTTTGAGGAGTCTTACTGTGCTGAATAAGAATATGGCAATTAAAAATGATTTTAGCTCTAGTTTTTATAATACATTAAGTTTCACTAATAAAGGGATTTTTCAAATATTGGATATACTTTAGCATGAAGTATAATTAATGTGACAGCCCTGCGAGAATTTTGTGCTGAGTCATTATGTTTACTGTTTAAAACTTCTTTCTGTCTTATGAATCAGTCATAGCCAAGCTATGTCTATGTCAAGTTTTTCGTGTCAGTAATCGCTTGTTATTTCAAAATGCTGCGAAAGTGTGTAAATAGTGCAGATAACTTTTGTTATGCGTGTGGTGAAGTGATATTTTCCTTACAGAAACTTCACTGTTATTTCCAATATTGGAGCTAATTGATTTTTAAAAGTAATTTTTGTTATCACAGCATTGAAAAAGATAGGTAAAAAATAAAATAATAAGAGAAACAAAAAAATGAAAGCTTTTGACCAGTGAAATTAAGCGCAGTTCAGTGGACGGGGGATTAAGAACCAGGAGAGGGTTTGCAACAGAGGTGCCATGTTCTTATCAAGAAAAAGGAGAGGGTTTGCAACAGAGGTGCCATGTTCTTATCAAGAACCAGGAGAGGGTTTGCAACAGAGGTGCCATGTTCTTATCAATTAGCTCCAGTGCAGGAGAGGGTTTGCAACAGAGGTGCCATGTTCTTATCAAGAACCAGGAGAGGGTTTGCAACAGAGGTGTCATGTTCTTATCGTGTCCACATGAGCACCGACTGGCGATGGATGAAGTCATTTAGACCAACCAGGGAGCAGCAAATGCTCTCACACAGAAATTAATGTCAAGGGACATGGATGATTATCTCTACGGAAAGCACAGAATCGGAGGACTACATCCAGTTATTAAAATATAAAGTAGCAGTGCCTATGATTATTGCTCAGATAAGACAGTGGATATGCCCTCGCCTAATATTTAGATTGTAGACATCCATGTCTGTGTTTTCTAATATTTTAGAGCTTTTACATTCCACCCACTATTAAGACTCCCTTCATCGTACGGAATGATAATGATGCAGTCGCCTTAAACGTGCCATTGGTTTATTGTTCCATGACTTAGAGATGCAACTGGTTGCAGCATGAACCTCCTTCTTATTACAAAACGGGCGAAGACCTCTTGATGACCTCCCTTGTAGTAAACGACAATAGAGGGATCTCGAGAAACGGTCGACTCAACAGAGCTCTTATCCGGCGTCGACAGCACCAGCCATATAATTTACCCTAGGAATTAAATAATGGCACGCCTAGGACTGCCACCGGTCTAGACTCGAAATTACGCGGCGTCGGATGTGGTCATTAGCATAGAAAACTCGCGATTTATGCTGCGCCATGGTCGGCTAGAGATATAAAAATTCAAGATTTCCGCAGGTTCCGTCGTTCCCAGGTGAATCTGTGGATGCTTTCAGCGGGAACACGGAACAGAACTCGGCGTTCCGATGGTCGACTGTTTCCTTGCAAGCATTAACAAAATGGCGGCGCGACCGTGTTAGTCATGTCGTCTGTATAAACAACTCTGTCATTGTCAATGCTGCGTTCCTTCGGGATGTTTCGAGACACGACTCGTTCATGTAGCGCTGCTACGGTGCAAGCACTGGTCGAAGCCAAATAAGTCTGCTGCTAATGTTTATGTAATAATGCAGCATAATGCTAATGTTGCATAAATTCATACATATACCAACCTTCAATAATTTTATGCACACTCTGGAAATGTATGCATATGTATTTTTGTATGTGCTTACATATGTGTGAACGTGATTTTCCACTGCTTAGTAAGCAAGCTTTAAGCGCGCGTTTGAATCAGAAATTTTCACGACATCATATCGATAAGTAATTGTTGGTGATTGGTTGGTGCTGAACCAAGCTGACGTCTGCTGGGCTTCATGCCCGGACATGTTTTAAATATAGGTCTACGCTTCTGATTGGTGGAACTTCAGAGAAGATATTTTAGGGAGAATTTAAAGCAACGGATGATTTTGTTCTTGGTGATATTTAATGTAATGCTTGCATTTTAATGTGAAGTTTTACATACAGACTAGTTCGCCTTTGGTTTATTTTATTGGGCTTCAGGCTATGAATTAATGACTGAATGCTGACTGAACTAATTATGGTCGATAATTAATTAGAGCTGGGTTGAAGATTGGAAAATCAATTTCAGAGACTGCTGGAATGGTACAATGATGAGTAATTTATAAGAATGCGAAATTATATGCAATTGTTGCGCAAGATTTAATGCTATAGCTTATAAAATACATATAGGTTACAGCTTCAAAGCACAACATAAGACCATAACTTTGTTGGATAAGAAAGCATATGAACTTAATTTTGAGTGTAAAGTTGCTGATCACGATAAAGGTTGTACATCTTGCCCAGTTAACCTCACAGCCTGGATTAAAGGATCTCGGCCGTCTATTCCATGTGATGTTCCAGTTATGGGAGGGCGCAGATATCATGTTGCAAACTGTCACTTCTGCTCGACAAATAGACCTGGCTTTCTTAGAGGGCCAAGAATTCAACTCAGTATCTAAATCTGCCCATCGCCAATGAAGGCCATTGCCACACGATAGGTCTTCGTTTGTCATAGCTGTGTGTACCTCCAACGGCAGGCGAAGCCATAAACTTCGAAACGATCTAGAACTTCAACCAGTGGAGTGCCGTGAACCCCAAAGAAAGAAGCTCATCAGAAAACTCATTCTGAGTTAAATGAACCATGCAGTCAGGGACTTAAACTTATCAAGAGACCTGCACATTGTGGCCCCTTGCCTTCAATGGTGGAATCTGTTGGAGCAAGAAACAGAAAATCCTGGGTTTCATAGCCGTCATGAAGAACTGAGTACCGCAGGTGTTTTTTTAAATAAAAATTATACTTTATGGATCTGCAAAGATGACGAAATCTTAAATAATGCATAAATTCCGAAAACATCAGCTTATCCAGCGTGGCTAAACGTTCCTAGCTGAAACAATATTTGTCAAGCAGAAGTAACATTTTTGTCCAGTATTATTACAAATCAAACTATTTTGAAAAGAGGCCCGTAGAACTTAACACGGCAATGAGTTGCGCCATTGAATTTAGGAGCCTCTCAAAGACAGAGAACCCGAAAGAGATGTTTTGTACTCATATTTCTTGTTTTATTATGAAAATTCTTTAAGAACAAGGCGGGAAAATCATATTTCAGCTTTGTTTCAGTCGTCGTCATCCAAGGATAGTCAAAGTACCGCCGTTGGGGCTGATTTGTTCCCGAGTTTTGGGTAGGAATTCTTAAGCAATAAAATGCATAAGATCAGAAAAGGTCGAAACGGTTGTCAGCACCCAATAGTCGTCCTCCGATATGCTTCAAATAACACCATAAAAATTGCCTTGCAAAAATACACTCATTTCAAAGCGCTAGTGAAAATCGTATTAGTGATATGCATTAGTTCGGCTCATTCCACTTGGAGAGGCGAGGGGTGATGGGTTGTGGTTCGCGGAATGAAGCACGGAATTCTTATACGTAATTCAAGGTAATTGATTATCTCTCCTCGCAGATGCGCAGTCACGACATAATCTGAGACGAAGGAAGCGTGCTTTTCATGCAAGTATGGTAGTCTCATCTAGAACTCTCTGACCTAGTCCCTCCACCCCTCCCTTCTGTGAGGACAACACAACTGCCTTTGAAATAATAAGTGCTGCGTCACATTCGCCTACATCCGGAAGAAATAAATAGTGGTGGTGGTGATGATGATCATCATCAAGATGATTGTGATGATGATGGTGATTGTGGTTATGCTAAGATGATGAAGGTGATGAAGATGATGATGTTGGCGATGATGGTGTTTGACTATAAAAGGTTCGCCTATATACTGACACCATGGGTGATGACTTTGGGGTGGGGTGGTGGTAATGGTGATAATGATGATGTTGTATGTTTTTGAACATTTATATTTTAAATATAGGCACTTCATTTGAGACAGAGTTGGGTTTTCTGCATGACTTCTCTCTGTCTCTCTTTCTCTTTCTCTCTGTCTCTGTCTCTGTCTCTGTCTCTATCTGTCTGTCTGTCTGTCTGTCTCTCTCTGGTGGCTATTGCGAAAAGCTCTCATGTCGTTGAAGGAAGATTGAAGGCAGGTGGTGTGTATATACAGTGGAAGGGCAGAAAGATGGCCTGGTTCACCTTAAAAAGGATGATCAGGCAACCGTGTCTTCTAGTCTTTTGGTTCGATTGACACGCAATTCCTTTCGGGCGTGACAGCCATCCGTCATAGCTACGACTGATACTGCGGAAGGTTTAAAGTGGCCACGCTAGCGGGCACACGCAGATACGGTATTGCACTTCCTTTCCATGGTTGAGAGTCGACAATGCATTTGCAGTGTTCGATGATACAATATGTGTCTGCGCCGAAGATTGAGGATAAAACCTTCGGGCCAGGCGCCAGCAAAGCGCTAATGGTCTCCATCAATAGACAGGAGACATCAGGAGCCCTAAACAGTCATACAATACGTATGTGTATGTATGTATTTGCGCATGTATTTGTTTATGTATATGTGTGCATGTATATACATGTGTGTGCATGTAATTATATATGTGTGCATGTATGTATATATGTGTGCATGTATGTATATATTTGTGCATGTATGTATATATGTGTGCATGTATGTATATATGTGTGCATGTATGTATGTGAGCATGCATGTATGTACATATATATATATTTGTGTGTGTAGGCCATGTAATATGTACGTATGTTTGTATGCATGTGTGTATGTGTGCATCTATGCATGTATGTATGTATATATGCATGTATGCATATATGTGTGAGTACGTATGTACGTAAGTACGCGTGTATTTATGTATGTATGTAGGCGTGCATCTATGTATGCATGTATGTATGTATATATGTATGTATGTATATATGCATATATGTATGTATGCATATATATGCATATATGTATGTATATATGCATATATGTATGTATATATGCATGTATGTTTGTATGTATCTATATATGCATTTATGTATGTATGTATATATGTATGCATGTATGTGTGTGTATATATGGTTTAGTATTGCTCGAGCAAACTAGAAATGCTCCGAACAACATGCATGGATGCTGTTTATAAACGTTTGGGTTGCGTATCTCTGCGTAGACCCCATATAATTACTGTATATGCATATTAAATTCTGATGATGGTACATGTAATGATGATGGTGATGATGATGATGATGACGACGACGATGATGATGATGATGACGACGACGATGATGATGATGATGATGTACGCTGTGCTGTTATAAGGATCGATGATGCACTCTACCGAAATTCTCTTATATATCGGATTACATTAGTGATGCACTTCACTGGCTTCCTGCTGAAGAAATAAGTTCAGGACTGTCCCCTGGGGCATCCCTCGTCGGTCGGTCGGCTCCGCCCAGGCATACATCAAGGAGTTCTGTGCTTCAGTCTCGAGTCTAGCGGGTTGGCGATCGCTGCGCTCGGCTGCCCGTCGAATTATGCAGGCGCCGCGCTTCTGTATATCAACTCCAGCCCAGAGTGCCTTCTCAGCTCTGGACCTTCCTCTTGGAACAGTCTTCCATTTCACATACTGTGTCCCCAAACTCTGCTCAACGAACATTTCCAAACTAGTTTAAAGCGTTGTTGTTTAACCCTCATCCACATTGGTCATGAAAGTCACATTATTGCATACCTGGGGTCCGTCTGGACCCAACGGTTAAAATGCATGTTTCGAGTGATATTTGCATTCCGACATCAAAACAGCCGAAGTTCTTCTTGAAACATAGTAACACATAATAATTTTCATTAAGTAGGTCCTAACTTGTCATGAAAAGAATATCTTTATTACACTAATCAGGTACAGGCAAATGTTATATAATGAATGTAACAGGTCGCTCATCAAAGCGAACTGTTCAATTTAAGCTTAGTTTAATTCAAGAATTTCAATTGAATGAAGAAAGTTCTTAAGCTAAGCAAAAATCCTGATTTAATCTTCAGTTGATATGTTTAGGGGTCGTCTGTTACATACACTTGGCCCACATAAAGTCAGGTGTCGAGTGATCCATGCAGACATTTCTGCGGCAGAACAGTGCACTCTTGTTTCACTTTTCTGTCAGCACTGCGTGGAAAGATGTTGCAACGATGCTTTCTGGGAGGCTCTTTGCTGTCAAGGTTGCCTTCCTCTTCAATCAATACACACAATATGTTGGTACGCTTGATAGCACTTCTCACTTCATCTTGCACAGCTCGGGGATCTGCAGCACTTACAGCAATTTGTTCGTGAACCAGTTCATGGCCCAACTGTAACATGAATAGTCGACGACGACGGCTCCCACTTCGAGATTCTCACTCTGGACAGTTTCTTAGCCAGATAACAAGGGCTGCAATGCAAGCGACATGACTATGTTGAAGAACAATGATAATGGTCATCGTTTGAATTTTCGTTTGCAGGAGTATGGTGCAGCAAATTTGTCCTTGTTGTCTACTCTCCCCTTCTTGGAATTGTAGTGAAGTATGATAAGAGGCTTGTGATCGTCACATGCTGTTGCACTGTCATGATGCACAGAGGACAGTAAGATGACAGCCTTTGCCTTTTTTGGAATATAAGTGTAATTTACAGTGTAATTTCTACAGAAGCCAAAACTTGTTGATTTTTCTTCTCTGATTTTTCTTGCATTTCATTTGGGATATCGGTCTTGTTTTTGCGAATTGTTCCCACATACGTAGTATGCTGTTCAAACAGCGTCTTTACAAGAGGCAGGCTGGTGAAAAAGATTGTCACCAATGATATTACGACCCGTCTTCATCCATGGCTTGGCGCCCACCCCAGCCACGTGCTGTACCACGAGTTGATGTTTTGCCACGAACTTGTGCTGCAGGAAGTGCAGGTTCTTCAGCAGGCTCAAAGTCATCACTGTCAGCTTCTTCTTCGTCAGAAACATGATCAATTTCATCTTCTTCATCAACCATCTCATTGTTGCTTTCTTCGTTGCTCTGAACTTCATCACAGAGTAGTATCTTCAGCGCTTCACAACAGTATAACTAGCACGTCTTTGAGCCATTTTATATTGAAATGCCTAGGAACAGTTGCCAAACATTTAAATGCTCCATCATTTCCTTAAAATGGGCGCCTAAGTAATTTTATTTACATTTTTTCAAAATATTTTCATTTGTGGGGTCCAACTGGACCCCAGGGGTCTCTATGGACCCCAAATGAAATTTAAATTTTTTTCCTTTGTGAAATAATTTGCTGACCTATAAATTTATGCAGCTGTTGATCGATGAAGGGCTGACAATTATGTGAAATAATAGTGTTATGCCATCAAGGGAACAAAAGTTACACATATTCTAAAATGGCTGGGGTCCGCTTGGACCTCAGGTATGCGGATGAGGGTTAATACAGTTAGGTATTCATGCGTGCTGCTGTGATAGGAAATCAAAAGGCCCAGTGCTAAGTATCTTGATGCGTAGGTGGTGTGTACTTGTAAAAATACATTGTTTATTGTTTATCGTATAATATGTATGTATAGACGTACGCACGTACATACACATCAAGTTACTTAGTATGGGGCCTTTTGGGTTCCTATCAAAGCGGCACAAATGGCTATCTAACTGTACTAAACAATAAGTGCATATACATAAATACACATATACACATATATATATATAATACATAGGTTTACAAAAAAATAGATAGGCAGCTAGATGTCGCGACAGCCTAGATGGCTGTTATTGACGCATTTTCTTTATCTTGATAGATTAGTACATACATACTTACATTCATACATACATTCATACATACATACATACATACGGCTTGTTGTTAATGATGATGATGGTGTGCTGTTGGTATCTTTTTGTTGATGCTAATATTTATGCTCTTAATGACAAGTATCGTTTGTAGTTCATTGTGATGATCGTAATGATCAAGATAGCGATATGAGTTCATTGCGTGAAGAACGGCTATATAATCGTATATACATGTATATATGTGCTATGTATCCGTACGTGTGCATATATATATGCATATATAGGTACATTTGTGTTTTTAAAATTTCTTTCCAGCTAGTGAAAATGCACCAGTTGGTCTCGGAGGTTGTGGACGGATTCTAACCTTCTTCTCCTGGGTTATCGTGGCCTTAACGTTTCCCCTATCGCTCTGCATTTGCTTAAAAGTAAGTCCGCATCATCATCATCATCGTCGTCGTCGTCGTCGTCATCGTCGTAGTAGTAGTCTTCGTTTTCATTCTAGTCACCACCATCGTCATCTTGATCATCGCCAGATCTGTCGCCATTGTTGTATGATGACGTCATTGTCGTCTTTCGTCTTGAATGAGAGTATCACGTAACATTGCCTTAAGAATCCGGAAGTGTGCATTCGCCTCCTCTTGACAGTTGCTGGCTGTTGCCTGTGCAGGTGGTTCAGGAATATGAAAGAGCCGTCATCTTCCGACTCGGTCGCCTGTTTTCAGGCGGAGCTAAAGGCCCAGGTACTTAATCCGTTGCCACGCCTTCTTTACAATTTATTTATTTACTTACCAGTTAAGTCAAGGGTGTATATGCCTACACAGGCCAGTGACGCAGCTCTCCTCGCATATTACAATCCCACCCATCCAACCCCGGTAGGGATAGAGTGCCACCTGGTTAGATACATGTCCATTGGATAGTGACGCAAAGAATGTGTAATTCTATTATGGCAAGCATATAAAAAGACTTAAAAGTGTAAAAGCACATTTAGCATGTCGACGATCTTTCACAGTCAATCGATCGGGTTTCTTACTGACGACTCGCTCGATTTGTAGCATAGCGTTAACTCGATAAAAGACGCACAGTCTTGGTTTTCGAATACATAACTGACTAAACGAATAGTGAAAAACAGTCCTTGAAATGTCAACACACAGTTGCAAAAAGCACGAAGCTTTTAACGATCTTTGTATGCCAAATAAGTTGAAATAACCAACTGAGCACAAGACAAGTTACTGTTACAAACACTTGTTCTCGCTCTCCACAATGCCTTTGCGTCTGCATTTTACAGGCTATTTCCCGACATGTCAACTTTTACCGCAGACGTCAGACATTGCGCGTGATCGTCGACCAATCACAAATAAGTAAAAACATAAAATCGACGTCACGTCGCGCCTAATCGTGGGAATTAACCCACCAGCCAATCAAGCACAAGTTCGCAACTCGATGACTCATCGATGTGACGCCATAGAAATTTCCGATGCAAACGCGTGTTTATTCAACAATGAAAAAGTTACTTTCACATAGCCCCATGTTAGGGAGTTGACTATGTCCCACCTTTCCTCACTCTTTCTCCATGGGGAATGATGGCAATTAAATTTTTTTTTCATTTAGGCCTACTGTGAACAAAATGTTTACTCCGTTGAGTCAGCATTTTTAAAGACCGCATTTGTATATGGAATTTCCTCGGCTAATGTTGACACTATTTAAAACTAGTGTTTGCGTATATTATGAACGCATAAAATACGATTTCCGTTTTAGCGCATTTTTATCTCAATTAACGCAATTGTTGACATTTTCTTGAACAGGTATATTTTTCGTTCTGCCCTGTATCGACACCTACACGAAGGTTGACTTGCGAACTGTGACCTTCGACGTTCCACCGCAAGAGGTGATACTAACATTCAAACATTTTAAAGGTGCTATATTATTCAATGACTTCTATAGTGCCATTAAAATACAATGAACTCATATACAGTTTCTATTACATTTTCTTTTTTCGAATTTCATTTTAAGTTCCTTTCTACCTCGCTTCGACAGTCCTTCCTTCCTTCCTTCTTTCCATCCTTCCTTCTTTCCTTCTTTCTTTCCTTCCTTTTTTCCTTCCTACCTTCCTTCCTTCCTTACTTACTTACTTCCTTCTTCCCTTCCTTTCTACTTACCTTCCTTCCTTTCTTTCTTCCTTTCTTTCTACCTACCTTCCTTCCTCCTTCCTACCTTCCTTCCTTCCTTCCTAGCTTCCTCCCTTCCTTCCTTCCTATCTTCCTACCTTCCTACCTTCCTTCTTTCCTTTCTTCCTACCTTCCTTTCTTCCTTCCTTCCTTCCTTTCTTCCTTCTTTCCTTCCTTCCTTCCTTCCTTCTTTCCTTCTTTCCTTCTTTCCTTCTTTCCTTCCTTCCTTCCTTCCTTCCTTCCTTCCTTCCTTCCTTCCTTCCTTCCTTCCTTTCTTCCTTCCTTGGCAAGTCCTTGGGCTCACTAGACGTTGGTGTCAATCGGACGCCTGCATTTTGCTCCACCAGTTGGTGTCATCCATTCTGCATATGTCACCCTCTTCATCGCTGTCGGTCCTCTTCAATAGGGCTTCGTCATTTCCCTTCACAACTCCTGCCGTGTGTCGCCACAGCCAAGTCAAAACCAAGTGAAAAAGATTCAATCCGGGCAGGAGGAGGAAAAGACACCCAGGCATCGATAGGTTAAGGTAGAGGATTAAGAAGGTGTTGCTGACTCGGACTACGTACGCCCTCCTCTCTCCCCGCCCGTGTTGCATTTGACGAATGCCATGGGCCCAGGACTCACACGATATTTCATTTGATTGTTTTCTGTCGTATTATTTGTTTTTTACTGCCGGTAGTATGCGCACCACACCGACCTATCATGATTCTTTTTAATCCAGGCTTCGGGCTGGCATGTGCGACCATGCGTCGAAATTTTATTACAAGATGCCAAATCGAACTAACGTACTTAAAGGTAAGGTAAGACAAGATAAGGTTAGGTAAGGTTAAGTAAGGTAAGATAAGGTCAGGTAAGGTTAAGTTAGGTTAGGTAAGGTAAAGCAATTAAGGTAAGGTTAGGCAAGGTAAAGTAAGACAATACCAGGTAATCTAAGGTAGGTTAAAGTAGTTAAAGGCAAAGTATTGTGATAAATGCGGTAATCGCTCTTGTTTCAACAGTTTTTCCTGTTGGTTGTGTCGTCATGACAACTGGAAGGCTTAACGGAAGTGCAGTAGCAGTGACTAGTTCCTTCTGATATAATCGAAATAAACAAGAAGAAAGGCGGTGAAAGCTCATTTCTCCCGCAGTTTTATATTCCTCCCCTGAGTTTCGACCGAACGTATTTATTTTATAGTAGATGACATGTGTATATACATACATATGCAATATATATTCATTTTATAGTCGATGACATGTGCATATACGTACATATGCAATATATTTATATATTCGAAGATGAGAAATGTTTGTTTGCATTCCCTAAGGCAGCCAAGGTTCGACGCCTAAACACGCACAGGCACAGAATCGTTCACCCGCAAATATTGTAAAATCTTGATACATGTATGAATTTCATATACATATACATTTTATATACATAAAAATTATATGCGTGTATATATATATATAGAAATTGTATGGAAGATCGGCTAAGACGTCGATAAAACAGGAAAAGGACAGACGGAATGGCGCGAATATCATCCCACCTCCTCCCACGTTTGTGTATTCTCCACCAGAATTCCACCGCCACCGCCACCGCCGCATATATAATGTGCTGTATATATACACATGTATGTTGCTTTATCTGTATAGTGGCAGCCATACACTTTCTGCATGTGTTGGTCCACAAACGGCAGTCGACCGTTTACACGCTACACAAACGATGCGACTTTTTCTTTAGGCCACACACATTTGTGTATAGTTTAATGCCGACGTCAGTGTGTATGTGTGTGTCTGTGTGTGTGTCTGTGTGTGTCTGTGTCTGTGTGTGTGTGTGTGTGGGTGGGTGGGTTGGGTGGTGAAGCAGAATGCTTAACCCTGCAGTGGAGCGAATCCATAGATCTTCCAACGCATATACGTTGCTTTGACCACGCAACGCATAGGCTTCCTTTTGAATGAATGAAAATAAGGATATTTGCAAAACACGTCCCATTATATGTATATATAACCTATGAATAAGCAGATGTATAGATATAAATAACCTATGCATAAACTGATGTAAATATATAACCTATGCATAAACCGTAAATGCACTATATTGTATGGTCCTGCTGGGATATAAGAACAGCAGTGTCTGATTTGTGGTTGGAAATAGTAGGCTATCGGAAAATTCCCAAAAATGGCAGATGCCAGAGGAGTGGGACAAATGCGTCTCACAGAGTGTAATGGTCAGTCTGAAGCTGTGCTGGGAAGTTTCCGCAGTCTGCATGCAAATCGTTACCTGACGAACTTTACAGTAAATCCATAAATGTGATTATTTAACTAAACATTACATTTGGAGTATTAATGATTGTTATTGAGACAAATAAAGGCTCAAGCAGTTTTTTCTAGTTTAACAAGATGCATTTTATTAGCAGTGATATTATAGCAAACAATCGATGGTCGATTCCGTGTACAATCGCATTAAATTGTAATTATAGCCTTTTGAATGATCCAGGAGGTCACAGAGTGCGCAATGCAGGCTTCGGGGATAAACAGTCTGAAGAAAGTGATAACTGAACGGCCACAGAGAAATGGCGCAGCAGAAACAAATAGGCAGTGAAGTTTACTGACTTGGACTAGCAACCAAGAAAACTCATGAACCCATTATTGTCTTGGTTCGAAGCGGCTTCGACTACCAGAGACTGCTGGACTGGTGCAGACAGACACAGCTCGCATGGTTCTAAATAGCAGTTTAAAACGATTTGACACAGGAAGCTGAATATGGGAAAGGATATTGCCATCTTGTAGTCGGGAACTGTAGAGACAAGTGACAATGCATGCAGTGGACACCTACGGGCTCTTGGCCCATGGATCATGATGATGATGATGATGATGTAGTCCTTGAGCATATGTAAAATATGGATTTGAGTACACCTGGTGTCTTCCACTTAATAATAACTTGTCCGCAGAAACCTCCACCACCCCATCGCGCCTCGAAGCCACAGTTCTGGGACCGCTTTGATGCTGGTTTGATGCTGTCTACACTCGAACGTTCTAGAATCGAAAACTATCAGCTTCCAGTCAAGTTGACAAACTGTTTCAGAGTTGACAGAATCGCTGTGCTCTGACAATATAGCAGATCAGTGCTGACGCATCTGACGAATCTAAGCCGACCCGTTTTGCCGTCATGCGTACTTACGCATATATTCACCAGAGAAGTTTATGCAAAATAATGGAATTTAACGCCTTAAACTGCAATTACAACGGCGGGGCTGATGGCGTTGAAACAACAAAAGACTGTTGAGCACTGAGGGCTAGCGAGGTACAAGGCTTCGCCCCGGGTCGCAGCCACAGACAAAATTCACGGCGACAAAGACTTGCCGAGCTTTTAGATGAGTGATGCGCAAGTTTGTTCTTGACCGTTCCTAACAAGCTCCTTTTTTGTCTCTTCGTCGAGGATGATTCCGACCATGTGGGCCTTCTGAAGAATCTGGTCTTTCACGGTCTGATACTTCTTGACTTCATCTAGGATAAGCTCGTACGACTCTTCGCTGATCGTGGTGTCCTCGGCGACCCTCGAAATGTAGCTATGGACGGTGTTGAATTTTCTGCTGGCCAGCACGCGGGTGCTATCAGGTTTTGTCGTCTTGGCAAAGCACTTACGGGAGCAGGCGATGTCTATAATGTCGAGCATCTCGGCCACCGCAGTTGCGCTTTCAGTGACGAGGCCTGGAACGATCCCGACCCCAGTGGCCAGCAAAGTAGCGCCTCCCACACCCACACATTGGCTGGCGCCCGCAAGGTTAGCACACGCGTCATCCAACGCATTAATAGCCCTGCTGCGTTGCCAGTTCTACTGGCCTTTAAGTGTGTGACACTGGTTTATGGAAGCGATCGAACGCTATTCGATACTTGCGGTCGTAAGGCTTTGAAGTGAGGTCGATGAGCGCAAACCCAAACGGCTGAGCCACGAATTCGCCCTAGAGTTTTCTGAGCTTGTCTGGGCCCATGTAGGTGTCGTGCACAGCTCGCAGGGTCTTGCTGTCCTGGTCGAAGAGGACTTTGAGGTTCGCTTTATCTCTGATCGCCGGCTTGGCGATTTGGAAATAGTTCTGAGTGAGGTGGAAGCGGTCCACGCCACCGCTCCCTCCCTGGGTGAAGTATTTTTCAATCGACCCCTGCTTCTGAAGCATCACGTCGTCTAAGACCATGATGCTGTGCTCTTTATGATCCAGACTCTCGACCAGGACTATGTCGTCGGACAAAGAATGGAACGATGCCACCTCCTTCCAATCAACCTCTTCAAGCACCGAAGCCCAGTCTTGCAGGAACTGGTACTTCTCCTGATTTAACGGATTTGAGTACAGATGCAGTCGTTCTATGTTAAGGTACCCCTTCAAGAAAAGCAGGATTCAGGAGCAGGCTCGTTTACCCTCACCACTACGGGCTGCATACTGATGTTGCTGAGGCGCAGCCGTTGGTGGTGGAGCTTGTCTTTAGTCTCGAGGTCGAAATTCATTATCTTCATCAGACGTGTGGCATGTGCCTCTAATGTCTAAACAACGACAACGTGTTGCCTGCGATGCAAGAAGCGCACAGAGGCTTTACATAAAAAGTTGACAGTGCTTCGCGTGGGTGGCCTTCGAAGAAAGGCACTTGCGTCGTCTGCTGGGCTAAGAAGCGCCAAATTTTGGCAGTCGTTCCGGCGGCGGTAGGTCCCACGGGACCTGTTACTGACGATTCGCTGCTAAACAGCGCGCTGAACGCTTTACCGCTTCCTGAAATGCACAATGCACAATGCTTTGGTGCCATAAGATGTCGTTAAACTGTGGGAACCAACATGAATATTCCGAATGATGAGTCTGTGTGCAGTTACTAGATACTAGTTTCACGAGTTTAATAAGGATCTGTCCATATTTTGCATGGTTGTGTTGTGCACATATTACCCAATAGACTTGCAATAATATATGCTTCGGTCATAAGATTCTTCAACCTACGATGCAAATATTATTTAGAGCAATGGTCCCTAAAGTGTGGTCTGCGGTCCACATGCGGTCAGCGAACATGAGCCAGATGGTCCTCGGGGGCGAGTTACCCAATAGACTTGCAATAATATATCCTTCCCTATATTCAACATAACGCTGTTTTGTCGCAGTTCGGTAAATAGCATTCTAGCCTGTTTTTAAAACTACTATATCTAATCTATAGTTTTGATGACGTCAATGCTTATGTTATAGTAAAACACTTTTACCATGAGGATCAAATCTGTTGGTTTCTGATCAAATTCTTTGGGCCGTAACAAATAGGTGTTCCCCCCGTAAGTCTGACTCCGGTAAAGTGGACCCCCGGGGAGACAAACTTTAAGAGCTACGGACTTAGAGAACATACTTTATGAAAAGCGCCAAATAGTTTCCCTTCTTCTTTATTATTAACACGCTGTTGGCTGATGATTTCGATTTCCTACATCTCAACACGAAAGCTGTTAGCGGCTAAACTTTCTTGTTCTCTGTATATGAAAATAGACTTCTCCTTCTCAGGTTAAATTTTTGATCCAATATATATTTATTTACAGATTTAACAGCCGAGCCAGCGATTTCATGTACATATATTCAGTCAATGCATATCTGATCAAATAGATATGGTAGGCCTAATGCAGTTCATTATATTTCATGAAGAAGGAATGGCAGAGGTGGCTTATGAACGATCAATCAGTGTTGCAGCTCTTACATTGTACAAATATGTGTGTGCATATATAAAAGCTTTATTATAGGCATACATGTATTCGAAAATATGTGTATATTACGTGGTCGATCGCTCTGACTTCGGAGCCTTGAGAGTAATGAGAGAGAGCGAGTGCGTGAGAGAGAGAGCGAGAGAGAGAGAGAGAGAGAGAGAGAGAGAGAGAGAGAAAGAGAGAAAGAGAGAGAGAGAGAGAGAGAAAGGCATCGTCATGGAGAGCAGAGCGCAGTTGGTGTAATCTGATAGGCATCCCAAAATATGCTGCTGCTCTTTCTGAATGTATTTATGTATCAAGATACTTTCTGCAGCTGCGGTTAAAAGCACTTGGAACTGAAGGAGGGTTCTGAGGCAGCGTAGCATGACTGGGGAAGAAGGTGTCGTTCGATTACCACGGATGATCAGGCAACTGTATCCAGGAGTCTTTCGGTCCGTTTGACACGAAACTTCGTTCTGGCTTGACAGCCATCCGTCTTGGCTAAGAGGCTAATGACGTGCATTCGTGATCCATTTAATTGAAACATCTCAATACAGCCAGAGAAACTGACGGCCGACGGACAGATAGACAGACATACAGACAGAGAAACAACTAAGCAGACAGCAGGTTGATTGACAGACAGACAAACACAGACTAATCGAATGCATGACTGAGGGATGAAGTACTTAAATGACTGAGTGACTGAGCGAGCTAGTGATCGAGTGACAGAGTGACAGTGTGACTGAGTGACGGAGTTACTGGGTGACCATCTTTTCACCAACTGGATTGAACCGGTTTAGCCTGAAAAGGAGAAAAAACAGCTGTACCAGGTTGAGTATGCATGTGTGTATGTATGCATCAAGATACTTAATATAGCGCCTATGTCGGTTGCAACTGCTGTGCATCCCATTCCTAATTAGCGGTCGGAGATTGAAAGAGTTCTGCAGACGCGACGTCATGCACTTACTGTTGGAAAAGAAACGCATTGGTCCCTAGGAAGATTCCATACTTTAGCCACTTCTTACGGGCGGGATAGGCGGTAAGTATTCGGTATTAAGTATTAATAAGTATTCAGCGCCATGTAAAACCACTTTGCTAACTTAGACAGCCTCATAACCACCAACCTGACTCGCACCAGAGAACAATCTTCCATTTATTTTGTGCTTTGAACTATTATAGCTAGTAGGAAAAGGCTGGTCGAATATATTGGGTTGCTGAAGTCATGCTTTTGCTTCAGCTGCAAAATCATTAAAATCCAAGACACGCCTGTGTTTGATGACTAATGTTGCTTCAGTCATGCAATTAGGCCTAATGAGACAATCTATTAAGTCCATAAAACCCGCGTTTGCAGCTATACCATACTTCAAATTTATAAAAAAAATGATAGCTAACATCAGGTTTGCCAAAACTAAGGCAGCATTAATTAATAATCAGAGCATCGAATTACTTTAAAAACCATAGTGGTATATTCATAATGGCATATATATGGCCACGTTCTGTTCTATCTGGAGGCTTTACGGAATGAGAATTCACGGAATTCTCATTACGATATCAGATCCTGTGCTTTGGCTATTTTTCTGGGATTTGCTTTGTTACTTTCTTATCTGGTTTTCTGTTTTTGCGTTTGCTGCTGCTTTTTGTTTATGTTATTTGTACTTTTGCTGCTAATTTTTATCTGTCGTTTCTGCTTTGTTTTGATTTTGTCGCTTTTGTTGTCGCATAAGCCGGAGTTGCTTTTCGTTTATGTTGTTACTCGTTATTACTGGCTCTTCATGTTATTGCTTTACTGCTTGTCATATTGCTTGCTTTACTGTTATTGTAGTAGTCGTAGTAGTAGCAGTTGTTGTTGTTCTCGTCGTGTACGATCATATATATATATATAGACAGTTGGCTAGTAAGCAGTTCTAAAGCTGACCGCATAATAAATTCTTAAGTATTATTTAGTTTGAAGTTACCAAACCAGGCCAAATACGTGCACTGCACACGTTATCTGACTGGAGTCAAGAAGCAGACAACAAAGCATATATGATTAAATAAGTAGGCCTATATTGTATCCAAGGCTGAAGAAGAGACTTTTGAAACTTGCAGTAAACCAGTTGTTCGACAGAAGACCAAAACGGAGCTATAAACCAAGTCAGTCTAAAGACCAAAACGTGCACGGGTTCGTTATCGAGCAATTCAGTCTTTCCTTATTCACTCGCTTCTACTGTCCGTCGTTGTGAATCCATTTTCTGTGCTGCATCGCAGGAAACGGTCGCCGTTACCTCGCTATCCATCAGGATTAGCTTCCAACGAATTTCTAGCGCAAAAGAAAGGCAATTATAAAGCTATTTGTGGGCGCAAGCACCAGATGCGCACTGCAATGCGGTTTTATGCGCACGCCATCATATGCTAATATTATTTATATGCTAAGCATCGTATAATTCTGTGAACATTACTATCGCTACAGGCAAAATGCTTGGCACAGAGGGTGTATACATGTAGAATGGGTGTGGCTTGGGCCGCTGCCGGTAATCGCTCTCAAACTTTTTAAAGTTTACTTTCTTGGACTCGCTTAAAGCCAATTTTTATATATTTAATTCAACTAAAATTAAATTGTGGAACTCTCTACCTATAAAAAGTTTGGGAGCGATCAGATTATCGGCGGCGCTTCAAGCCACACTCATTCTGTACACCCTCTATGCTTTTCTTGAAGAGACACAAAGTAATATGTCATCCGCATACATAATGCACCCTACAGAGGTAACACCAAGGTGGCAACCAATATATGAGCTTTCCAGAGCATTAATAACCACATCCAATTCATGTTTAAGAGAAACTGCAGGCAGAATACCATTCTGCCTGAAGCACTTTTTATGGAGGTTAGATTTGAATATTGTTCCATATTACAAGATCTTACCATACCAGTCAACAATAAGTTTAACCATTCTAGCGGTAAGCCTTTGCTAATAAGCAGTTCCAACAGTTTGATATGGTTGACTTTATCAAAAGCTTTCTTTGCATCCACAGCTGCCATGTAAACAGTACTACCACGAGTCACAAAGAAGTCGTCAGTAACTAGATTTAATGCAAAGATATCATGTGCACAGCTGAAACAATTCTTAAAACCAAACTGTAAATTACAATAAGTTAGGTGATCTCCAAATTTATTTAGGACACAATATTAAAATAATTTAGATAGTACCGGACTGATAGTAGCTCTATAATTATCAGCTGATGATATATCGCCACATTTGTCTTATACAGTTGGTGCAGTTACCCAACCCCAAAGTCGTCAGGTACAAAAACATATATATATATATATATCATATTAAACAATAATTTTAATTAGACCATAAAAGCAGGATGACAATGTATTATGTATTCTTTTGTTAATCCATCCAGTCCACAAGCTTTACAAGTTTTCATGGATCTAAGGCTCATTTCGGTATAACCAATATAATAAATATGTTAAGTTGACCTTTACTGGCATCATATTCAGAAAAGAACTTCTGAAATGAATAATGTAATGAATTGTGTAAGTAGCGAACTAGATTGACAGTTTCCTAAATGGTTCACCTGTCAAAAGAATGAGGTAATAATTTTGATTAAGTCTTAACTAGGAAGACTCGCGGATTCTTGATTGGAAGTATGACGACCCTAAGGCTGAGCCACAATTCTATATATCCATCTCGTGGAGGACACTGACGGCGACTGATATGCAGCAGCTTAACTATGGGCCTGTATCACCCGAAACTGCGGGAGGGGCGTGCCCAAATCCGAAAGGAGCCCGCTGAGAGGCTGATAAAGTACAGAGCTCAGAGGGCCCATTCAAATAATCTGTGTTAGGCTCGAAATTTGAAGTTACGCCATATGTGGGTCGTCCAACACTCGCAACCGACAGCCTTTCACCTTTGACGTTCGATATTGGAATCTCGGTACTGTCTATATTATCAATTGGCTAGCTGTGATCTTAGATTGCCTTTCGTGCTTTACCTTGCTTTAACTTATATTATCTTAGTTTACCTTAACTTACCTATCCTTGCTTTTCCGTACTTTTCCATACAACATAACGTTGAATAACCTAATTCAACTTATCTCACTTTGCCTTCGTTTTGTGGTGCCTCACCTTTTCATAAAGTGACTTATCTACCCTGCCTTACCTTATTATGCCTGGTCTGGCTAATCCTGCTTCGTGTACCAAAATATAGCTTTAAGAAACTTTTGATGCCTTCGGATGGAAGGCGAATGACAGCTGGATGAATGTGCTTAGGTGTTGACGAAGGACAGCGTGACGGTGTCCGTTGATGCGGTCGTCTATTATCGGGTCAGCAACGCAACGGTGTCTGTGGCAAACGTCGAGAATGCACATCACTCAACCCGGCTGCTGGCACAGACGACGCTTCGCAACGTCCTTGGAACGAGGAACCTGTCGGAGATTCTGTCGGAACGCGAATCCATCTCGTCCTCGATGCAGGTTTGGCCTCATGTCGATAGCAGCTGATGCAGGTCATGCCATTAAGTCATACTCATTATGTCGTGTAGCCTCAAAGTCTCAAATCATGCCATATAGTCTCAAGTCACGTCCCATAGTCTCACTTCTTGTCATATTGTCTCAAGCACGTCATATAACCTCAAGTACATATGAAGACAATCATCAAAGCATCTTTTAAATACCTCACAAAAGTGCTGCCTACACTATCCTAAATTATGTTAAAGTCACTAGGAACAATAAGTCAATAAGCGAGCAGTGCTAAGGTAACCAGAAGTCAAGGCGGGCTCTCGCAGATATGCAGAACACAGCCAACCGATTCCCATAGAGAGTTGATAGTAGACACCACAGTCAGAGTTCTTGGACCACAAGGCGTCGAAGAAGAGGAGCGACGACAAGTGACGAGGCTCGCAACGCACGAACCTCAAAGCCAAGCAGATGTACCTCGCAGATGGTAGAAAAGCAGGGTCCAGCCATTCCTCAGCCAGTTGGTCTGTGAATGATGACATTCTTCAGCAGTCGGCCAATTAGTCGTAGAGTAGAACTGCAGACAAGTGAGCACAAATCGTAGAGTAGAATGGCAGAACAGTAAAACGGTTAGCATCAATTCGAGGAACTCTCTTGGCCATTCCAGCTGGAACTCGGCACTGTCCAGCTATTAACCTGAAACCCCCAGGGTGGACGAGTCGAAACGCGGAACACGAGACTTCGATAACAACCGTTCGAACACGGTCCATAACACTCAAAAACGACAGCGAAAGGGAGATATAACTCCAAGAACGCATACTAGGTCACGTTAGAAGTCCGAGTAAACGAACATTATCGAGCAAAATCCGCATGTGACCAACTACTTTATCAAAAACGTCACGCAAAACAACCATACGGCCATCTTGGCCACATGCAGATACGTGTACAGGGTTTGCAGAGATACTAAAACGGCGCTATATTAAATGTCTTAATGTATAGAAACATAAATAGACAGAAAAACAGACAAAGAGACAGTAAAATATATGCATATATATATATATATATACGCATACATACGTCCATAAAAGAAAGTACAGTGCACGAGAAAGCATAGATGTGTTCCCAGAGTCGTCCTAAATATCATAACGGGCGCTGTATCGTTTAGATGGATAGAATACATGTTTCATACCATGCTATGTCGTTTCATATTATATCTTGTCACGTGATCGAGTCTCAAAACGTATTGTTGTTTCTTTTGATCTAGTTATTTCATCTTAGCACTTATATCAAAAGACACATGTTGCGAAATGTAATAATGAACAGTTACAATCTTATATTGAGCGCCAAGTAAGTAAAGTAAGTAAGACATTTGTTTACGCGCTAAGTGTCCATCGGCTGAGCGAGGAAGCGCCCAACCTAATTCATAGAAGCCCAGATTTTACAGAAATTCACAGAAGGTTTAAGCGAACAACATTGTCACAATTTATTGTTGCCTCACACACCTGAAACGAAATAGCCACAGGCAAAATGCATTACAACGGCTTATAATTAAAGTAATCAGATCACGCAGCCACCGACTATATTGTCAATTAGCACCCAGTGACAGTCACGGCTCTATAAATCATCAGTCACTCAGCAACACACAACAGTCTCTATCTTGAAGGCGTTTACTGATTCAAGAACATCAGAAAAAATTCAAGCAGAAGACTGTAAGCGCCGTCTATTTACTCTTCTACGGTCTCACAGTACCTAGTAGCAGTGACCTAGTAGCAGTCAGGCGAACTATTGTATATTTCTCAGTTGCTGACTATAACTAGAGATAACTCAACAGCACTTATCCCTAGTTTCTGCTCTGTTCTGTGACTTGTACAGTAGTATCTAAGCAATAGTCGCCTAAAAGACTTCAAACTTCAACTTCTTTAATTTGTATAAAATCTTTAATCATGGCATAACAACCAGTTTTCACAACAAACACAATTTCAAACTTCTCAATCGCATAAAAGTCACAACTTAATATCTCTGCACAGTCACCAACTTTTCAAAAATTTAAATCTCAATGTAGGCCTACACTTCTCTATATTGGATTGTACTAAAAGCCTACACACTAACTTCGCCCCTTATAGCACAACACAACACACTGGGTGCTCAAATAAACAGCACCCATTTTAAAAAGATATCTGACGAAGACGATAATAACATAAGTTATAAGCGATTTCTGGTATCCAAAAGAATTAACCAGTCCGCTAGGGGGGGCATGATTGTCCTCTTTCCATTAGAGCAATCAGGTGGTCAAACGATTAATATGTCTATTAAATTGTATGTGAATGAACATAACTCAAGAAAATGAATAGAAAAAACTTAACTAAACTTAAATAAGAAGCTTTAAAGTTCACAGAACAGTTGAGTCTTTAAAATTACACAGTAAAGTGATCACACACATTTAATAGATAATGCTTCAATTCTATTCTAAAATGTGGTAAAGACAATGTATTTGTTAAGATAATGGGAAGAGAGTTCCAAAATTGTGGGTCCGAAAATTCAAGAGAAAACAATTTTACATAAGTAGGTCTACGAGCTCCCTCAGATCGATATTTAAACGATGTTCTCGTGCTATAACTACGAACAGCCACAGCTTGGAGAAAGCAATCCTCAATAATTAGTGAAGGCAGAAGTTCACTGTGGTAGCAATACATAAATAAGACAATTTAAAACCTACTAATATCAAGTAATTTTAATAAGCAAAACTGTTTATAGGCTGATTTAGTACTAGTCGACGATTCTAGCATACAGGTTTTGCGAATAGCTCGTTTCTGTAGGATTTCTAAGCGCTTCAGTCTAGATGGATAATCTGAACACCAGCAAATGTTGCAGTAGGATAAATATGAAAAAACAGACTTTTATAGGTGTTGAAGTACTTGTTTAGGCAAGTAATGTCGAATTCGAGACAGTATTCTAACACGCTGAGCTAATTTTTGTACATATGATCTATAATAAACACTTTTATAGCTGGTTATTTACAGCTGACCTGAACTGGTTTTATAGCTGGCACTAGTTAATGCTCAAAGCACTGATCAACCGCCGAATCTGAGTACAAATCAATACATATGGCAGAATCCAGTGTCATTCAGATCGAAACATAGAATTTCAATCCATGGAGACAGAAAAATAGCCGACGGGTTAGATACGATCTAAAGAAGATACGTTTCATCTGAGAACTTACAAGTCGATGAGAACTTATAAGAACTTATGGATAGAAAGAGATCGAGCGATATTTTCGGCATTGTCTAAAGCCATCCAGCAACGGACAAGACACTCGCACCAGAAACTGTCCTCGGGAAAGTTAGGAGGAGTTCAAAGGTAACCCACAGAAGTCAGCATGAAATGTTTCTTTAAGAAATAATGAAGGACTCTCTGTTTAGATAAACTAATCATTGCGAATCTCATTGACCAAGGATAATTATAGAGCGCCATTCATTCAGAAATTCTTCGATGTTTTAAAGCTGTGGAAGTCTTCACAGCACCAGACTCCGAGCACTTCGATGTTTCTGCGCTTAGCCGTTTTACATAAGATGCCTGTGAAAGGAACAGTCGCTAAATTTAGAATGTCAGGCAAATTAGAAGAGCGTGGGTGAACAGCTCCTTAATTCAGAAGAACCTACCCTGCAAAATTATCCAAGTCCACAATGCAGAATTATCGAAGTCTCTGCTATATCTTCGAAGATATATTGCTCAGTAAACTTTAAGATCATGCTTCAATACCAGCAAAATTTCAACAATGAGCAAGGATTGGAAACGTTTTCTGACTGCCTTTTAAAATAAATTGTTTCTAGACGCAGGCTACCGTAGAAATAGAACATCAGCATAGTCGTCGTCGTCATCGTCATCATCATCATCATCGTCATCATCATAATCATAAACATCATCATCATCATCGTCATCGTCGTCATCATCATCATCACCATCGTCGTCATCATCATTGGCTTGCTTCTCTCCGGTAGGTGACCGTTTCGACAACTCTGTCAATCGTCGCGGTCTTCAGCTAGTTTCCAGGCTGAGTAGCCCAAAGTTAAGTTGGCGAAGATCCGACTCCATCGTACCTTGGTCATCTGACTGGTCTCTTCTAGGTCCTCTGAGGGGGGGCTAAAATCAAGACTCGGAGCACCTTATTGTGAACCTGTCTGCCATCACACCTTGCGAACTGCCCAACAGCCGGAGTCTTCTTGTTTCGATCATCTCCGAAACCGGGGTCTGTCTCGTGCGCCTGTATATTTCTGCCTTAGTGATGTGGGCGGTATATGGAATTCGCACGAACTCCTCAAGCACCATTGTTGGAAGGCATCCAGCTTCTTCTCCAGAGCCACCATGAGCGTCAAGGTTTCAGTTCCATCAAGAAGCACGGGTACTATGTAAAACGCAAGCAGGGGGATCTTTGTGTCCAGCCGAATACCCCGACTGAGGCTGTTCATACTGTCACATTCCTCTTTTACAGATCCTATCCTGACACCCCTTCTTCCTCTTATCTCTCTCTCCTCTCCAACCCCAAACACCATCCCCATAGCTGCCACGTTGTCTCTCCGTCTGACTTGTGGATCTTGACCTGGAACCGAACCCTTTTGCCTATCGATTTTGTTTTGACTGAGCGGCTGTCAATAAGCTGGTCCCCGCGACTTGGCTTTCGTTGGGCGCTGTAGAAATTTCGGAATTACGATTACGATTACATGCAACTGCTTTTCGACTTCAGACCTGAGGTCCGTTGAAATATGCCGCTCCCAGAAACGCCTTCTTTATTTCCCGGCTAATTATCCTTTCTAATTATCCTTTCTAATTATCCTTTCAATTTCCTGACGATATCCGAAGACTTGCTTACCAGAATAATTACCGTGAGTTAAGAGCTTTAAATGAGAAGCGTGTGCGCATTCGTAGGTCTGTGTATTACTCGGCAGCGGAATAGCGAGGTAAATACATGGGCTTCTTAATCGTTCTGCTGTTGAATAACAAGCCATTTAACAATGTTACACAGATGCATAGGACCCATATGATAGTAATGATAATTATAAAAATGATAATAATATAACTACTACTACTATTACTACTACTAATAAAATAATAATAATAATATTATTTTTAATAATATTAATAATAAGACGTGGCCGTTCCAAATACTCATTAATTTATTATTATTCCAGAAGCTCATTAATGACTTCGGACTAATTTTTTCACCACCTGAGGGATTAAATCTACCTCGGGTAAAAAATAATAATTATAAATTAATAATAATAATAATACGATTATTATTATTATTATTATTATTATTATTATTATTATTATTTGTGATTGTATGGTCTGCGCCTTTCTATCTACAGTATATCCAGCGCTATAATGCCATCGCTTTCCGTGGCACGTTTTTCTACGTAACTGAGGACAAGGCCCGATTTTCCAGATACCCTTTAATCGCTCCTATCGCAATTTTTTGTTCCTGAGGGATGAAACTTTCCTCGGGCAAACGTAATAATAATAATGAATAAGTAATAATAGTAACCGCCTCGGCTACCCGTTGCTCAGGCATCGGGAGATATTATTGGGGGAAATACATCACCCCTCGGTGCTCTTTACGGTCTTCCAGCGCTTCATGGAGTCGCTTTCTGCAGCATCTTTACCCCCAAACTTTCAGCGAAGACCAGCATTCTAGAACAACGCTGTTCCTAATTGTTTTAATCCTAAGGGATAATAATTATATTCATCGGGTAAAAATAATGAGAAGAATGAAATTTTAAATAAGCGTGTAAACAAGATTTTATTTGCTACACATTTTCTTTGAGAGCGGTGTTATGACTTGAGATAATAAAACAGTGTAGTAGAAAATTATGCACGGAAGAGCAGATTGTACATAAAATATGGACGATATCGAAGGTTCTTAACAGATGCGCACGCACGTCTTATGCTTGTAGTAAAGAAAGATAAACTGGGCAATAACAGAAAGATAAAAACAGCTGCGTTATTAGAGTCCATTCTCTTCCTATTGGACGATGCTGAAGCTCTAGGAAGCCGGCAGCGCAGTCCTTATGTATCCCATAATCCTATTAACGAGTGGCGCAGTGTAAATAATGGAGAAGATGGCAGCCTTAATAATTTCGGGTCATTTCGCTGATGAACGCTAATTGCCTGCAGGGTAGAGGAGATGGAGAAGCTCCTGCTGGCCAAGAAAGTGTGTTGTCTGAGAAGATGAAGAAAAGGAGGACAGAGAAGGTCAAAGAGAACAAGCTTAGGTCCGGTTGTACACATGTAACGGAACATTTGTATAGCGCCTATCATATGCCTCTCAAAGACGCGTACGTATTACCACTGGTTGGCATGGCAACTAACATCGCTGTCCAGTGTTGCAGAAGAAGAAAACAGAGACAAGAAATATTCAGTAAGAACAGAGACCAGTAAGAACAGAGATCAGTAAGAACAGAGACCAGTAAGAACAGAGACCAGCAAGAACAGATACCAGTAAGAGCAGAGACAAGGAGAACCAGTAAAGTGGAAAATAACTGCGAACATTCAGATGCAGATGTAGAATGACATCTGAGAAATTTGTTCTAATATTTTGAAAGGGAGCCGTAAAAAAAGAGATCGTGTTAGAGCTGAATCCAGAAATTTTCTCATAATGTTCGATCGATCGATCAGACTTAAGGCCTCTTTTCCGAAGATGGCCACCTGCTCCTGTTACTAAGCGATTCCCAATTAGTGCTACATACTCAGCGACCATTAATAATATCCATCATCTGCATCGTTTCTGTGCCATAATTACAAAAGCCCGTCTTAATGTAGATGGTTCATTTTTCAGCTGTAAACTGCGCTATAGACAGAAACACATGTTCTTAACTGGCCATGAAATGAGACAACGAGTAAGAGGTTCAGCCCGATAAGCTGAGCCTGGAAATATCCCAAAATTCATGTTCATGGCCACATCATGTCTGGATAACGCCACTGATCTTATTTGCATTTGTTCAAGAATTTTATGTACGCGTTCTATTGATTGCACTGAATACAATATTCAGAGTTTATTTGTACCTGTATCGTGATCATACAAATGTACGCTTCCAATGTATGATAATATATGGTATTATGTTTATTGTTTATTCCGTCGATGTTTGGTTGTCATATGAACGAGATTTAACAGTTGACTCTCGTTCTTCCTTTACAGTCGGTCGGTTGTCCGACTTCCAAATAACGCTATGCAGATTTTCTCTGCATATCTGGTCTCATATATCGGCCGTAAATCGACGCACCGTCGTCTGCCTCGCATCCGTCGATGATCACGTGTCTTCCGTCCGGACCGTAGATCACCTTTCCGAATCGAGAATCCTGCCGCCGAACGATTATTGCGCAAATGCGAAGAGTCTCGAAATAGCACCGGCGCCGACCGGTTAAACGAATGACAGCGGCGTTTCGTCAAAGGCACACATTCGACTGCTTTTGGGATTACAATGGAAGCAGAGAATATTTCAATCGTCCGTTAAGAACAACGGCCGCATTCATCACACAGTCGCTCACTGACGCTCGTGATAGTTGGTTTGAAATATATGCGAAGAAATCTTTGCGCTTCGAGGCCATATTCGGGCGACAGAAGAAGCTATAAACGGTCAGCGAACATGGCAAATACATAATCAACAGACTACGAAAGAGATAAATGTAAATGTAAAAGTATAGGTTTTATATAGCGACCGTATGGCCTCGAACCTGCTTATTTTGCAATGAATTCATCTGGTGAGATCCTTCACCACCGCTGCCCGTTTGAATGGACGCAACGCCATTTAAGGTCACCGTGCACGGACCGTACTAGCCCGAGATTTAAATCTCTGAAATAGGCCACGACCGGGACGCGAGCCTCACGATAATTACAGTTTCGTTGATTGTAAAATAAAGACAAAATAAAGTTCATTTTAAATTTTAAAGACAACCATGCCGATTTCTGGAAGTGAAATCACTGAAGTAAACAAGTAAGATGGGGCGTATAAGCGTTGACAAACAAAGAGAAAGAATGAAAATGTAATCTGAAAGAATTAAACAAGGGCAAAAGAAGGCCGCTCATAAGCAGACACAGATTTAAACGATGCAGCGGGAGGTAAGGTTGAAGCTCTCGCAGAGGTCTAGTTCAAAGAAGAGGAAGAAGAAGGTGCAATGGAAGGCACGGCGAAAAACACAATAGAGAAACCGACGGGGCCTGTGTCTATGGAAATCTTAAGACAGTAGATGATGATGAAAAAAGAAAGAGGAGAAACGCAGACAAGACATGAAATAGAAAGAGGAGAAACGCGGAATAGAGGAGGAAGAGAACGAGGAGAAGGCCGAAAAGAAAAGCCTAAGTTGCAATAACAGCAATCAGTGATTCACTTGAAACAGTTGAGGAAATACAACCGAGGCCAATGTAGAAGGCTTAAGCAAACGATTGAAGTTGATTTTGCGAAGAAAACTACCGAAAGAGATACGACGGCAAAAGATGGCAGAGAAGAAAAGCGTGAGGAAGAGAAGGAAAGAAAAGGCACAAACTTCAGAATTTAAACGTGCGCAGCAGAACATACAAGAGGTGCTGAGAACTCAGAAAGAGAGTTTGAAACGAGCAGAGGCGGAGAGGCAAGAACGTTTGGCAACAGAACAAGCGAAAGTAGCATTTAAAGAAGCGCAACTAAAAGAAATGGTTACGGGGAGAGCGAAGAAAACAAATAAAGTTGTTAAAGAAAAAGACTGAACAAGAAGAAACGTGGGGTTGAAGACCAAGAGAGAATACAGCAAAGATGTAAAGCAGAGAGACAGATTTGAAAACCAGAAGAGGAACGAAGGAGATAACAACGGATGGAAGACGAAGATAATGTTTTCTGTAGAAATCCATGAACAGTTACCATGAATATAAAAATAAACTGCCGCATCATTTCCTCGTCCTGATAAAGTGACGATACAACAGAAGAAAGAAATTTAGCCTATGGCCTACTTATGCATATAAGCTTTAAAGCTATGGCAGCAGACGCCCAGGTTAGTAGAATAAGGAGGGACTTAGTTCTAATGGAATTCCTGAGTAATATAGATATAGAGGGGCTTAAGACAGATTATAGTGGGGAGTGAATGACGGAATGGATAGGAGGAGGATCGTTCGAGATCCGAGGTAAATGGATCGGTCAAGGAACTTAGGATGAGTAGTTCCTGGGGACAGGCAACATTAAGGTAAGAGGATGAACGGGTAGAGCGGGATGATTGGATGGTAAAGAGTTTACGAAGACGAGTATACTGGGAGGATTGCAGAGACAAATACGTTAGAGAAAGAACTTTGAGATGAATGAGTTTGTGGATTTTCAAGCAATGGATTGATTTAAGCATAGGAGCGATATGGTGATGTTTGAGTGTCCTGGTGGCAGCTCGGGCAAGTGAATTTTTGATAAGTTGAAGGCGCTTAATTTGAGTGGATTCAACGTTAGGCCTAAGGAAAAGAGAATTACAGTAGCTAAGCTTGGAGTGGACAAAAGAGGTAGCGAAAGTAGTCCGTTTCAAAAGCAGCCAGTTTCATCATCAGTCGCACGTTTTCAAAAATGTTGTTATAGAGAAAATAGCTGCCAAATAATTAGGCCTATTCAAAAGTTTTCTTGTTGATTAGCATATTGCATATTAGCATATTGCATATTAGCATATTGCATATTAGCATATTGCATATTTTGTTTTGTTAACAGGAGACGTTAGATGTCGCAACTGAAAGCTGGGGGATCATGGTCGAACGAGTAGAAATGTGAGTGTTTTGTCATATTTCTTTCCATTCCAGAAATTTCTTCACATCTCATACCCACCGTTTTAACTCTTTATTCTAAATGTCGCCTGGAAGCCATACGACTGTCTGTTCGAAATATCTCTCTACCCTTGACCGAACGCGTGAATTTTTTATATATGCATATAAGTAGATGTCGTAATCTAAACCAACTAAACAAGAAAGCAACGATCATACTAATGTGTTATTGTAATGTAATGTTTGTATAATGTAAAAATGACAGTTCATGCGGGCTACTCGCAAAGTGCTACGTACGTAGTCACTTGTCAACTCCATTCCAAATATTCGGCATCAAACGGATTCTTACTAAGGGGAATATAAATATGCTCACATTAATAACTTTCCATGGTGAATTGTATTAAGAGACTTTTAATTGCTTTTCATATAAGGACTTTGCTTAGGCTATGACAAAATACTCACATCTCTACTCGTTCGATGATGATGCTCCAGCTTTCAGTTGCGACATCGAACGTTTCCTGTTGGAAGGCTTTGTTGACACAATAAAGGCTATTTTAATTTAACACATATAACGGTAACGGTTATTATTATAATTATTTTTTGACTGCTTAAGGAAAGTTTTCAATTTAGAGTTAATACCATAGCGGAATGCTAAACTCTAGCTCATTCACAGGTCCTCGAGTAAAATAGCATACATTTAACAAGCTATTAATGTTAAGGTAAGTTTTCGGGTCAAAGTTCAGAAGATGGTACTCGGTAGTACCTTAAGTTATACCTTGATGAGATTATTGCTATTATTATTATTACTATTATTATTATTATTATAATTATTATTTTACCATGGTAAGTATAATCCCTTGGTTGTTCAAAAATTTCCGGAGAAAAGGAAAGAGAGGGATTCTGGAACGGCTAATCCTCGTCTGGATTCGGCATCACAAATGTACCGTGGAAGGCGACTGCATTGAAACGCTGTAATGTTATAGACGCGTTGAAAGAGGTAACCTGTTTCTCTACCATCTCCGGATATGAGGGACAATATTCCCAAGTCTGTGAGAAAGAAAAAACCATTGATAGGGCCTAAAGTCTCAAAGGCCAGAGGAACAAAGTGGTATGCATGGGTCAAATGATCCTATTTCAAAGTTTTTCTATCGGCCGCCAGTTCAGCTGCGCCTCCTGCTGTAACAGAGTTTGCCTGTAAGTAAGAATGTGCAAGCGTGTCAATCACGGAGACATCCCATAGGAGGCTGCGCCCCGAACGCCAAGGAATCAGGCTAAGGCCGTCCGGTCTTTTGCCGTCTGTTCTGGAGAGACCCCTAGGTTCTTTCACTGATGGGAAGCCCGCTCGCGTCAGACTTCTGTGAATAAGGTCATTGAGACAAGCGTGACGTGCCATTCTGCCGGATCCCAAACGCCAAGAGACCATTCGACCCCTCAGCAGTCACCAGAGCTCCACATATGCAATTATGTGGCTGACATAGGATAGCTCCGAGACGGAGGCCTACGACGATACGTACAGCTTCGTCATCCAGGCGAAGACCGATTGAGTTAATGGGGAGGGCAAATAGCCAGTCCCCAGCATGAGGCGATGACACCGCCTTTAGACGTGCCTGGTGATACGCGTCGTTATTATTGGTAATAAGTGTAGTTTTTGATATCTTGTATAGAGGTTTATCCCACTGGGATTGTCTATGCCAGAGGTGAGTATTAGGTTGTGGAGTCATGGTGAGTGCACGCCAATGTTCCACCATGGTGTTGAGATGAAAATCTGGTGATATTTGGCCTTTGTGAAGAATGGCAGTTTGCAATGTTCGGGTGCCTGCAGCGGATGCCAAGAAGGCGGGTAGCGCAAGCGAAGACACCCAGCGTAGGCCTAAACCTCCAGCTTTTATGGGGAGGGAGGTCTGAAGCCATTGATGGTCTGTGAGGGCCAAATTAAAGATAGAGACAAAACCTTCACGAAGCAGCAGATCATACCTCTCCAGTAACGGGTGACCCACACACGGGCAACATCTCAAAGTGTGCAATAACTTGGGTGAACTAAATGTGGTCCTGAGGAGTACTAAGGCATCGTGTTTAGCTATGGTCAACAATCTGGAAATTGCCAGCGAGAGTTTAGCACAACGGGACTCTAAGCAGGCAGAAAGAGCCTCTGCAGTACATAGTTGCGCTCCTAATAGGACAGCGCTCTCCGATTTGGTTTGAGTGAAGCTACTCAAAGAAGCATGGCTATTCGCAAACGGTGAATGTGAAATAATTTCGCATTTTGTATGATTAAGCCGAAGGCCTAAAGAATCACATGCCTGTTCTATGAAACTTACGTCAGC